>JAHHFK020002606.1:0-488611 GCA_024533555.2 Aedes koreicus
TTTTTTTCATTAAGGCGAATCTACAATTGATAGACTCCCTCTGGGCTCACTCTCTTTCATTCATTACAGCGCCATTATAAAACTTTCGAGAGATTCTTTAGAACAGATCGAAACACAACAGTGCTGGCTAGCATACTCTATAAATAGTAGAATGAAAAACGTAAAGGTGATTGGTTTATGAATGAAAGAGAGCGAACCCGGAGAGAATCTCTCAATTGTAGATTCGCCCTAATGAAAAAAACCCTAGACTTGCTTTACAATCCACTACACATTTGGCTAATTTGCTGCAATTCAAACAAAAACCCGAAAACACAAGCGGGGGGTCCCTGCTCTGCCAAGCGGTTTTCCCCCAACACACTCGATCTACTGGACTTTCGGGAGTCTTTGAATTTTTTCTTTTTTCCCGCTCTCTGTGTAATTTTTGTGCGGGGGGTCCCCCCGCGCTCTAAAAAAATTACCACACCCGGCAGTCACGAGCGGTTCTGACGAATTTGGATTGTTTTTCCGCGAACTGACACCCCTTGCACTTCGAATTTCAACGAAAAACACCACCGCACAGCATTCTTGGCTGCCTCTGCAAATACTCTGCCAAGTTTTTTCACAGGCCTTTTGAATTAATGTAAAAACCTGTACCGTCACTAAATATTCTTCTACATAAAAACCGCAACCGAGAAAAACAAAAATTGCAGAAAAAAACGTGACAGCTCTTGAAAACACAACCTTTCGTGGGCAGAGCTTGCTGCGATCTTTCAAACAGCAATTACGTTTATATCATACTAAAATTTGTTTGAAAAAATCATAAGCGTTGGTAGAATCAACCAACAAATCTGTTTGTTTTCGTAGCTGTCATAATGAAACAACCATCATAATGAAAAATTCAAGCGGACGACAGTTGACCTTAACTGCTAAATTCCCGAAACAATTGCTCAGAATTTTAGTTTCTTTTAACCACCATAGGTAGTCAAATCAAACTAATACGATGTTTGTGCCCGATTCAAACTAGAATATGTTTGCGTTTATCAATCTTTTTTTATTTATATATATAGCCACATGGATACTACACTCAGTAGCAAAAAAACGCCGAGCAAAATTTTGCTTCCATGAACCGTCATTTTCAACCTGTTGTTACTTTGTCAATTATCAATATTTTTAGCTGAATTTCGCTCGGCTTCTTTTTTTGTTACTGAGTGTACTTTGGCTATGACGAGGCATTTGGCTAGGAGTGTACTTTGTTAAAAATAAACAAATGAGAAATAACGTTCGATCTAATTCAATTTATTCTATAAACGACTGGCTGTGAAAGCCGGAAATTCGACCGCTGTCGTAGTAGTGCCTCACCTTAACATATCAAGCTGAACAATGTAACAATGTTCTAAGTAACATTGGGGGACTCTCTTCTTCGACTAAAACCATGTTCAAGAATTTTCAACACACAGTGTGGAAATATACGAAATAACGAAGAGAATTTCTTTGGATCTAATGCATGGCCCTGATATGTGTAAATCAATAATGCATTTTTGTAAACAAACACACACTCACAGTATGAAGAATTTGCAGGGCCTGCTTCTCATCCATCCGCTGCTTTTCTTTTCTTTTTTCTAATAAAACGATTCGTTTGCTTCGTTCAGAAGACTTCACTGCGAATATGGTTCGTGTCCGAATGCAACAGCTATTGGAAATTCGGAATAAATATTCGCACAGAAGGGAAGAATTGGTGAGTGTCGCTTGGTTGGTTGGACATGGTGATAACTCAGTGAACGAAAGTAGGCACAAGAAAAAACGGTAAACAAGAAAGGACCGAGTGAGTCGTTGCTCAACAGTTTTCGTGTAGGTTGAGAGTAGTTTTTTTCTGCGGCAGCAGGAAAACGGTGGTGAGTAGTAGAAAGAGCGAGACACCATTCTTTGTGATAATTAGCAACCTTGCTTGCAACAAATTTGGACAAAGGCGGTCACCATGGTATCTAAAGAGTCTGTAAAAACCCTAATTTATGGATTTAGGCGCAAAGTTCGAAGATTTTGTGCAACTATCGAATTAATATGTTGAATTCATGAGTTGATGATTCATATCCCATGAATCTGAAATGAACAACTACAATTGAAATATAATGCGAAATTTGTGTATGACTCAAGTATTTTTGGTGTCCGGATTATTGGGGATACAGACCTTAATAAACTCTCAACCGACTATTTAACTATTTAACTCAATTTTGAATCGTTTTTGACTCACTTTCGTCAAAAGTGGAGTCACTCATATATGAGTAATTGTGACTGGGATTGATAAGTTGACATATCTAAGACACCGAGTTAAATCAGATCGATGTTTAGATATGTCGACTTGTCAATCCCAGTCACATTTATTCATATATGAGTGAACCCACTTTTGCGAGAAGTGAGTCAAAAACGATTCAAAATTGAGTCAAATTGTCCCGCCGTGCAGGGATAGAAAAAAAAAACAATTAGAAAGTTAACACTAATATGATGATGTTGACAAATAAAATTAAAGTCTTCTCATAAAATCTATACCAACAGTTTATTTTCCATTATGATTGTTACTTTTGTGTTCTTCCATACGTGGAGTAACGATCTATGATGCTGTTGTTTTTAAGAAGGAAATTATTCACCATGAGGCTCCAGGAGTGAACAGTAATTTTTTGCTACACAGTTTGAAAGAGGCATGTAATTTTCTGCGTTATCTAATTCACATATAGGGAATGCTAGATTTGGCAGAAAATAGAAGTTTGAATTTTGAGCGGAGGGAATTGTAAAGCAGTACAGGGTGCGGTAGAAAATAATGCGAATATGTTCAAACTTGAGTATTGGGTTAATTCGTGTAGCTAGTGACTAATTTCTGTCGAAAGTGTATTTGTTTATGTTTACTTTCAATATCTACATCCAAACATTCTATTTGTTTTATTGCAAAATCGTCCAAATGTTCGCGAAAGAAGTGATCACGAGTTTGTTGCTGGCCCAGAAGAAGCCGAAAGAGATTGGTAAGGTGGTAGAGTGCCATTTGGCAACAGTTTACCGCATAAAAAAGTCCCTGCAGGATGGTCCTAAGCAGCGGAAGCCGGGGAGCGGACGTCCGCGCTTTGCACGCACGCCGAACGTGATCAAATCAGTCCGTGCAAAAATTGCTCGCAACCCGGTGCGTTCCATAAGAAAACTTGCAAAGGAAGCCAATGCGGAGAATCATCAAAGAAGACCTGCATGCATCTTCCAGAGCCAGAGTGAAACGCCACTTGATTACGGACCGGCTCAAGGAACTACGGGTGACTCGTTCCAAGAGATTGCTTTCCTTGTTGAAGAAGGAAAAAATGATAATCCTGTTCTCCGACGAAAAGCTTTTCAGCATCGATGCTGTGGCCAACAGCCTCACGGACCGGTTCATTTCACCGCAGAAAATGGAGAACGTTCCGGAAAAAGTGAAATTCGAATTTCAAACCAAACATCCGGCAGTTATCATGATGTTTGGCTTGGTGGCGTCCAACGGTTTGAAAATGCCGCCTGTTTTCATTGATGCTGGAATTAAAATCAATACCGAAGTGTATATCGGTATTTTAAAGGATCAAGTGCCTCCCTGGGTGAAGGCCAACTTCTCAGAGGACCAAAACGTTGTCCTATAGCAGGGTGGAGTGCCGTGTCACACGTCTAATCGAAACTAACAATGGTTGAACGATAACATGACGTTTTGGCCGAAGGATTTGTGGCCCCCTAGCAGTTCAAATCTTAATCCGTTGGATTATTCGGTTTGGACATATGTTGAAGCAAGAACCTGCAAAACGTCACACCCTAGTGTAAAAACCCTGAAGTCAACCATAACACGCACATGGCAGTCAATGTAGGAGGACTATGTCCGAAAGGCATGCTCTGGCTTCCAGCGTCGGCTCGTGGATGTTATTAATAAAAATGGAGGACACATTGAATAAATTTGTTTAAAAGGACTTTATAAAGACAACTGCACTCGAAAGTGTTGATATTATTGCTTGAGTTAGTTGAAAATGGGATTTGAAAGAAATAGAACAAATTTTCGCATTATTTTCTGCCGCATCCTGTATTTCGAAACAAGCACACAATCGTTTGCCACACTATCCCCATGGGGGGGGGGCGGGGGGGGACGAAAACCCCCCCTTTGTTTGACAAAAAAATTGTCTTTTCTTGGTGGTGCGGGGGGTTTTTTGGTGTGGTTCTTGCGAATTATCTTTTCTCTCTCCTAACTTCGTGGGGGGGAAAACTCTCCCCTTTTGGTGTGTTTGTTTTTTTAATATATCTTTTTTTTTTTTTTGGTCTTTTTTTTTGTCTTCTTCATCTCGTCTTGTGTGAAGATTATAAATTATTTATTTATTTTTGTTTGTTTGTTTTGTTGTTTTCATTGATATCACCGGGGGGGGCGGCCCGTCCCCTTTTTCTTCTTGTTCTGTTCCTTTTCGTGCATAGCATTTTATTCCGGGGGGCTGTGTATTGTATTTGTTGCCGGGTCTCCCCTCCGGCGGGGGCTATGCCAAGAGAAGATGTCACCGACAGAAGGCCACCGGGGATAATTTTAGCAACAAATATTCCGATTTTATTCATGCAACAGCCGTTTGGACGTCTCGCTCGTCGGATCTGAAAGTGCTGACTGTTGCACTTTGGAGCAACAAATGCTTGTTTGCGCCATAGCTGTTTGTGGTTTAGTTGCCTCTGATTAGGTTGTGTACAATACACAAGAAAGCAATTTCGCCGTCATTCCGAGCTGTGGACCTAGCCAGTCACACGACCGACAACGGAGCAGTCAAGGAGTGCAGCCAAAAAGCGAATCCCTGTTGTGGTCCTGATCGTTTGTTGGATTGAATGTGAATGGTTCTGGCTAAGCTGAATTAGCCGGATGATTGGCTTCGCAATCATTTAATATTTCATGTGTCAAAGCTCAAACAGGTTGAAATTGCATCTGTTGCAGGCTACAAGGTATACAGTCGTAAAATTTATAACCTTTCTGTGCACACTAGGGCAGCGCAGGAACTGCGGTCGGGTCCTAGTGAAGCTCGTTAAAACGGAAATGGTCAGCGATATCATTGGACATAAATCGCACCGCCTGCAGGCCACGTGTTTGGGGTTGAATAGAGGAGCGAAGGGCCACTGAGTAGTTTCTCTACGAACTGTGCATTTCGATCAACAAATGGAGGGTAACGGCAACAATCGAACATTAAATAGGACGATAAGGCACTGGATGTCCATTTAGGGATCATAAAATTGTGGTTGGACGTTGTGATTTAGGATGCATGGAGTAGAAGTAACTAAGGGTTCCTGCCTTTTCAACCATTTCTACAGTGGGAGAAGAATAGCACCTCTTCTTTTCCACTTTTTTAGAAGTATAAAAGCGTGATTAATCAAATATCTAGTAGATCAGCATTTTTTTAGTAAAATTGTTTTAACCACACATTAATAACAATCGAGTTCAAGCTCAAACAAAGCTCTATCGACCGTATTTTCGATATTCTTTCACATCACATCACACAGACGCATCAGTCATCCCAAAATCTGGATAAAAAATAAGGAATCAGCTAAGCTGCAATAACTCAAGGCTTTGATCAAAATCCAATCTTGCCGAGAATTATAAATGAGTCTTACTCAAGTAGTGGAAGAACTGTCGTTAGTTGATCGAGGTTTCCAGCCAATAATTGAGTAAATCATGTATGTGTGATAAGGTAGTTTTATTTGAATTTGTTTTGTGAAATTTGGTGCTGTATATTATGCCTACAGACATAATAAAAATTAACGTTATGACGATTATTTTGAACGAGAATCCTTAATGATGAGACGAAGTTGCATCAACGAATATACTCAATATTGTGCTTATCAGTTGGGTAGTTAAGTCTTTGTCCTGACACAGAGATGGCGCAACAAGAATTAAATCCATATGACTTTCAGTTAGTATCGACCTTCAAGAGATACGTGTATAAAAGAGTTTTGAGTGAAGTAACTTTTGTTATTGAGAAAAGAAATGGATTAAAACAGATTTCACGTCTTAATAAATCGCTGCTTTTCGATGGGAATAAGAAAGTAAGAAAGTAAGTAAGGAGTAAGAAACAATTGCTTGATAAATTATACCCGGAATCTGCGTCAGTACAATCAAATATAAAATATTAATTTCGTGAATTTAAACGTGGTCATACAGACACAGACGATGCACAACGCAGTGGACGCCCAAAAGAGTTGGTTACTCAAAAAAACATTAAAAAATCCACAAAATGATTTTGAATGACCGTAAAATGAAGTTGATCAAGATAGCTGAAACTCTGAAGATATCAAAGAATGTGTACATCATATTATTCACGAATATTTGGACATGCAAAGTGGATGCCGCTTGAGCTCACAATCGATGAAAAATAACAACGAGTTGATGATTCGGAGGAATGTATGAAGCTGTTTAACAGCGATACACATGGAATAATCTTGGAAAGGGAAAAACCATCAACAGCCACTATTATATAGCGTTGTTGGAGCGATTGAGGCGCGAAATCGCGGAAAAACGGCCAAATTTGAAGAAAAAGAAAGTGTTGTTTCACCAAGACAATGCACCGTGTCACAAATCAATGAAAACGATGGTGAATTTGCATGAATTGGGTTTCGGATTGTATTCTCCAGATCTGGCCCCCAGCAAATCTTTCCTGTTCGCAGATCTCAAGATGAAGAAGTAATCGCCAGAACAGAGGCCTATTTTGAGGCTAAAGACAAATCGTACTACAAAATTGGTATCGAAAAGATGGAAGATCGCTATTATTGCTGTATCGCCCTCGAAGGCAACTAAATATTTTCTTTTTACAATTACGTGCTCTCGGATATTGTTTTGGTCATATCTCCATTAAAGGTTATCCAAACATAATGAAATTTTCAGATGTTTTTTTTTTAAATTATGCAGCTTTAATTTGGTGCCAACACAACTAAGGCCTGTACTCGAAAAAAATGCACCAGACAAAAGTGTTCTGCATTTATTTTAAGTCGGATTTTCTTGAAACTTTCAGGGCATTAACTTATACATATGGATTCTGTTTCGGCATAATTACTTTATTCAATTTCCTTTCCATCGCTGAAAGCTCGCACCTTTCCCTTAAGACCCCTCATTACATGTGCAATGGTGGAGCCGACCTTTTTGGTCACATTCATCCATTCTTTCTTCAACTCCAGCTCGTTCTTAAGCACCTTGGACGATTTTCGAACTTTGGCCTTCATTATGGCCCAAAATTTTTCGACCGAACGAATCTCTGGTGAATTTGGGGGGTTGGCGGTTTTTGGTACAAAAACGACATTATTGTCTCTGTACCAATCCAACGTCGATCGCGCGTAATGGCATGATGCCAGGTCCGGCCAAAATAATGTCTCGCCTCCGCGGGACCGCGGGAAGGACAACAGACGCTTCTGGAGGCACTCGGTGCGGTAAATTTTACTGTTGATGGTACCCGTTATGATGTTCCGGTTACTCAGTTTACCGCATTGGCATATGGCCTGCCAGAGCAAGTATTTTTTGGCGAATTTGGCCAAAAAATACTTGTGGTGCTTGCTTCATAATAGCGCAGTATTTTTCGATGGACCTTAGTTCCGGCGCGTTGGGGGGGTGGGGGTTCATGCCCTTGGGTTCGAAAGTTACCCTGTTGGCGTCGTACCGCTCCAGAACAACATTTGAATAGTGGCACGAAGCTAGATCCGGCCAGAAGATCGAAGGGCCCTCGTGCTGCTTCAACAGAAGGAAGCAGACGCTTCTATAGACACTCCTTGAGGTGGATCTCCCCATTTACAGTCCCGGTAGTCACGAACGGCGCACTCAAATTGCCACATGAGCAGATCGCTTGCCAAATCATGTAGTTCTTGGCAAACTTTGAAAGTTTCTGCTTCCTTACTTCCTCCGGAACATCAAACTTTTGCTGGGCGGTGAAAAACAGTAGCCCGGGATGCTGCCGGAAGTCCGCCTTGACGTAAGTCTCATCACCCATGAGACCATGAGGCTTCGTCAGCATCTTTTATTTTAAACTAGTTTATTTATTTGGTCAGGCTCAATCGAATCAACTTTACAGAGCCAAGTTTTCATTTTATTATGTGTGTGTGTTTACAATCTAATTCCCACTGTCTGGCAGCGGTATTATGGATAGAATCTTCCTGCAACTGTTTCATATTTGCTGTTTACAGTTGCAAAAAGCTTAGATCCGGGATTAGAAGGTGACAGCTCTACCGCGACTCCAATAGCCCATTTCAAGAACGCAAGCATTCCGAAGCTATCTTCGTACACAATAAGCCCCGCTCCAGTAGTGACATACTGAAACTTTCAATCAAGCGTATGTGCAATGCTTGATTGACGCGTATTTAGTGATTCACAATATCATAGATGTAGAGCCAAGTTTTCATTTTATATACATTAAAAAAATTAAAAAAAAAATGTATCTTAAACTAAGTTCAAGGAATAAAACCGTTTACTCGCGATCGTCTCGAGGTTAATTGGATTTACAATTTTATGGTTGGGAAAATTGAGGTGGGAATATCAGACACACTTCATTAAGCAATAGTTTTCTGATATCTAGAACTACAAGGTAACAAATTGACCGTTTTCAAAATAAAAAAAAACACACTCTCACACACGCACACACACTGCCCTTAAATATTTAACCTAAACATGTAAAATAATCAATCTACACTCAAATTTTAATGTTAGTCAAAAACAAATATATAAGTTTTATGAATTCCAGATCGCTCACTGCTAAAATGTCTCGAACAGGTACATTGGGTTGTCTACCTCGAGCCCGGAGGGAATCAGTAAGTTCTGATCTGACTCCACGATGCTCACCACAAAACCAAATTACGTGATCTGGTAACCTTGTCCACATTGACAGAGATTGCTGTCCCCCAGCCCAACACGGAACAAATGAGCGTTTAATGAATAATGATTAGACATGAGGCGAGACATCACACGAATGATGTCTCAACCCATATCCAATACCCTGAACAAAGCTTTCTTCGATACCTTGGGAGTGATAGAATGAAGCCATCGCCCCAAATCTCCTTTACTCCATTTATACTGCCATCTAACGAGTGACATCTGGCGAAAAATAAGAAAAAAATCATGGAAGGCGATATTTCGGTCATAAATATCCCCTTCCATAGCGCCCACCTTTGCAAGCGAATCCGCTTTCTCATTGCCTGGAATCGAACAATGAGATGGGATCCACAAAAAGGTGATAATAAAAGAACGTGAAGATAAAGCACTTAGAAGACCTCTTATTTTCTTAAGAAAATGTGTGCTTTACCGGCCTCAAGGAGAGAATAGTCTCTATAGAACTGAGACTATCCGTGGAAATAAAGTAATGATCCGGTATAAGTGAGGCAACCGTTTCCGTCAGCATCTGGGTGTACAGTTTCCGGGCCCGTGACTTTCCCATCGTATTTTGCCGTTCGTCACGATTCTGCACTTTGTGTGAATGCCGTTCCTCCCGATCCTTAGCTCCCTGAACGAAAGACTTGGACTGATTCAACTTATATGCCACATCCCTGACCGAAGCATTGGGATTCCGCTTAAACGCTTTTACGACACTCTTGTGATCCTGATCACTAATAGAACATCCATTCTGACCGCATTTCTCCTTCCGTTCGATGCTCAGAGTAACGTTTAATCACACGACTCACCGTTGACTTCACGATTCCGAGTTGTTTCCAGGTGCTTGCGTAAAATCAATTCGCGACGTTGCTTTTCGGGTGAGGCAATTTTTTCCAATTTTTGAAAAACTAACAGCGATAAGAATACAAAACAGACACTCTTAACCACTTCTACCCCAATTTTCAAGAGAAAATACCCAATGGGTAATTTCCTACAGCGTGCAATGTGATGTGTGACACCCTTCACATCTTTTAATTGAGATTTTATCTATGATAATTGGAATGATCTACTCTGTTTTCAGCTTTTCTAGGATTTTTGGGGTTTATAAGGACATACCTGATTTTTCTTTTCAGGAGCAATCCAGTGGATGTCAGATGCATTTTGTACATACATGTTTTATATTTAAAAAATGTATATTATTTAGTATTTCATTATAACATGGTATTATTTTCATCATATGATTGTATATTTTTTATAATCATTTTAAGTTTTCAGGATGTACACTGAAAATTAATTTTAGTTTATATTGCGAAATCGAAAGTAGAACTAACAAATCTATTCGTTGTTTTCTGTAACGAAACTGATTTGTATTAGGTGCGCAACTAAGTTCTCGCTGTTTTTTTTGTGAAAACGGAACTTTATTTTGAAAACAAAGGTTACAAACTAATTATTCAAAGTATTGACCATCACTAGCTACGACTTTTTCCCATCTTTCTGGTAGAACGTGAATACCATTTCGATAGAACTGTTCGTCTTTTGATGCTATCCAAGAATCAAGCCATTTTGAGATGTCATCATATGAGTGGAATTGCTGACCAGTGAGACCATGTGCCATCGAACGGAACAAGTAATAATCGGACGGTGCAATATCAGGAGAATATGGCGGGTGGGGTAGGACTTCCCATTTGAGCGTTTCCAAGTAGGTTTTCAAGGGTTTCGCAACGTGAGGTCGAGCGTTGTCATGCTGAAGAATCACTTTTTCGTGTCTGTGCTCGTATTGTGGCCGTTCTTCGAGCAGTGCTCGGCTCAATCGCATCAATTGAGTTCGATACCGTTCCCCGGTAATGGTTTCGTTTGTTTTCAACAGCTCATAATAAATAACACCAACTTGGTCACACCAAATACACAGCATAACCTTCGCAGCGTGAATATTCGGCCTAGGCGACGATGTTGAAGCATGCCCGGGCAGTCCCCATGAATGTTTCCGTTTTGGGTTACTTTAATGAATCCATTTTTCGTCACCCGTCACAATGCGATGTAGAAAACTCTTCCTTTTATGCCGCTGGAGCAGTTGTTCACAGACGAAAAAACGACGTTCAACATCTCTTGGCTTCAAATCGTAAGGAACCCAAGTTCCTTGCTTTTGAATCATTCCCAACGCATGCAATCGCTTAGAAACGGCTTGGCGGGAAACTCCTAATCCTGAACCAAGTTCTTCTTGCGTTTGACACGGATCCTCATCGAGCAATGCCTCCAATTCAGAGTCTTCGAAGTTTTTTGGCCTTCCTTCACGCGGACGATCATCAACACTGAAATCACCGTTTTTGAAGCGACGAAACCAATCACGACACGTTGTTTCACTCAGAGCAGCATCACCGTAAACTTTTTGGAGCTCTCGATGTGCCTCAGCCGCCGTTTTCTTCGAATGAAAGAAGAAAATCAACACTTTCCGCAAATGACGATTATTTGGCACGAAATCAGACATTTTCAAACAACCAAAATATATAACACTAAACCAAAATCACTGATTTGGCAAAGCGGTTTGTTTACCATATGTCTGAGCTTGGTTTATGACGCTTGAGATGTTCAACATTCGACCAGCACTTACTACTGGCGCCATCTATTGCTAAACAGCGGGAACTTAGTTGCGCACCTAATACTATTTTTGAAGCAACCTCCGTAATTCATGGCGCACGCGCAATTGTCAAAAGTACGAAGCATTTGTTCACACATAAAGTGCACTGTGCATTGTACGAAAACAATACAAGGAGCTACGAACATATTGTCACAAACTAAAAAGAAACGTCTTTCTGGTGGTTACATGAATGATTGACAGATCTACTTTATCGACTCGAATGTGATTGAAAAAAAAGTGCAACAACGTGGAGTTGGTCAGCGTTTTTTAATGCTGCTGAAATGGGGATTCGATCCTGTATTTTAGGAATGCACTGATACTAAATCCGTGGTTGACCTCACTACGCCATGGTGACTCCTAAGAAAATATTTGATTATTGAGTATGATGTTATAACTCTCGACAGCGCTTTAATTTTTATTTTGGGAGTACGATTAAAGAGAAACAGTGATTGGTTGGTCTTCACGAATTTCATTTCGTGCATTATACAAAAACGTGTAATGATAGCATCTCACCAAATAAAAAGCAATATTAATGTTTCAAAAAATTATACGAGACATTTTTTCTATGTACAAAATCCATGTTTACGAAACGAGTGAAAGCTTTTTAACGAAAATATATTTTCAGTGTAGTATTTCAACTGTTATATACATTTAAATGTATTTTCGTTTTACATATTCAAATATTCCTATAGATATATAATATTTGTTCGTAGATATTATTAATTACGTACTTACATGTTTTTACATACATGTACGATATGTTTAGATACCGGGCAGTGGCAACCGACAATAGACAAACTAATCACCAACTTAATTTCTTATATATTCAAATATAAATTGCAAACATCGCTTGCTGAGCGTATCGTAAAGCTTACCCTCCTTACTAACATAATTCCACCTGTTGAAAACAATGACGAGAGACACCGGCACCGATCTATCAGCAGGGCAAATAAAACACTCAGTTTCAGTATTTTCCACATGCTACAAAGCTAAAATATTTGTTTTTCATTCAACTCATAATACAATTAAAGTTAAACTTACAACTTCGGTGTTTTCACTCCTAGGATAACGTTTTATTATTCAGAGCTCCCGTGCCATCACGACGGCTTTCACTGGTCACAACGCGCAATATCAACGGGATAAACAAACACCGAAGTTGATCATTTTTTTCAGGGGGTTCGTCGATTAGTTGCATATCCAACACCACCTTTCCCGTGACACTTATGAGAGGTCGTACAGTTCTCCGCATCTCTCTTAAGTAAGCGTCGAACTAAAATTCCCTCCTTATCACCACCAGTTGCAAGGATGTGGCCAGGACTACTCTGTTCTGTTGGAGGGGGGCGTCTCCAACCTAACAACAATTCGGGGCTTGTACCACCTACGCTATTGTGCAACCTGGTTATGTTATGCTATGTTATATGTCTATGTATTTAGACGATAGACGATAGACGATGTAAACGTCTCATTGAATATCCTCAGAATTTCATTCAAAATCCACTCAGAAGTATCTTAGAATGCTGCAACAGAAATGTGAAAAGCTTCTTTGAATTCCCTTGCTGTTTTCATTTGAAATTATAATTAATATCACTTGAAAAAAAAATTTAATCTGAAATTGTCTATAATTGTATCAGGATTTCAGAGCAACGAAAGTATGCTTTAACAAATTTAAACGATTTTTAGTTTTCGAATGCCCCAGCTTTGCAGTTGTAAGCAGCGAAAATAACCCAAAAACAGTGCGACATTGAACAATCATCCCTAACGACCTTCAAGAGATCAGTAAAGCAAACCACTTATAAATTTGTCTGCCAATTTGCTCCCCAATGGGCCGACCTTGTGCTCCTGCACTCTCGCAACTCCCAACGGGTGCGGCGTGGCGTGGCCATAAAAGTGAAATAAAGCACACAGTTAATTCGCTTCCCCGTAATTCCCCAACACTCAAAATGTGCACAACGAGGGCTCGTAAATCTTTCCATTAGCTTTAATTCGATTCCATCCGCTGGAGGTGCTTACAAACATGGATCAGGAGCAGCACGCCTACGGGATGGAAAATGGAAGTGTTTTAATTCACCAAATGAAATGCGTCACACTGATGGAACCGTTTTCGGCCATCGAGACGATTATGTTATTTGTATAAATTAGCCAATGGCACGGTATGTTGAGTGGGACGCAGGAAGCGAGCACCTGTTTGGCTGAATGGGTCAAATGAATTTCGATTAATGAAGAAAGTCTATCACAAAATAGCGCAGTCGTCCAAATTAATAGGTCAATAAGTTATTGCTACCTAGAATTATGAATTTCTGTCGAAAATTGGACTTTCTTTGATTGCAAGCTTATCACAAATGCTCGGGGTAAAATGATTGAATTTTACAAATTGAATCACGAAAATCGAGAATGTTGAATGCTTTCTGATGAAAATTTTCCAGGTGCAAATCAGGCAATCAAAATGTTGCCATGAAAATTGAACAGCACTTCTCGGAGAAGGAACAGAGGATAATCAACTGACCTCAACTCAATCAACATCCATAATTCGATTGGTACAACCCCACGCATCTTCGAAAACCACCCAAGGATTGGAGCATGGCACCTACGTTTCTGTGTCGATCACATATTTGGATGGATGATTTCAGTCCCTCGTAGTCACAGTATTCCATTGGTGAAAAGAACGTTCGTCCAAGGCCAGCAATTTCCGTGCCATGTTAGAACCGAATCGAATTCCTTTATCATCGAAATTCTCACTTCATTTGGTAACCTGTTGGAAGATACCTCTACTTGCCGGAAATGGTTCACAATCTGATGATGTGAGATACGCAAAGGTCACAACTAATAAACTTGGGATCCGAAGAAAAATTCACAATGTCCTTCGTTACCGGTCTGTCAGCTCGCAGATCCGTTGAGCAGAAAAATTGAGCGAACGTGATTAACCTGATAACAATCTGAATGTGAAGTTCGAGGAAAAGTTGGTTGGCTGTTATATTCTTTAGAACGGATCTGTTGAATTAAAAGGAAGACTCTCCAATGATATCTGGAATTTTTCAAATGTTTATCCTTAATATTTAGAAAAATCATCGCTGGATCTCGAAACACAGCGCTCTCCGTATTGTTCGATAAATGCAAGCGCTGAAACAGAATCTTAAAGCTTGTCCTGAAATTAAGTTTGCATCATCACACGAACGTTACAGGACTGACAGAAATTCAAACAAAGCTTTTTCTCAGCATTTGTTTTCCTCAAGCATGTTCCTCTACACTTTTACAATAAAAGATTTAAATTTCAACCTCATGCCAAAAATTTCGGACCTTTGACTTGACTTGCCATCGAGGTTTGGACTACCTTCTCTCCTCTGCTTTTGTAAGTTTTTGTTCACTTTGATTTTGACTCTCCTCCCGTTTTCCGGTCGGAGCTCTGGACAGTTTGGAGGAATAATGTCACGAGGTACAACAATGACATTATTTTCTTCGTCACTGTTGAGTAGTGGCAAGATGCCAAATCGAGCCAAAACAGGGTGTTTTGAGAATGCTGCTTTAAAAGTGGCAATAGGCGTTTGATTTCACTGTTAATATTCCCGATTGAGATGAATGGTTGACTGATTTTACCGTACGTACAGATTTTTTCTATCTTCTGTTCTTCAACTTAGACTCTAGGCTTCCTCTGTCCTTCGTAGAGAAGAATTCATTACCCCGAATTTATGAAAAGTCAACCTTCTCGAATGTTTCACCGTCCTGTACGATGCAACCTGTATGTTTGATTAACAACGAATCATATAGCTTTCAAGGCCGCGCTTTCGGGCCCGACTTTGGGCTTTGAATGACCTCAGTTCACAGCTCACTTTAATTTCCTGCACAGTTGACTTAGCAACATCCATTTTTTTGGCAACATCTCTGACCGACGTGTTGGTTTCATCTTATATACTTTCACCACTTGTTTCTCATCTTGTATGTTGCGTGTTCCCCTTTTTCGACAGCTTGGATGGCTTCCTCTGAACCGTTTTGGTATGTAGAAAGTTGCTGATGACATTTGACACCGTTTGTTACATCACCCCAACCGAATTCACTATTGTTTTCTGTGAACGATTACGATTTTCTTACCATTTGTCAAAAATAAGATTTCGCAGCTCCTGTTGTCGAGACGCCATTTGCAAAACTTCAATTTAGAAGAAGGCAATATACACGTCAACGGGAAGGTGAAAAGATCCCCTGACAGCTAAACCATACACTGAAAAAAAATTCTTACGTTGACTCAGACCAGTGACGTGACAAAATTACAAAAAATATTTCCGGACACGCCTTAGGTGTTCATGTTTATGTTTTATGACTCCGAAACTCAGATGAAGGCTGTTTGTCTCCAGTTTCAGTCGTGTTCCACACTTTCAAACCGTTCTCACATTCACCGCTGAGGATAATCCTCAACTCACGTCATTCGAAAACACAAGGTGCGGTGTGTTGCCCATGATGGTTTTTCTTTGGGCGGCCCCGTAACAATCCTACTGACTTTTAGCTTTTGTTCTAATTTATAAGGGATTTATTACTGCAATACACATGCCGTTTTGTTTAAAAGCGGCTTTCAATGATGCGAAAGATGTATGGTTAATTATTTTACTTTTGGCTGTTTTTATAACCTTTTCTAGCAAAAAGGTGAAGTCCAAAACAGGCTTTTAAAAAAAATTGACGAGGAATTCTATTCCCTCATAAAACCGTTCAGTAAGTCAATAATAAAGCTCGTTCATATTTGTTTAAGAGAGTCATGATAAAATATTTCATAAGTACGCTCTATCATTATAGAAACCATCATTAAGCCATGTGGATTTTGACGAGAGCATATAGCATATTGAACTACATAAAGAGTATAACAAGCTGCTCTACCATTGTTGTCATAATAAAATAAAACAAAGATGGATTCGCATAGCAACAAACTTAAAAAAGTGAAAACAATTACCACATTTAAACGAAAAATTAAGCAAAACTACTTGAGCATTCTGAATAGTGATTTGACAACTACCCATTCCATGAAAAAACAACAACATTAATCAGTTGGCAATGACAGCGCGTACCGTTCCACCGCCAGCAGAGCCGCTTGGAGCCGTTGGATCATTTGAATTCAAATGTAATCGGAGAAGCTGTTCTTTCGGAAAAGTCGGTTACGAACCATGATGATTTTATCATTCATCAATTTCGTTACAAGTCCAGCTGATGATCCAGATGGAATAATCGTGAGGCATGTTGCGCATGATTCAATTGTCTGCAATTGTCTTCCTGCGGACTAAGTTTTGATGTTGCTTGAACTGTCAAAACTCTATTCTGGCAGCAGTTTGGTTACCATATAAGCTGTTTGACAGCTAAACGGTCTTGCATGTAGCAAAATAGCTTTGCAACGAAACAGTTAACCCTCAATATTATTTTCATAAATGCCACATCAAAACATGATTTATTTATAGATGCTTTCATAAAAACAAAACAGCATGTTCAATAATGGCTTATGAAAAATCAATGTAAATGCCACTGCCATTTTAATTCCCATCTTCATGGCAGGTTTATAATTTCCATATATCATGATACATTTCGATGGACACGGTTTTTGTTATACAGCAGTTTATGTGAAATAAAAAAAGGGTTAAATAAGAGTGATTGAGCAAAAAGTCTAACTTCAACGAAGAATTTAAAAAAATTCAAATAACAAAAAATAATTAGATAGTACAACGTATTTCGAAGCCGCACTTAGTTTTTCAGCTCTTTTCAAGCACTTTACACAATGAATTTTATTTGGCACTGGAAATTTGAGAATAGTAATAAATTATGATTAATCAATGTAACTAAGATAAATATTTTACTTTGAAAATCCTGATGGGTAAATGTTTTCTCCAATCAGAAGTGTTTTTTGTCGGAATGAATTTGTTGAGACTAAATAAATTTTATGAATACGATTATAATATGAATAAAACTGTTTTGAGTGGCTTTGGCAGGCGTCTAGAGGAAGTGGCACGAAACAGGTTTTTATAAATGTCAAATTGCTTTTATTGTAGCTTACACTTGGTTTTCAAACGGTTTTAAATTCGTTCATTATAAAATCTTTTTATTTTAATCTAATCTAGAATTACCTCTAAAATATACTCTTCAGAACCTCTGCGAGGGTGGGCCAACTAGCCAAATTTTAGTCTTTATGAGATTTTGGGGGAAGGAATCAAGACAAATACGCCTTGACCAGAGTTTTATGGATGTCGTTTTATAACACCCTTGTAGGAATTCATAAAACTTAAAATGTTACTTGGGATAACATCTCGAGCAGGAACGAATAACTAAATAACTGGCCTTGGTATTTAAGACCTCAGATTAAGAGGTAAAATACCTGAAAATAATACCATAAATTCCTCCCACAATGTTATGCGAATACCAAATTGAGCTGAGACAATACCAAAAAAGTACCTCTCAGGTATTCCCAGGTATCCGAAATAACAAGTTTTGTTACTCGAGAGATATTTTGCTTGCAATTCTTAGGTATTTTGCTTAGGTAATTTAACTATTACGCTTTGCTCTTAAATACCAAGGCCAGTTATCAAGATCAAAATGAGGTATTCATATGTTGTTGTCTCCTGCTCGGGATGGTGGGAACATTTTTATGGTATTATCCTCAGGTATTTTACCTCTTATGCAGTGCTCTTAAATATCAAGGCCAGTTATTAAGTTATTCATTTCTGCTCGGGTAGCCAAACACATGAATTGGCTGGATTTATGAATAATCATACCCCACTTTTTAAAGTCCACACGTTTTATAACACTCTATAACGTGGTACTGAATAGGAGGCAGGAAAGATCCTGGCCTTGTAGAAATCCAAATATGCATAAAATTTGAAGCACTTAAAATAGAATATCGTGTACTCTGAAATATTGTGCTATTTTCATAACTGGTTTACCTAACCTACCATATTTTGGGCAAAATAAAACAATCCTAGATATATGCTTGTTGTAATTAGCTCACAGTTACCATTATGCAACTGATTTGAGTCAAAATCAAGTTGCTAAAACCAGTTCTGAAGAATGTGTGTTGCTTCCGAGCAAAGGTCTATACCAGAGTGATAACAAGTTTTAATATCTGATTATCACTGTTAGATCACTTAATATGTTCACAACAATAACTAGTTTTATTATCACTATGTTTTTTTCATAACTTATTTTGTGATGTGAACAAATTCCTTGTGAATTTCAAATTATATTATCAACATGATATTAAATTGATGCACCAATAACTGAAGTAGGGTTTCTAGTGAAGAGCTCAATTTCATATTCATGACATGCTGGTATTATTCAGCATTCGTCAGTATGCTGGTGATATTCAGTAACGTTCGTCAAAAATCCTCTTTAAAAATTGATAAAAGATGATAACAAAATTAGTCAATGTTGATAACTAACTTTGTTATGCGATAACAGGTGAGTTCAAAAAGATATCTGAGATAACAAAACTTGTTACTTATTGGATATCAGTTTGTTATTTTTCGTTGCTAGGGTTAGGAGTATTTAGTATCGTGAAATCTCATGTTAATTATCACAAATGCTTTAGAACTCATATAAATTTCGTTAAAAAAAAACATGATTATGAGCATTTTTGACCATCCGTAGTTGCTACTCCGTTATTGGCTGTTTTTACACAGAGAATTTACAGATGATGCCGAGGAATAACAAACACTTCCTTGTGTAGAGCCTGTTGAACCAAGAGCCAATACTGCCATTCAAACGGGGCCAGGTTTGAATGCAGATCAAATAAGAAAACAGTAGGAATACTTTGAAAGGGTAGGAATATATGTATTAGAAACCAAGCATACCCCTGCACTTCTACAGTATGTCCCATAAACCGTGGATGGCCACTTCCCAGCCTCCGTGGACGTGGTCCATCAAGGAGTGAACGTTGGATACGGTAAACCGTATCCAGATGGCATCCCACAATCGTTGCAATTTGTTTTACGGGCTTTTGGGCGAGCAGCAAACTAGTCACAACCTCCTTTGCGTATATTTTTCTCAACTTTGTTACTCGCGAACCACTGTTTTGTTTACACCGTCTCAGAGTAAACAGTCAGATGACTACACACACGCATTAAAACAGTAAAAATAATGTTTAAAGCTACCCAAAAATAAGTATTGAAAACTTTCGCATTTTTTGATGGGACATATGTAGGATGCCGTTAGATATAAATACCAGCTTTCTGTGCTGATTAAGGTCATTCTTGTTACTGACTTTGACAGCAACGGACCAGGAGCAGCAGTAGCAGCAGTGAATCGTACAGACATTATCAAGTCTGGAATCAATGGTCGAGTCACGACCGGTGGTAATACCTTCAGCAACTAAGAGTTCAGCAGCCAAGCAGTTCTGGAGGCAGTGAAGGGAGTACAACTTGCAGATCCTACGGCCGTGAAGCAAGAATCAACGATCACATCCCAACATCTATCCTGGAATGACTGTCCTAGTGGAGGAAAGAGATCTGCCCTCGCAGAGTTGGAAGATGGGGAGAATCGTCAACGTGTACCCTAGAACGGATAACCTAGTACGAACCGTCGACGTGCAAATCGGTGGAACGATCTACCAACGAGCGGTTTCTCGAATTCCTATTCTGCCGATCGAAGACAACTGACAACAGTGGTATCAAGACAACGGGCGGATTTGTTCGAAAAGGACATCAATCCACCTAACTGCCCTCAATTCCGCCCAATTCAGAAATATTGGGCAGATTTCAAACGAAAATTGAAGGAGAGTGGAAAGGTGACTCGGGATAACAAAAGGACCGCTCAGGTTAGCCAATATAATGTGCGCATTAAAAAAAGCGACTATTTTCGGATGGATGGTAAAAAAACGGAAAAAGAAATTTTTAGAACCAAACTGCAGTTTAGTCATTAAAAAATTAAAAACTTCACAAAAATACTTCTGCTCCCTGCCGCGCCGCCTCGCAGCAATCAGTCGGAGCTTTGGCCATAGGTGAAAAAAATGAGCTTGTAGGCATATTCTTCAGTTCCTTAGTCGCCTTTTTGATCAAATCATCCCTCGTTTTGGCACCAATTTTATTTGAATATCAACCTCTTTAAATTGCCCCAGAATTTCTCTATTGGACGGAGCTGGGGCACGTTGGGTAGGTTCGCCTGTTTGGGCACCACCGGAATGCCCAACCGCTCCATTTCCTCCAGCGCCTGCTCCGAGTAGTGGGCCGACGCTAGATCCAGCCAAAACACCACGTCGTCATGTGGTTATCGATTTTGACCAAATACTTCTTGACCGTTTGGCCAGTCACACCAACCTCCCGGCCCAACGTACGGAAAGAAGTGGCTACTTTGCCTTCCGTCTTCCGTTTGAGCTTCTGTTTAATCCTCCGGTCGCATAACACGGTCGGACGGCCGGAACCAGGCCTTCGCTCGATGGACTCTTCCTTCTCCAGAGGTGCCAGAATTTTGTAGATGTTTCCGCGATCGTATCCAAGATGGTCGACTTTTTAAGGCCCGAATGGAGCAGGCGGTACGAACAAACCATAGATCGAAGTTGTTTCACTGTTCTCGCCATAGCTGCCGTAAGCAAACTGATGGAGCAGTCAAATTTTCACAGTATACTGGCAACTAGTTTATATTGACTACTGATTGGTGGACCGACTACCAGGTGTCAGGGTAATCGCAAGAGAAATCGGAACATTTAGTTGTTTTTTTAAGGCTCACTTTATAAAGCTCGATTCAAAGTAAATCTGGACGCACGGTTTAATACACCACCACGTCCTTGGTGGTTGGTTAAAAAAACGTTTGACAGGCATTTGTTGATATTGCATTGACGAAGAAATTGGTGAAAAGTTTTTCTCGATTGATCGATGCATCTCGAAATTTCGAATCATGGAACTTGAGAAAAGAAAATTATTTGTGCACAAACATCTAGAGAATCCTTCATGGTCTGCCTCAAAAATAGCAAAAGTGTTAAAATATCCAAAGTCAACGGTGTGTCTTGTAATCAAAGATTACAAAGATACTCTGAGTGTGGGGATAGCGAACAGCTATTTCATTTTAAATAAAAGTAGGATGAGGAAAAGAGGAGGAGGGGTAAGGGGTGGGGGAGGGGGAAAGTAGCTCCGGTGGTTTGGAAAGGGAATACGAATCTCAATTTTCCTCCTTTCACAGCTACCTTCCGTGCCATACACTTATGATTTGTGTTTTTGTTCCTTTCTTGTCGCAGCACACAAACAAAACTCTGGTAAAAAAGTCTGAAAAAGCAGATTTTACCCTTCATTCGGCAAACACCAGACCAACGTAATGTTTTGGCCGGATCTAGCCAGCTGCCACTATTCTAAGGAGGTACTAGAATGACATGCTGCAAACAATGTTAATTTCGTCGCCAAAGAGATCAATCTTCCGAATTGCCCTGAATTCAGACCGATCGAAAAATATTGGGCAATTATCAAGCGAAAACTTTAAGGATGCGGCAAAGAAGTGAAAAATGCACAACAAATGCGTTTAAAGTGGAATAAGTTCGCCGGTACAGTGTCATCAGCGCGACTGTTCCGATCATAATGGCATCGATCACAACTAAAGTGCGACAGTTCGTTCGAAACGGTGAAATGTAATTACTTGTTTGATTCGTTTGAAAACTTAAAAAATATCCTTTTGTTTGACGTTTTGATCAACGGTGTATGTTGTTTAATTCTTGAGTTATGATCACTTGAATGCGTCAAAATTTACTTTGAATCGGGCTTTATCACATTCGAAGAAAAAATCGAGATTTCACCGGAACCAAATCGGAATATTTTTTTCGCTATTTTTGCGTTATAAAGCTATAAATGACCTTCATTTTGAGTTTTCAATTTCATTTCATAAGCATGGTTCCAAGATAGTTCCGTTTTATTTTTTTGCGTCCAGATGTTAAATGACTCAAGCTTTAGATGTCATTTGAAAAATATAGGTCGAGTTCAGAATCTACTTTTCTCGCTTTTGTTATTCAAAAAGCGAAACCTCGGATCATCTGCTCTGCTGATGTAATGCATTATACATTTGAAGATTAAAATTTTCGTTATAAAGGTTATTTACAGCCCAGTGGACTTGGTCTGTGAATTGCAGAGAGGTTAACGTGTCAAGGTAAACGGCTGAGTACTCAATAAATGGTGATCAACTTGCATGATACATACATCAAACAGGGATACACTACAAAAGTTAAATTCAATGGATGCAGTACTTTTGGTCCCCGAACTAACAAAAATACTTCTTTTGGTCCATAGATATTGAAAAAATAATTTAAAGGGTGATACGGTCAAAATTTGGTCAAGGGAAAACGCGTGTAAATCGGTGAAATCGTTTATTTAAAAAATCAAATTAAATTTCTTTTTCAAGTTCAATTAGTATAAAATTCAGGAAAAATATTCAGTTAGGCTTCCGCTTTTCCAAATCCGAATTGCCGGGCCTTACGCTTGACCCCTGCCATCAGATTTTGTACAGCCACCTTGTCCACCTTCTTCGCCGCAGAAAGCCAGTTTGCCTTGAACTGCTGCTCGTCCTTAGCAGTTTTTTTGGTCTTCTTTAGGTTCCGCTTGACAATAGCCCAGTATTTCTCAATTGGGCGGAGCTCTGGCGTGTTGGGAGGGTTCTTGTCCTTGGGAACCACCTGCACGTTGTTGGCGGCGTACCACTCCATGGCCTTTTTACCGTAATGGCAAGATGCCAAATCCGGCCAAAACAGTACGGAACAACCGTGTTTCTTCAGGAAAGGCAGCAGACGTTTATTCAAACACTCTTTCGCGTAAATTTCTTGGTTGACAGTCCCGGAAGCTATGAAAATGCTGCTTTTCAAGCCACAGGTACAGATGGCTTGCCAAACCAGATATTTCTTTGCGAGCTTTGACAGTTTCGTGTGCTTGAAAATATCTGCTACCTTTCCCCTTCCTTTTGCCGTATAAAACTCCTGTCCCGGAAGCTGCTTGTAGTCGGCTTTGACGTAGGTTTCGTCGTCCATTACCACGCAGTCAAACTTCGTCAGCATCGTCGTGTACAGCCTCCGGGATCGCGCTTTGGCCGTCGTATTTTGTTTATCATCGCGATTTGGAGTCACTACCTTCTTGTAAGTCGATAGTCCGGCTCGTTTTTTGGCTCGATTCACGGTTGTAGACGATACACCCAGCTTATTTGCGGCATCTCGGAGAGATAGGTTGGGGTTTCGCTTGAAACTACCGGCAACTCTCTTTGTCGTCTCAGCGGCTTCCGGTTTTCGATTTCCCCCCGATCCAGACTTCCTGGCTGTCGACAAACGTTCCCCAAACACTTTAATTACATTTGTAACGGTTGATTTGGCAACTTTTAGCGATTTTGCCAACTTTGCGTGCGAGTAGCTCGGATTTTCGCGATGCGCGAGCAAAATTTTGATACGCTGCTCTTCTTGCTTGGACGGCATTTTGACAACTGAAGAGTGAATTCCAAAATCAAAATAGGAACAACATTCTACACATATACACCTTCAAAATGAGGGGTGTTCAGGTTTTTTAAATGCAAAATTGAAAGAAATACGTCAAGTTGATATTGACCAAATTTTGACCGTATCGCCCTTTAATATCTAAATTAAAGCTAGTGCTCAAAATATTATTTTCCGTATTTACTGGCTTGCGATTCTTAAAAGGTTCACCTTAAAGTTTTTGATCTTATACCTGTAAAACACCACAAAAAAAAAGGATTACTCATAAACTTACAATAATTAAGCAACAAGTGGGTCAACTGGATTACTCTCAAATAATTGATTTGCTATCTACCCAAAAAGCTTATCCTAATCACATTTTAACTCTAAAAAAGCACCTCATTTTGACCGAACATTGATGCATGACGATACAGATTTCTCTTCAATCGCTTAACCTCAACTAAAAACCCATAAAATAACCAACTAACCAACCACCGTGGCTGTTCAATTTCTTCCTTCTCCACAGGTTTGACGTAGCATTTTTGCACGTCTGGTCCTTTTATCCCACCAGTGACACTAACTGGCCGGACTTAGCGGTGGCAGTTGTCTTTCGAGTGACATTCCTAGAGGGATTCTGTACCACTTTAGCAGTCGCTTTCCCCTCGCCCTCGATGGTATGTGTGCGTTGTGAGAAAGGATAGCTCGCCCGGTTCCAAAGAATTTGAGGCGTTTCCTACTCACTTGTGTTTGATCTATTTTTTTATTCAACTCTTTCTCCTCTATCTTTGTGCATCTCCTCTGCTCGTTATAAATAAAAAATCGCATTGTGCATTCTCTAGCATTTCCATTTTCATTCAAATATGCTTGCTTTTCTGCTCCATAGAAAGTGCTCGCTGATGCTTACGGTTGCTTTCACTGCTTCTTCTTTATATCTGTAAAAGTTGACAAACGAAAATATGTTCTGGATTAAATGAGCAAAAGAATTAGACACACTTTAAGCAATTTTCAAGGAATTTTGAACACTTCAAAACGGCTTGACTTCGTTTTATTTTGCGTCAGAGTTCAAGTTTTAAAAGCTATTAGTTCCTGTTTTTTTTTTTTCATTTCGTTCTGCTAAACAACTGGAACAACTCAAACAAATCACTTAACTTAAGGTAATTTGAACAAGTTTTCAAGTGAAATCATCCATCCGCAAAATGCAACAAACATTCCCATAGAGGGCAAGTAACACAGCTCTAATTCCTTCTTTCAACAACCGACAGAACACTTTGCTGCCGTTTTACACCCACGTGTGATGTTAATTCAAGAGGTATGCTCACGTTTACGGCGGAAACAAAGTTCATTATTTCACCGCTTGATGGTGCCACTCAAGTTTGCAGCCAGAAGTGTCTACACTGGTGAATGAAACTTCTAGAAACTAGCAAGCAAAAAAAAAACGCTAGTTGCTCCACACAAAATGCATAACTCGGCAGCTGACGAGACTGACGGCGCACGGAAGTTTTTACTAATGGGTGCACATCCCATTAGTTCGCTTCTGCTATCAGCTCCTCATCAACTTTTCGCTTTACGACTTTGAGTTTAAGCTTTTCAACGAGCCCACAAGTAGGCACTGGCTGCTAATTTCTTTTAATTTGTACTGAAACTTTCCTTGCGTTTTCTTGGTAGATTTGCTATTCTAGCTTCTCGACTATCCGGCATTAGATAACAAACAGGCGATTGAACAGATCCTCTGGGATAAAACCACAGCCAAAGCTTACTAATCCTTGTGCGAACACGAAACTGTTACTTATCGCAGCATCACTCAACCGAGGAAATCACGGCAAGCTGCCCACAAGCTGATCCGAAAAAAGAACCCGTTAGTTAGGACGTCCTTGGCAAATAACAAGCATTCTCTGCATAGACGAGCACGTACCGAAATAGAATCCCGTCATTTGTGCACCGCTTTTTTTTTTTTTGGCGAAAAGCATAGCGAAGCAACCGACAGGATGTATCCTTCTTTCAGAGCGTTTAGCGCCAAATATAGCCTGCGAAATACGTATGTGTAAATTGGATTCCAAACTGATTCCAGGATGACGATGACCATCGGTGTTGCCACATGCTATGTCTGTTCATTGTCTTGACTTTGACTTTACGTTCTTTTCTACTGGGGATTTTTTTCTGTCAGAAATGAACGTAAAACATGATTGAACAGTTTTTGCAGATAGGGAGTGCAGAGCTAAATTGGCGCACGGGGTTGTAGTGTTGTGCTCCAGATTGTAATGGTTTGTCATAGCGCAGATGATCGAGGGATGAACGCAGGGATTGTACAGGGTCCGGCACTTCAACATTGAGACAAACAGATAAATTGATCAAAACAAAAACATTTTATTCGAAATTCATTCAACTTCACTTGAAAACATACTACGTTTCGAAAATTCACTGGTCAAGTTCAACTTGTTTGCCTTGGAGTTTAACGAACTCCTCCGTACGGGGCCCGCAGTTACACTTGTGGTTTTTATCTCCAACATATTCCAGGCAACGCAGTCCATAGAGTTCAGGTCCGGTTCTCTGCTGGACGGAATACTCAGCCAATAGTTTGTCCATGTTGTCCACTCTCCCTTTTGTCATGATTTAAAACTTTGTAATTTCCGGTTTGGCATTAATAGATTCCCCAACTACAACAACTTTACTTGCTTCATCACGGAAAACAGTTGTTCACAAATGTATGTGGATCCAAACAAAGAAGCTACGAAAAGAGCATGATTTCGCAGCTCTGGGAAGCGCTCTTCCGGAACAAATTTGGCATAGAACTCCAACAAATCATGTCGATCAAATCCGTGTCGCACTGTAACTCAATTAGTTCCATTTGGATATTATCTGGGGCTTGTTCAGCATCAACACTGAATGGAGCAGAAAAAAGTTTTAGAATTTTGTCATGCGCTTTGAAATCTCCAAATCTACGAGAAAAATCATTTTTCATTGTTTGGAGTGCGTCAACGTATTTTTTAGTCAACGTCACATTGCATTTTCCGAGAGTAGGGAAATGGGCAAAATTTAGAATTTTCATCTGTTTCTCCCACAACACGAGTTTGTTTTCAAATGTACTGATTTGATTAAACATGCTGTGCACCAATTTGCCTTTACCCTGGAGACTTAAATTCAAATCGTTCAGGTGCGTTATAATGTCAGTCAGGAAAGCCAGATCTGTCACCCACTCCGCATTATCGAAAAACTTCACTGATTTACCTTTGCTCTCCATGAATTCGACGATTTCTTTCCGAAGATCAAATACGCGTCGCAGCACCTTTCCCCTGCTCAGCCAACGTACCTCAGTATAATATGGTACGTCACCATATTCTGTATCCGTGTCTACTAGAAGAGCCTGAAATTCTCGATGGTTCAATGCGTGCGATCGGATGAAATTAACTATTTTGATGACATCTTTCATGACATCTTTGAATCCCACGCTTTTGGCGCAAAGGTTCTCCTGGTGCACGATGCAATGGTACTGGGAGAATTGCTCTGACACTTCTGGTAATTTTCGAAGATGGGCAATTGCACCTTCATGTTTTCCTATGAATAAACATTTTTTTCAGTAATAAAATGATTAAGCACAGAGAACAGACAAACAAGCTCAAACATAATTCATAAATAAATAAATAAATTTAAACATACATAAATGTATGAAGAAGAATACCTAAAATTTAACACCATCCTTGGTACTAAATTTTTCAAGGCCGTAAATCTGATAAAGCTGAATATTTTGCATCAATTTATATGCAACCCTTTTAAGAAGAAATTAAATAAACTTCCGGCCGGGCGCGCGCGCCAAATATAAAATATATACCTAATATGTGTGAGAGCGTCATTTCAAAAAAGAAGGGCCACTATCTAAACAGCTTTACTATGGATGTTTATAGTCGTGCGCGTGCGTTTTTTCCCGGGGGTGTAGTGAATAATTTAAATAAGATGGAAAACAAAATACATACCACACATAGCGGGAGCTCCATCGGTAACAACTCCGGACATTTTCTTCAGCGGTAGATCAAACTTTTCTAGAACAGCGCACAGAGCATTAAAGATATCAATGCCCTTCGTCGTTCCTTTAATGGGGAAAAGGCTTGCCAATTCCTCAGTCACCTCAAATTTCTTAGATATGCCGCGGATAAAAACTGCCAATTGAGCTGTGTCAGATATATCCGTGCTCTCATCCAGCGCCACTGAATAAAATTCAAAGCTGGCAACTTTTTCCTTCAAACTCAACACAAGATTTTCAGCAATGTCTTCAACCCGCCTGGTGATGGTCGCCCGCGACAAACTCACTTGCGCAAAGATGCGACTTTTTTCGGGACAAATCATTTGAACCACAGCTTCCATACATTCCTTAACAAACTCACCATCAGAAAATGGCTTCGAATGGGAAGCGAGTTTTTCTGCGATAATGAAACTTGCCTTTGTGCACAACTCGTTTTCTTGCTTTCTTCTCACAAAAAAAGTTTTGCTGGCTACTCAAACTCAGCACATTTTTCAGCCCGCGCCACACCGACATATTTATCCATTTTTGACGCATGTTTCGACTCGTAGTGACGCTTCACATTAAATTCCTTCATAACTGCAACAGCTTCGTTGCAAATCATACACACCGGTTTTTGATTAATGCACGTAAAGAAAAACATTTCAGACCACTTCTCCTGGAAAACACGTCCTTCATCAGCCACTTTCCGTTTTTTGCTAGTGCTGGCTTCCATTTTCACTGAATAATTGCTCGAAACTTCTCAGAACTACGCACGCGACTACAGAACGGAACCAATTGACAACAGACACTGAATGGTGAAAGTGAATGAACCTGTGGTTGCGGGAGCGAAAATATGACTGCATTCTCTCTTTCTTTCTATCCCGCCTTTTTGGTCATTCATCATCTGTGTAACAAGCACGGTAAAAATTGTTCACATAAAACTATGAGAATCACAATTATTGCACAGTAAGAAATGCAACTCAAATCGAACAGCAAATAGCTACATATTCAATGAAGTTCTCATATTTCTCAAATGCTATCGCGGGCCGCATTTGCCGCCTCGGCGGGCCGCATGCGGCCCGCGGGCCGCAGGATGAGCACCACTGATCTATCTAATCAAAATAAATTTATTTTTTTTATAATATCTGAAATTTTTTTTTTTTTTTGAAATTTTGGTTGGAATATTTTGTTGATCGGGCCAAAAAAAAAACTTAGATGGCAGGTGGTATGGTTTGAAAAGATGTGTTGCTAGCCAGGTTGGACATCGTTCTAAATCCAGCCACTTCCCTGGGTGAACTCGGATCCCGGAGCGTCACCAGGTCTGACCAATGTGACCGAAAACTCTCAGGTTGAGCACCAGTAATCTTGATTTGTAAAATCATGAAGTTTGATGTGTCGCAATCCATATTTTGGAATCGTTCTATATCTCGCCAATTCCCCGGGGGAAACCGGAATCCGCAACGTCACCAGGTGTGGCCAATGTGACCGAATACTCTCAGGTTGACCACCAGCGGTATTGTTTTGTAAAATCATGAAGTTTGGTGTGTCGCAAGCCAGGGTTTGACATCATTCGAAATCTGGCCACTTCCCTGGGGAACCCGGAATTCGGAACGTCACCAGGTGTGGCCAATGTGAAAGAATACTCTCAGGTTGACCACCAGCTGTATTGTTTTGTAAAATCATGATGTTTGATGTGTCGCAAGCCAGGGTTTGACATCATTCGAAATCTGGCCACTTCCCTGGGGGAACCCGGAATCCGGAACGTCACCAGGTGTGGCCAATGTGAAAGAATACTCTCAGGTTGACTACCAGTGGTATTGGTTTGTAAAATCATGAAGTTTGATATGTCGCAAGCCAGGTTTGATACAGTTCTAACTCTGGCCATTACACTGGTAGGGTACTTCCTTCACGATTCCCGATAATGAATCCGGAACTACGGAAAATAACGAAATGTCCGCTACTTTTCCAAAAACTAGGATAAATTTGTAATCGTATGGAAAAAGTTGCATCTAATTTGGTTAAGGGTACGCAGAGTTACAGATAAATTAAAAAGGAGTTTTTCAACATAAGAAGTGTCAGGCAATAGGGTAAAAAACTACATTTTACGGAAATGGCCATATCTCGGTTGTTTATGGGCCGATTCACGATATTTAACCATTGACAGACTTGTTATGAATTCTAGTTTTTGAGAAAAATATAATATTTCCGATTTTCAAGTAACATAAAAAATAACGAGCTGCAGAATTTCATTAAAATCACTATTTCCGATGAGACTCACTACAAAAATTATTGCAAGGAAACGGAACAGTACATCGAAATTTTAGGGTTACTATTCTATAGCTACATAATTTCAGATCATTCATGGATATCCCAAGTTTTATGGGATAATTTTAAATCAATTTTTTTCTCGCAGCTACATTGTCTAAACTTTCAGGTCCACAGATGGAATTGTTATTATCATTCTTATATTCATTCACTATATGATTTGTCAGTATCATATTCATTTACTATATTTTTTTGTAATTATAATATTAATTCACTATATTTTAAATATTACTATATGAAATTGAATATATTGAAATGGATCCAAAACTGAAATACATATAGTTTGCACGTTCTTTACACGGTCTTACATTTCTCAGATAAAAAATAAATAAAATAAAAGACAGAAATATGTATACAAATTTCAAGCTTGAAAGATGTACATGGAATTTTACGACACAAATGAATTTTCTTGACCATGTAAAAAGCGGCAACAGAAAGTCAATACGAGAATATAATATGCGTATGAACAAAATATAACTGAAATTCACAAGATTGTTACAGAAAAAAATAATAAGATATGTATTAACATCCTACTGGTCCTGGAAAAGCTGAAAACAGAATAGATCATTCCAAATATCAAAGATTTATTCCACTAAATCGTTCTTCACTGACGGATCTTTGATAAAGGAGTCAGCAGGCTTTGGTATATTTAATGAAATTTATAGCGCCAATCGTAAACTTCAAGCTCCTTGTTCCGCATATGTCGCTGAATTAGCGGCAATACACTTTACGCTAAAAATTGTTGCCTCACAAACACCGGATCAGTATTACATTTTCACGGCTAGTCTTAGTTCTATAGAGGCTATTCGCTCCTTGAGGCCGGTAAAGCAAAATACAGGAGCTTCTAAGTGTTTTATCTTTGCGTTATTTCATCATCAGCTTTGTATGGGTTCCATCTCATTGTTCAATTCTGGGCAATGAGAGAGCGGACTCGCTTGCAAAGGTAGGCGCTATAGAAGGCGATATTTATGATCGAAAAATCGCCTTCAATGAATTTTTTTTCTATTTTTCGTCAACAGTATCTCGTCAGCTGGCAGTATAAATGGAGTAAAGGAGATTTGGAGCAATGGCAATATTCTATCATCCCAAAGGTGTCGAAGAAGTCTTGGTTTGGGGGGATGGATGTGGGTCGAGACTTCATTCGTGTGATGTCTCGCCTCATGTCCAATCATTATTCTTTGAACGCTCATTTATACTGAGTTGGGCTGAGCGACAGCAATCTCGGTGAATGTGGACAAGTTTACCAGGACGCAGATCACATGTGGTCATGTGCTGAACATCGTGGCGTTAGATCTGAGCTTTGTGATTACCTTCGGGCTCGAGTTCGAGATATTTTGGCTGTACGTGATCTGGAGTTTATGAAGCTCATTTATGTGTTTTTGACTAACATTAGCATTAGATTGTAGGTAGTTTAACCTGTATGTTTACTATAAGTTTTTTTTATCTGTGTTTGTGTGTGTGTTTTTTTCTCTCTCCCAAAAATGTTCAAGTCAGAAGAGAACCAAAAGTTGTATAGTTATAAGTTTTAAGCCAATTCTGAATTTAAAATAAACGTGCTTTGTAAACCATACTTCAAATTCCCGCCCTTCTTCCCATCAGTTCAAATGTTATTCCAATTAACCTCGAGACGGCCGCGAGTAATCGGTTCTATCCCCTTAACGTTAGTTTTAAGATAATTGATGTATATAAATATGAAAACTTGGCTCTGTAAAGTTGATTCGATTGAGCCTGTACAAATCATTTAGATTGAATAAAAAATATCAAGGATAAAATTTCAATGAAGAACAATTATAACAATTATAAGACATGTTGTTATTTTTTTTCTTTTACTGTTCTAGTTACATTTTAAAAATAGCAATAGAGGAATCCAGGTAACGCAAAAGCGAGGTTAAACGTCGTAGATGACACTCGTGAAGAATGGTTTTTCGAGCTATCTAAGCAAAGTACTTGGTGATAAAAAGAGCAGAAAATCGTCGATAATGACGATACTGACCAATGCCATACAGTTTAAAAAATAACCAGAAAGTTACTATAAATTTCAGTTTTAGATAATACAATGTTTAACCTCACTTTAGCTTTACTTGGATTCCTGAATTGGAGTGATCGAAGAGCCGGTTCGATGATTTCTGAAATAAATGGTTTATCTTATCATGATACCACTAAACAAAATATTTAAATCTAATCCTATACTGTTTATTAGCGCTTGCCAGTCTTTTATGAATATCGTAGTTGAAGTTCAAAAATGCAATTCTTAAGTAAATATTATGCTGAAATGCAGAAAATTAAAGCTTTTTATGCTTGTCATGTTGCCCAAGGCTCTTGAAATAAATGGTTTTGAAATGCAAAGTTGTTTCCAAAGAGTGCTGAAATTATTAAAAAAGAAAAATGGAAAATAAGATGGTATGATTTACATGTGTGTGTTTACAAATTGATTGATAGGTACAGATTCTTCAGTCGCACTTCACTATTGTGAAAATGACAACATTACCCATTCAGCTGGCAGTCTTTTGTGATCATATGACTCGTGGAGGCGTGAGGTAGGAACTTGTGAGGACCACAGGTTGGTCGCACTTAGCTTCGAAGTTGTCAACTCACCATTTGAAGCCCTTAATTTTCTGCGTTATCTAATGCACATAAAGGGTGTGCTAGATTGAGGTCTGTTGTATGAAAGATTGCAGAAATAACTTCATTTTCGCCCTTCATATTTAAAATAAGAGGCACCATAAACATTACTATCATCTAGCCTTTTTTTCGTTCAAAATCAAAGAAATGATAATTAAAATTGCTTTGTACTGCTACTATCAGAACCACAATACTGAGTGGAAAACTACTGTTGTTATTTTTTAAAATGATTATGGTTAATTGCATTAGACCATCTTTTTTTTTGGGGCGTAGAACCACTGCGTTTTATGGTATACCCCTGTTTACTATTACTATTTGCATCTTAAAGGTTGATCACCATTTGTCAAGTAAACAGCCTAAGACGCATCTCTCAGTCAGGCAAAATCGAGCTTATAAAACCCACCACTTTTCCAAGATTCGCAGTCCAAATTTCTTCAGGTTGCATATAGTCACTGTGCAGAAATTTAAGTCTGCTCTTGTACAAAGCATCACAACTGCAGAGCAGATGTTCCGAGGTTTCACGTCCCCTGTTACAGAAACGACAGATATTATGAACCTGGCCAATGTTTTTCAAATGATATCTACTCGGGCAATGTCCGGTTACTAGGCCAGTATAGGTACAACGAACTCGCTTATTGAGCTCCAAGCTCCAAGCTTTTTACTGATTGTAACAGTTGGAATTATAAACCTTTTCGATTGAACACACTTTGTGGTAACCAACCAGTTGGTCATCACTCTTTGTTCTTCCAAAGATTTCAGTTCCAGTTTTATGGCACAGTATGATATACCACAGAAAGGTTCTGGGCCAATAAACTGTGCATTTGAACCTCTTGTTTAGCAAACCCTTTCATTACCTTCAATGTCACAGTGTCCCGGAACCCAGAATACATTTACGGAGTTCTCTTGGCCCACCTTTCGCAGTGAAAGAATGCATTCCCAGACAAGTTTGGACGTACATTTTTAATTACTCAACGCTTTGAATGCTGCTTGGCTGTCTGTAAAAATACAAATATTAGCATGTTTATATTTCCTCTTCAGACAAACGTTAACACATTTTATTACAGCAAAAATCTCCGCCTGAAAGACCGTTGGGTAGTTTCCCATCGCCACTGAGATTTCTACCCCAGGGCCGAAGACTCCTGCTCCCGTTTTCGTTCCAATTTTTGAGTCATCTGTGACTAAAATTCGTCGAACGTCGTCATTGACGAACAGTGAGACCTCCGACTTCCCAATATATACGTGACATCTCACATATGTTGTAAGGGATGTCATGGTTTTCCACAGGTTTCATCCAGTCTCCATTCAATACATCATTGCTCAATTTTGAAAGCTTTGTGAAATGCTCAGGTGACCGACTAAGTCACCAGACTTGAAAGTTTTTTACTGTTTGGGTGTATATAATTTTTTTTGTTTTTTTTTTGTGTTTTTTTAAAAGGGGGGAGAATTTTAATTTTTTTTGTTTTTGTGGGGGGAAGGGGGGGGAAAAAAATTGTTGGTTGATTGTTTGGGGGCCGGGGGGGGTGGGTTGATTTTATTTTTATTTTTATTTTATCACCGTCTTCGATAAAAAAAATCGTACAGACTGAACTACTTAATACTAGTTTACAATAACTTAAAGTCTAAACAATTGTACTTATTCGATTTTTAAAAACATTTTTGGATATATCAAAGTCGAATTCGTCACATACAGCATTGAAAGTTCGAAGACACGAATCAAACGGATTATTATATCCATAGTTAGTGCGGTGATAAGGAACAGCAAGCATCGGATAATTTCGAAGTCGACGAGGAGGAACGTTCAGTGAAATCTGCTCAAGCAGCGCAGGGCAGTCAATAACGCCGATTAGGATGTCAAAGACCAGCAGACGCTGCATTTTAACACGCCTGTCAGTCAGTAGATCCAAATTTATCAGTTTGCAACGGTCCGAGTAAGGAGGGAGATTGTTCGGGTCATTCCAAGGAAGTGAACGAAGTGCGAAACGAACGAACTTCCTCTGTACGCGTTCAATGGAAACGATGGGTGCCACATAATAAGGAGACCAAACGGGGGCCGCATACTCAAGGATGCTCCGCACCAAACTGCAATAGAGTGATTTTAAAGCATAGATGTCAGTGAACTCAGAGGCGTGCCGTCGGATTAGCCCTAACACTGAGAAGGCTTTAGCAGTCGTGATTCCCACATGCTGATTGAACTGTAGCTTGGCATCGATGGTAACTCCCAGGTCGCAGATTGAAGCCACACGATCCAGATGCGCAGACCCCATGCTGTACTGGTGATGAGCGGGATTGTTGGAGCGAGTGAAGGATATAACTTTGCATTTATCTTTATTAACACGCATGCCATTGTCGCTACACCAGATTAACAATGTGTTAATATCCTCTTGTAAAGCGACACAGTCACGTGGAGAACATATTACACGAAAAAATTTCAGATCATCGGCGAACGATAGTTTGAACGACGAGAGGCACAAGCACAAATCGTTAACGAAGATGTTAAATAACAGCGGGCCTAATACGCTGCCTTGGGGTACTCCTGACGTGATGTTGAGCTGACGAGATCTTGATGAATTGACCACTACGTGCGCTGTGCGGCCGGAGAGATATGAAAAGAGCCACTTCGTTAGCCAGTCAGGATAGCCGATGCGTTTGAATTTGTCAATGATCAAAATGTGAGGAACTGTGTCGAATGCTTTAGCAAAATCGACATACACCGCGTCCACTTGCCTTCCCAATTCAATCTCTCGTGACAGAGAGGTAACGTAGCACATCAAGTTTGTTGTTGTTGAGCGATGTTTCATGAAGCCGTGTTGATTATCGGAAATTAATGGTGCGGCTACAGTGTAGAGGACATTGTGCATCAGCTTTTCGAAAACTTTGCTCAAACAACACAGAATGGAAACACCACGATAATTTGTGACTCGGTTGACGTTTCCTGATTTATGGATGGGAACGATAGAAGCAGTCTTCCAAACGGAAGGAAATGTTTTTTCGCTAAGCGATCGGTTGAATAAAATCGTGACAGGGGCTGCGAGTCCCACAGCACACTTCTTCAGGAATAGTGGTGGTATGCCGTCTGTTCCGGATCCTTTCTTGGAGTCGAGAGCTTGTATGACATTCAGCACTTCATCAGAAGAGAATTGGATGACGGGAAAGTTAATGTTGTGCGAAGAAATATGAGCAAAGCAATCGAGACGTGGTACAGGACACGACTTACTGAATACATTCTCGAAGAATTCAGCGAAGAGGTTAGCGGCTTCTGCGTTAGAGCTAGCATGAGCCTTCTCATATGTAATGTTGCAGGGGATGCTAGCAGAGGATCTCAGTTTTCTAACGAAACCCCAGAAACGTGTTGGTTCCTGTTTGATGCTTGCTTGTATCCTGGATACGTAGTCGTCATGAGTGGATTACAAAACAGATTTGAATGTTGCCTCAACTTCTCTTAGAATGGTTTTGTCGGCTTCAGATTTCGAGAGGAAATAGTGATTACGTGCCTTCCTGAGTAAGTTGCGAAGGTGTCGCAACTCAGAGGTCCACCACGGTTTGTTGAAGGTCGAGTTAACCGCACGTCGTGTGCGCGGTACAAAAATGCTACAAATTTCGAAGAGCTTGTCGTAAAATGCTGCAGATGTTTCGTCGATCGTTGCGGTCCTCGCGAGAAAGCTCCAATCAACCTCTCCAAATGCTATTTTCAACTGATCGAAATCACACCTGTTAAAGTCGTAGCCAAAACTGTCAACATCGTCATCGAGCGAGGTCGGAATAACGTCGCCCACGTCGAATAGTAAAACGAACGGCGCATGATGGTTGTCAATTGGTAAAAGTGGTGCAGGAGGCTCAACTAAATCTAGAAGTTCTGGCAGACTTACAAAAACCAGGTCAAGGATTCGACTGTTGATGTTTTCGAAGTGGTTAACTTGCCGCAGGCCGGTAGCAAATAATGCTTCGATGAGAGACTGCTCGTGTTCGGATGCAATGTTTGTAGGGATGTAGCCATTTAACTCTTCGTCCAACTGCCATCGCAAATTTGGGAGGTTGAAGTCACCCAAAGACAAAATGATATCCTCTGCTGACGCACTGTTTACGAGACTCTGTACTGCATTTGCATGGTCAGAATATCGGTCAGCGGACGAGTTGGGAGGGGGGATATAAATTGTGATGATGTAGAGGGAGCGGTGATCCAGACTCACCCGAACCGCTACTTGCTCCAAATGTTCGCTATTTGACAGTGGGAACGCCTCGCAGCGTAAGTGATGCTTCACGGCAATCAGCACACCACCACCCCGTGAGTGATGACTGCTTGCTGCACTGCGGTCGCAGCGGAAAAAAGTGTAGTCGGGAGAAATATCTGCGCTTTCGATATCGTCACGAAGCCAGGTTTCGGTGATAACGAGCAAATCGTAGTCGCAACTGGACAGCAGCATACGTAGACGAGCAATTTTGGTGCGCATACCTCGCACATTCTGGTAGTATACCGATAAGCTGGATCTTGGCCTGGAATCGGAGAGCGATTCAAGTCTTGTTGGGCAATTAGCGCAAACGTACTTGCCTGAATTAACGTTTCCCCGAAACCCCTTTCCCTACACCCACACGTAGGGCCGGGACGGCTGCTGGTCGGTGGCTGGAGTGGCTCGACTACGGTGGGGGGATCCATAGTGCTGTGTTCGATGCGTCCCGGTGTTCGGCTCACAAGCTGGGATTGTTGAGATGCGTCAAACAATGGAAAAACGCTGGAAACGGGGGGGGAATGAGGTTGTGAAGGGAAATAAGCGATAGTATTTATGTGTTTCGTGTTGGGGGCCCCCTTCTCCGCACCCGGAGGGGGGGGGACGGCTGCTGGTCGCTGGCTGGAATGGCTCGACTACGATGGGGGGATTGAGGGCTTCCAGAGTGCGAATCAGCATACATCGTGCGGTATAGTCGGGCAGATTCAACGGGTCGTTCCTTGAAAGATTCCGTAGCGCGAATGAAGAGCTTTTGAGTTCGTTCGACTCTGATGATCAGTGATGCGTGATATGGTGACCAGACAGCGGCCGCGTATTCCAGTATGCTACGGACTAAGGTACAGAATAATGTCTTTTGTGCGTAGATATCTGTGAAGTTCCAGGTGTGACGTCGAATGAATCAATGAACAGTAGAGGCCTACGCCGTAACCAGCGCGACGTGTTTGTTAAATTATAACTTGGAATCAATTGTAACACCTAGATCGCAGATAGATGTGACTCGCTCTAGTGACACCGCACCAACTGTGTATTGATGCCTGATGGTCTCTGTACGACGCGAAAACGAAATCACCTTACCTTTGGCTATGTGGACCCTCATGCCGTTATCGTTACCACACAGCAGTAGTTCGTAAATATCGTTTTGAAGGATAAGACAGTCAAGTGTGGACATAATGACTATAAAAATCTTCAGGTCATCGGCAAACATTTGCTTGAAAGATGAAATACAAGGGCACAGATCATTAACGAAAAGAACGAAGAGCATTGGGCCGAGCACACTTCCTTGAAGCACTCCTGAAGCAATTGCGAAAGTTCTCGAGCGTGCGGAATTTACCGTAACGAAGGACTGGCGGTCGGTCAAGTAAGAGAGAATCCACTCAACGAACCACATTAGGAATCCTAAAGCCTTTAGCTTTTCGGCTGCGTACAGGTGTGGTATATCATTAGGACGAATGTTATTAGGCCGTATGTCATTATACCGAATTATTTTCATTTTCATACTCAGACTCGCACTTTGTTCATATTTCAAAGAAGGAAAAATCAGTAACGAGAAAGAAAGACGATTGAAAGCTTCGACATTAGAATGAACTGCTCATGATTGAATGAAAGATGACGTTCGCCCTACAGCTATGCTATTTTTTAATCCACTTGTGCCTAGAACTTTGACAGCTTAATTAACAGGTATTAAAATGTACGTTGAGAAATGTACGTCGAACACAAACTATTGTCGCTTAGCCTACATAAGCGTTGAAATTTAATGCTACACAGTGTTGACACAGTGATGTAGTTCAGGATAATATACTGACTACAAACAAAGCAGTTAAAATGAAAGTACGCATTGATGAGCAGCATCTATGTTTTTGTTGAACAACACATGAATGAAATGCGTTGCTTCTCAATTGATAAAACTGAAATCCTTAAATGCTGTTTATTATTTTAAGAACTTTTTTTCCCCCTAAAATAGGCTGTGTTCGTGAATGGATATGACGTTCGGATTTTCCACCGTAATTTTTCAAATGTTCAAATTTGAACAAATATTTTCAATCATCAGTAATTGCAGCTTCCATAAATCAAGTGGTAACTGATCTTCTGAAAACACATTAAAAGATTGGGCAGCGCCCGAAGATAGTTTTTGATAGCACGTCTTTGGATGTGAATTACAGTCTCCGTTGCATCCGGATCTCTTCCTAAAATACCGCCGGTAACCACTGCAGTCCTCAAGAGTAAAGATGAGGTGTTATCTTCAACTTTTAATGCGGCCTAAGCAAAAGTCTGATCGTACTAATTTATAAGAATCCTAGTCGGGTTGGTAAGCTGTTAAAAAGGTACATTGTACTTTTAATAAAAAATATTTATTTCAATAGATATACACTACCAGTCAAAAGTATTGACTCGCTTCAAAAAATATTCCAACACTCACTTTGAAAATTGCATCACCCTCAAAAGTACAAAAAGGCGGTAGAATTTATGATACTATATCTTGAAACCTTGATTACCTGCCAAAATGTTGACTTGAGCAAAATTGTTCAGAAGGTGAGGAGTATGATACGAAATTCAGCCACCAAGTCGCGCTAGTGTGCATGTAAGAGGTTTTCTCTAATATATTTATTTATTTATTTATTTATTTATTTTATTCATCTGACAATATTTGATAGTCTTAATGAATCTATATTCTAGTTCTAAACACGTCAACACTAATATTAAAATCAAAGTCAGGATACCGATGGTTAAATACGTTCATCATTGACCGAATTGGCTCGTTCTGATCATACTCGTAGTAACGTCGAGGCAAGCGAAAAAAAATCGCTAGAACGAAGTGTGTACCCAGGTACGTTCACGTCCAACATAGCCAGTAGATTCGGAGCGTCAAATTCACCAGCCAATATTTTGAAGACGAACACAGCTTTAGCAGTTTTTCTACGGTGCTCCAATGTACTCAAGCCCAGCAGCTGGCATCTGGCTTCGTACGGTGGCAGATTCAGTGGGCCATTCCACGGAAGGAAGCGTAAGGCGAATCTAATGAACTTCCGTTGTACAGCTTCAATTCGATCGACTACTGTTACATGGTAAGGGTCCCACACGACAGATGACGTTTCCAATATGGGTCGAACCAATGAAACATACAGCGATTTAAGCGTATACGGATCACGGAACTCTTTTTTAATTTTGGATACAAAACCTAGTTGACGACGCGCTTTCTTGATGATTTCCTCGTAGTGTTCCTTGAATGTAAGCTCCTTGTCCAAAATGACTCCGAGATCCCGTATAGAATCCACCCGTGCAAGTGTTTCATCGCCAATAACATAGTCGTAAATGAGAGGTCGTTTTTTTCGTTGAAAACTAATTACCGAACATTTCGGGACACTGAGCGTCATACTATTTGCACGACACCAGGCGCTAAGCCGATTAAGAAGATTTTGCAATTCGATACAGTCCGAAAGATTTTCAACAATCATGTATATTTTCATATCATCGGCATATAGTATGCAGAAATCATCACCAAGGTGCAAGGCGACATCATTGAAGAAAAGCGAGAATAGCAACGGACCCAAGTTGCTTCCCTGTGGGACGCCAGAGCCGTTAGTGAACCAGTCAGAGACAGCAGAGCCAATTTTAACTGCCAGTTTTCTACCACACAGGTAAGACCTAAGCCACGCAACAAGCTGAGCGGAAACTCCAAGCTTTTAATGTTTCGCTAATAAAATCGCGTGACTAACTCGATCAAATGCTGCTTTCAAATCGGTGTAAACGGCATCAATCTGCATCCCACGTCCAACGTTTTGAATACATAGCGATGAAAATTCCACGAGATTAGTTGTTACGCTTCGTCCAGGAAAGAATCCATGCTGCTTAGGGCTGATGTATTGTTTCACACGAGAACACAGGTAGTTAGATACAACTATTTCCAGTAATTTAGAACACGCGCATAAGGACGTAATCCCTCGGTAGTGCCTTACATTATTCTTCGCATCTTTTTTATGAACCGGGAACATGAAAGAAGCCTTCCAGAGAGTTGGAAAGATGCATTGCTGCATTGACAAGTTGAAGATGTGCAGTAGAGGAACAATCAGACTCGCAGAGCATTTTTTCAGAACAGAGGCAGGAACTCCATCCGGTCCAGGTTGGTACGACGTTTTGAGTTTATACAGTGCCTTGGTCAGATTGTCTGCAGATACAGTGAAGGTATCAGCATCAATTACATCACGCGGTACATACCTCAGCGCATCTGAAGTGTTGCAGTCATCTCGTGGGTCCTCGAAGACTGATTGAAAAAATTCAGCCAGCAAGGAGGATTTTTCGTCCTGTGTATTCGCCGAGCGATGGTCCAAGTGCATTACAGAAGGCAATCCGCTATCTTTACGCTTGGAGTTAACAAAGTTCCAAAATCGCTTAGGTTTTCGCTTCATATCTCGCTCAGTTTTTCTTGCGTAACTTCGATAGAGCCAGTTGTTTAGTCGTTTATACCGTTGGCTACAGCGTTTATAGGAGAACTTGTTGAGAGATAATCGATGAGAACGGTATGTATTTCGACGAGCAGTATTTCGTTCTAATTTACAAACTCGAAGTTCACGACTAGACCATGGAGCTTTCAACGGCGGACGTTGTAGAGGCACACAACCATTGAAAACTTGATGAAGAATCTGCGAAAATTTGCCTACACAATCATCGACCTCAGCGGAGAGACAGACAGCAAACCAATCGATTTCCATCAATCGTTGGCTCATGACATCATAGTTAGCATTTTTTAAGTCAAAGGCAGTAAGATCATATCTGTTATTGGCACTACTTGTTTCAAATCCTTTGAACGATCAAAATATGGGAAGGATGAGGCGGATCAACGGGAATTAGTGGTCCGACAGCTTCTTCGAGCTCAAATTGTCTCCCAAACGAATCATTAACAAGAACGAGGTCAAGCGTGTCTCCTGCATGATTCTTAATATCGTTGACTTGTTCTAAGCCGTTCGAATACATGCAATCCAACAAGGTAGTGCATGATCGAGATAAAGTTGAATTAGAACGTTCAACAATACAAAACGGCCCATCAAGTCGTGTCCATCGTAAACTAGGTAGATTGAAGTCCCCTAATATAGCGAGTTTGTCACCGTCCGCAGTGGCCATCGAAATTTCCTCCACACAAGCAGCATGACGGCGTAAAATCAAATGATCACTCGCCATATCTGGAGGTATGTAGATACCACCGACAATAAGCGAGTAATGGCTGAGCTTAATAGTGACCCAAACATGTTCAATAGTATGATCATTTACCTCCAGTGTTGACGATGATAAACTGTTTTGCACAGAAAATAATACACCTCCGGAACGTTTCTTGTTGCTGGTTAGTGGATTACGGTCACATCGGTAGACCGTGTAGCTCTCGTCAAACAACATACGGGATTCGATAGCGTCATCCAGCCAGGTTTCTGTGAGAACCAATATCTCAAACGAAGACTCGTTCGCCGCAGTGTAGAAGTCGTCCAGTTTTGTGCGCAGCCCCCGTACATTTTGGTAGTAGATAGAGAGCCCCGTAGCTCGGCCGGATATTGCGGGATGAGCAGGCGTCGAGAACCTACGACCAACAGACGATTCAGGGAGCGAATTATTCAAAGCGAATGTATACTTGCCTGCATTTGGTGTTTGGAAGACCCCTCCTCCGTCCTCACACACAGGTGCGGGATGACTGTTGACCACTTGCAGGAAATGCTCGACTGTGGTGAGGGGGCTTGGGGCTTCCTTACGGCTAACAGGCTCGCATCTCGGTAGTTGTCGATTCGCATAAAATTGTTGATTCGTCGCTGATTGTCTAAGGGGAATAGCTTCATTAGGTGGCGAATAATGGCTGTAAAAATCGTACTTGCCTGCAATGGCAGGCTGGAAGACCCCTTCTCTTGACCCAAACACAGGACCGAGACGACTGATGAACGCTGGCAGGAATTGCTCGACTGTGATGGGGGGATACGGGGTTTCCAACGTGCAAATACTGGTGCGTCCCGGGAAAAAAAATCCTAATTGAAATTCATGACCGGGGTGACATATGGCGATGTCTCCTGTGGTTGAATCAGTGGTGTCATTGGTCTCCTGGTTTTCAGTGGAATACGAAATTTTTGAGAACCATAGTCTTCAAATTCCTGAACAACAATCCCCCAGGCCAAGTTGCTGGATCCAGCGCCTTGGATTTCAGTGATGGATCTAATCCAATCTTGAAGGACACAAAATTCATCATGCTGATGTCCTTATCCTTAGGGACAAGTTTCATTACATCTGGATCAAGATCCAACGCGAGATTGGCTTTTACCATGCTACAGACTGCATCATTGGTGACATCTGGTCTGATCCTCGACAGGTACAACCAAAATTTCTGATCCCTTGTATCATTAAAGATGGGGATAGAAACAACGTCGTCTTGCGATTGCTTGGACCCAATTCGACATTTCTCTGGTACCATCGGGAAAGCACGGGGCGCTTATTAGCTCGGCGAGGATCAAGTAAAGGCCAACAGTTGTTTGCATTTGTCAACGCAGATGCAGGTGCTGGTGCTGTTGGTTTCACATTCATTTGTTTGATTTCGGTACGAAGCTCGGTGATTGCAGTGGTAAGTGTAGCAAGCGGAGACTGTTCATCAGCTCGAGATGAAATAGTGCGGAAATGCGAATTCTCAAAGAGCTCAGCTGTCGTGAAGTACGACAGCATCGCACGCGTAACACCACCAGAGCATGTTTGCATGTGGAAAGTAGCACCACAGTAGCCACGACAGATAACATAATCAATGCCAGTGATCGACTCACAGCATTCGGCACATGTTTTTACCATTTTGTCAACGCCTTTCAGTAGGCAACGTAGAGCAAAAAGTCCAAGTAACGTTGATCACGTGCTCAATGTTTCTTGGTTGTTTATTGATCTACGACTGATGAGAGAATGGGCGCAAAGGCGGAAAACTTTTTCAACACAATATGCCAGCAAACACAGGATGACCAGTAAACCACAGAGAACAGATGTTCATCTTTGGTCTGCTACTTGTGTAAAACTTTAAACCGGGATTTTAAATTTTTGTGGTTGTGGTCCTGGGGGGGGGGGGGGGTTTTTGGGGGAAATTTTTGTTTTAATGGTGTTTAAAAAAAAAGCGTACAAAAAACCCGGAGATGTTTTTTTTTTTTTTTTTTCCTCTTGTTTTTTTTGCGGCCGCCCCTCTTTTTTTTTTTTTTTTTTTTTAAATATTTTATTGTGATTGTTTTTGTGAGTAAACTATTACAAATAACAAAACGAATTCACTGCTGAACGACATGATAGCTATAGAAATGAATCGACGGTACACTTGCGCGGCGCGAGAATACACATATGTGATTAACTATTTTGTTTGCAATAAATAAAACGTAAAAAACTTCCACAGATATTTACGAGTAAACCGTACTTAAGTGGCAACAAAGACCAAAAATTATGTTGATATGTTGCTAATATAATGCGGAGCATCTGAAATTCAGATAAAGTGTTGATTTATTGCGTATGCTAATTCTTATCAGTTACCTGAGTAATTTTCACTTCGTTCTTCTTCTTATTGGCTTTTACACTGTTTGAACGACCTTTTTTCTGCTCTCAAGTTTCTAGATCAAGCATGCTAGAAAAACTTCCACAGTTGATTTTGATGGTAAGTCGAGAAATTTTCCTACCCGTCTCCAGCATGGTTTTGCATAAATGCTGCTCCGACTGAGCTAAGGGAGGCCTCCATTTTCGTTTCTAAATGACTAAAGATCGATAAATTTCATATTTGTGTGTTTTCAAAATTCTAACGTCTCATTTTTTTTGCTAGTTATTTCACACTTTTGAGGTTTGGCGTACTTCATATTTAAGTGATTTCAAACTTTTCTGGGTCAATACCATTTTTTTCTGGATAAACTAACTTTATATTCAAGTGATTTAGGACTGTCTCACATCATATTCATAAGATCTCACATGTTTACAGGTATGATTCACTTCGTGTTTAAACTATTCCAAACATTTAGGGCTAATTCACTTCATATTCAAATGGTTCCAATCTTTTAATAAGTGATTTTAAGCATTTCAGAGCTGATTCCATGTCTTGAGGACTAAATAACTTAGTATTCAAATGATTCAGAAGTTCACTTACTTCATATTCATGTTACTCTCATTGCACGGCTAATTCACTTCATATTAAAATGTTTTCAAGCTTTTCATGGCGGATTAACTTCATATGTGAGTAATTCTAAACTGCTCAGGTTTAACTCACTTCATATCCAAGTTTTACTTCGTTTTGAAGTGGTTCTAATCTTTTTATCGCTTCATATAAGTATTTACAAATAATTCCAAACATTTCAGGTCTAACTCACTTTGTTTTCAAGTGATTTAAGACTAATTCACCTACATTTAAGTGATTTAAAAATGTTACTGTTCGATTCACTTCGTTTTCAATTCATTCCACATTTTTCAGGACTGACGATTTAATACTTTTCAGGATGATTAGAAGCCTCTTGTTCACGCCACTTGCAGTTATCAATCAATAACAAGAGGAAATTACGCTGGAGCATAGACTGAAACATTTGTTCTTACAAAAGTGCTTTTGTTTTCAACCACCAGATAAATATTCATTTGATATCTGATTGTTGCTCATCGTTTCGAGAAATTCCGGATTAAAAGTAATTGCGGAATATAAATACATTATATAAACTCGATCAAAAGCTCTCTCTTTTCCATGGCCACCAGTGCCACGTAGTGACCGAATCCCAAACCATGTCAAATCCACCCTCCGAAAGTTCTTGGCCTTATGAACAACTTTCCGAATGGTACGGATTACGATATAAAATCATTGATAATACTCTGTTTTTCTTGTGCACTAGCGCCACGCAGTTATCGAATACCAAACCATACTCTCCACCTTCTGGAATCCCTTGATCTTCTGAACAACTTTGCTGAAAGCTCGAGTTTTCTAAGTGGTCGAGATCACGATCTAAACTCGTTCAGAAATGATATCTTTTTCATGCCCTCGGTCCACGTTGTGACTGAATTTCGAACCATACTCTCCACCTTCCAGATGTCCTTGAGATTTTTAACAATTTTTCTGGAGGTTTGAATTTTCTAGGTTATCAGCAATTAGAGATATAATATTATGAATTTACCTAATTTAAGGATAGTCAATACTTTTTCGGGGTGATGCAATATTCAAGTGTGTTTTGCAATACTTTTCGAAGTGAGTCGATACTATTGACTGGTAGTGTAAATCATTCACAATCTTTTTTCTTTCTTAGCATTTATTGTTTTCCTAATTAGTTTATTGCTTGCTCTCAACTTAGTGTTCTAAATGTAATTAATAGTAATTAATTGGGAGCTTTCGATGCCAGGTACCATTTTTGCGTTAGAATGGTTGTGTGGCCAGTCCAATCGTACCCTATGCTAAGGGAGTCAAGAAATTTTCCCTTACGAAAAATTCCTAGACCAGAACCAGGGAATCGATTCCAGTCACTTCCAGCATGGTGTTGCTTGGTTGCTGCGCCTTTGCCGACTGAGCTAATTATCATTACCATCTTACATATTATAAAAAAGTGGCAATTTGTTATCTCTTGAATGTCTATGAAGGTTATTCGTGTTTTCAGAATTTTTGATAATAGAGTTCAAGGCAATTATAAATTTTTCAAACAGCTGTAAGAATGTGGCCAGGTGTGCAGAGAGAAGTGGGCCTACGACATGACAGTTTTGGCGATCGCTTAATGAAAGTGGATAAGCTCGGTGACTCCCCCCACGATATGTGCAAATAAACTATTGTAATAAACACAATTGTGCACGTTTACTTAAAAGAATTTTTATACATATATGGGGCAAATTCAATTTTAAGGTACACTTGAAAAAGTTCTCAAGACTCATTTGATAAAACCACGCATAAAACTAGATATTCTACATAACATCGATAAAACAGCCATAAAACCCTCATAAGTTCAAAAAGGCCCATACTACAGGAGGTTCTCAAGACTATTTCCCAAGATTCGCTTAAAACTTGATAGTTTTATCGGTACATACTTGTAATGACCTGCAGGACATGCTTAAAACTATGACAAAACTACCACAAGTTTTGGTAGTTTTATGATTTTCCTCTCTAAGAACACTTCCAGTCCGTCACAAATATGTTTCGAAGATTCCATTTTTGGATTCGTTCTGCTGAATGGGGACTTTTTGAGGAGAAAAAAAAAACATCGATATACATATGATGTTTCTTTTCCATGAATACGTATGTAAATTAATTGTAAAATTGACCATAAATGCATGAGTTTTTTGCCTGCAATTGATAAATTTTTCATGCGACGTTCAGTTTATTGGTGGTTTATAACATAAAAGTTCGAAAATTTTAATGCGCCACGGAATCATTGCTAGACCATTGATTTATTTGAAAAATAAAAGATACTTGAAAATTCAACAATTAAGTGACAAGGCTTATAAATTGTTAGATCTTGAATAAATTGTATCTACAATCCATTTTAAGTTTCAAAATGTATTTCAAACAGCATTGTTTGTTCGTAGCATTGGAAAAACGAGAGTTTTTTTTTGCATACATGTGTAAATGGCTACCATCCCGAGGGAATCCAGAATAGCCACGCTCGCCATTTTTTTCAATGGTTTTATCTGAAACTACCATAAAACGCATATAAAACTAATATTTCTTGCACAAGACTAACAAGATTTTTTTAGGAGCACGATAAGTTCATCTTTACTTGTTCTATTCTTGAAAAAGAGGAGTAACGCTTGCATAAAACTTATTTGAATTGCTCAAGGTAAACAAGTCTTTCGTAAGATAGCCATAAAATCAGTGTGGAGAAGGCACATAATAAACAAAGAAAATGTGAACGTTCAAATCAAAAGTGCCTATGCATTATTGTTGTTCATCATTACAGCTTATAATTTATTGTTTTTAATCACCAGCGTAAGGCGATTAAAACATTAAAAAAAATCTAACTTGAATATGCTAACAATGGATTTGGGAAGAAGAACAGATAATAATGAAACTGAAACATCAGTTGAGCGAAAGATGATTTTTCTCTTGATCTGTACGCCGAACCTAGCGTTGGAAGAAGTGCACTGTGTAGTGGATCACTGAGCGATTCCAGCGCACTACTTCCGACTTTGGATAAAACGTGCGGATCATGGGAAAAATCGATTTTCGCTCAGATGATATACTAATTTTTACTTGCAACGAGTATAAATATTGTGTAGCCTATTGGGAACTGAAATGCACGACTCGGGAGAATTCAACATTAACATAACATTTTACAATCGCAGTGCACATTAAACCTTACGTCAAAAGTACAGCGCTGTATTTCCACGGTGGTGCGCCATATAACGCACTACCTGAGACGTTAGGTTTAACTTGCACAACTGGCATAAAATCAAATATCATGAGTTATGCATTTCGGTTTTCAACTGGCGACACATTGCACCATTTTATTTTATTCGTTTTACGCATAACGCATAGACCCTTCTGATAAGTTAGTCTCAGTAGGCTGCGAATCCAATTGAATGGTCAAAAAAAAAAATTGTCGTTGGTGGCTGAGATGAAGGAGTGTTCAATATATTGGATAGGTTTTTATTGAATTTCCGCTTGAACGATCCGCTAGTTTTTAATTTCTTCCACCTGTGGGCGTCCATTGTGACAGTTTGTTTATTTTTCACATAATGTTCTTTCTCAAGAATATGTGCTCTTATTTAAAATCAAATGGTTCTAAGAGAGTTTTATGGCAGCATTTCCAAGATACATTCATCTTAAAGAAGAATGTCATAAAACATTTACAAAACTTTTATCAGGTTTTATGCAAGTTGCGAAACGATGTCTTGAGAGGGGGATCAAGTATCTTATAAAACTACTGATAAGGTGAATTACACTTATAAATGATGTAGTTTTATGGAGGTTTCTTCAAGTGTTCTTTAATCACTCTTAAGAACTGTTAATGAATTAAAACCACCTTAACTTGGAAAATGCCCTGATAAAACCGGATGAACTCCATAATGCTTTGATACAACTACCATAAAACATGAATAAAACCATTTTGCATTTGAATTGCTACTTGGGAGTTTTACGTTCCACGGCAATTACATGCTGCATTATAAGTGGCAAATAAAAAAAAAGGGGGGGAGGTGTGTGGGAATATTTTATATTTTCTCTTTTTTGTTTTTTTTTTTTATTTTTTTAAAAGGGGGGATATTTTTGGGGGGTATATTCGTTTTTTTTTTTTAATGTGTTTAAGTAAAAAATATAACATTTTTTTGGCAAAATATTTGTTTTGGAAACTTAAAATATACACTGTGTTGCCGGGAAAACACTTAATTGATTATTTTATAGTGACACAAATCGAAAAAGTAGAACTATAATTTGAAAACTTTTAACCCATCAGCCAAATAAATCCACCTAAAGAAGTGTTATTTGTTGATAATTTAGGAATACGCTTTGTTTTCCCTTCTTCAAAATTTAATGATGCAGTTTTAATTCTGTTTTGCTCAGACAACTGTGTGGTTTTTAAAACATACTGATGTTTAAACAAGATTTAAAACTGCAATTTTAAGGAAAATTTAACTAAGCAGAAGTCAGCCCAGCGTTCGGCGGACAATGTTTGCATCTTCGCGCGGTGTTGTGAGCCGTTTCCGCCCGCGTCTTAACTTATCCGCCACCGGTTTCTTGGAACTATAATTTGTAGAAGTTTGCCGAGTAGAAATAGTTTAGAAATAGGCATTGAAGGAGGGTCCGTTTGACCCCGTAATAACAAATACTACTTTTCAATTTTACTTAAAACAAGCAACTTTGTAGAACGTTGCGATGGGTTATCTCAAAGGACTTAATAGATGATATTTTAGATTCCCTAACCAACTGGACCACCATAATTTCACTTGCATGAAAGGCATGACAAAATAAAAAAGAAAAACAAAAACATTCCCGACGATAACATTCAATAAATTTAAGAGTAACGGCTGATGCGCATTAATATTTACTTCTTTAATATGACCTTGATATCAGTACTAAGCAGTGCAGTGCTGATATAGATAAAATGAAGAATGAGACATTCCCCTTACCTCCAATCGGTTTACTAAACAAATATTCTCTCAAGGGTCTGGTTGATTTGCGTTTTTTTTTTTGAGTTTTGGGTTGGGATTTCTCCTTTGTTACTGATAAGACTTATAGTTTAATACACCACATAACAAAGGATGAAGAACTTCAGAGTAGTTAGTAACGATCCTTCGGGTCGACACAGCTTTGGGTTTTGTAAATATTAGATAATTTTGCAAATGTTGCTGTAAATATTTAATTATATGAAAATAGAAAATAATTCGTTTCATCAAACCTTAACTAATATCTTCAATAATATTCACCGTTTTTACACTATAAAAGCGTTAAACACTCACGAAGAGTAAAACGAATGAGTTCCCCAAAACATGAAACATTTAAGCCATGTGCCAGCAGATGCAGGCTCTTGGAAGTGCATCTCATAGGAAGTCGTTGGGTGGCCATCGACCTGTGGCAAAGCCTTTTCAAGATGTATTGACCTCTTTAAGTCGTTTTCGGTTAAGTTCGGCTGGCCGAATTCGTAGCACCCCGTAGACAAAGATCCTTTCTACATAACGGGCGGTTAATGGGGGTAAAGGCAATTTAAGGACTGCGTGAAGTCAATTCCGGTTGCGTGGATCATGAATATCTTGCGCTATAAGACTTCCCCAAACTGCAGCGTTTTTTTTGCCACCGCCGCAGCGAAATCGCGGCGAAAAAATCGCCGCGATGAGATTACGTGGTGGCTTATGAGAGCGCACAAACCGACGCGATGCGTTTTTTAATCGCGTCGATTTGTGCGCTCTCATAAGCCGCCATGTAATCTCATTGCCTTCAATAATCGCCATCGAAGTATGTACAAACAATCTCAACTGACTTTTGAACGACTGAAAAATTCTTCAAATTTTGTCGATGGATGAAATTTAATTTTTAATCATTAAATATGATAATGGAAACAAATTTATTTGGTTGCGTGTATTAAAATTGATGTCATAAAAAAATAACAAACTTCGAAGCACTATAGTAATCTGCATATAACCGAAATAATTACTGCAAAACTGTCACACCCAGATTGTGAATTAAGCCCTAAAGCCGGAACAATGAGCAAAGGGAGGAGTCAGCGGGAAGCAAATAAAAGATTTCTAGCTTCGTCATTCCCAAGATGACGCGGAAAACCCGAAAGCAGAGACGAAAAAATAATCGTACGTTTCAGTTGTTTATCATACACTTCAGGCTTTATGAAATGTCACCTACTGTGAACAATGACAGTTCAGACATTAAATTTCCCTCTGTTCCATTTTTTCTTATCCTCTTATTCCCCTCTTCCAGCAACCCTCATGACTGCGAAAACAGATGAGGAGTGAAGCGAATCTATATATGGCCGTCCCAGTATTGCATCGTAGCGGTAAAGCAAGCAATATCCGTCTCCGATTGAATCCCGTGGCCAAATGATACTTGTGCTGTGCTAGGAGGGGACTTTCGGCTTTGTTTGAAATAAATATGGCGGATATTTGCAATTTTTACACTCTACGTTTGTCGAGTGCCTCTTTCGCCTCGATTTCAATGACAAAAGCAGCAATAAGAATTCTTGAACATAATATTATACTGCTCTCATGCTGTATGCTCACGGGGTTCCCACCCCTCGATTTTGATTCATTCCTTTTTTTGGATTCAATGTGCGACTGTCATCGTGGTTTTTGTATGCATCTCAGCTCAGCTATTGCCCTGGAGGTTGGATAGGAAAACACACAATAGGCCTGGAGAAGCGGGTGTTCGACAAAAGAACGGGATGAAATTGATTGCCTTTTTCCTATATATTGAATATTAGCTCTCCCCTGTTTATTTTCCCTAGTGTTATAGTGTTTGAAGTCTAAGTCTAAGTGAGTCTAACGTGAAGGTGGATATGATAGCCAATCATTTCATGAGAGTCGAACCCCGGGCTGAACATCTCTAACATGAAGTAAAATCATTCGGAACCATTTTAATCAACTTTGAACAATGAACAAAGTTTAAGATTATTAACAAACTCTGGTGTCATTTACATTTACATTTACAAGTTTATAAGACCCCGTTGCTTTGATTTGAAGTTTTTTTCAGATCATCGGGATCAAATGATATGAAAATCGTATAATTTTATTTTTAAATAAAGCTTCCACTATAAGGGTATTAAAACATTTTGGTAACTGTTTCATCTATGACTATTCGTGGCAAACTTTGAAGCATAAAAGCTGTCGAAATATTAGCTCCTCAATATTAGGTTATTTTTAAAATCCCTTTTTCTATGTAAGAACATACAATCCAAAACTGTCACGTGCTTTTTATACGGTTTTCAAACATTGAACACCTTCTGGCATTTCCATGATGCTTCAAAATCAAAGTATGTCTGAGTACACTTTTGCTACAATAGTAGACATTCATACTTCAACATTTCAAGATCACACAGTTGTTGATTATAACAAAGGGAAAACATGTCTGGAGAGTTTCGTTCTCGTTATGTTGATACAGGTACATCTTTATTTACACACTTACGCTGCAGTACATTACTGCTATGCGGAATAGAGTGTGAGAAAAATAAAGGAACGGAAGGTATACAACATTCAAGATGCGCCTCAAATCGCCTCAGAAAGCATGAGATGGGAATACATAATAATCCATTTACCCTCCATATTTCACGCTTGAAGATCAAGGCTTTTCTTATTCCATCCATAACATCGGCATATTATACAACAGGGAAGCAAGGAGGCTAATATGTTGGTAACAGAAAGTTCAGTTCAGTTTCGTCGAAATTTGATGCTTCGGTTGATTGCTCTCCTTCGAATAAGATGCTTTGGGTGATTGAGCCAGTGATAAACAATAATGTATGTTTGCAGGATAGCCACCATTCCTTCTAAGACGTTGTCTTGTATGCAGCGCCACTTAATAGTAAGATCGATTTGAGTGACTGGTCTGAATTAACTGTAACGTTGAATGAAGGGCCAGAAACGGTGGAGCGAACCCGTAATCAGAGACAACTACGCGAAACCGGCGGAAACATAAAAATCTCCTTCCAACGAGACGATTCAACAAATCGAATAACACAATTCGCAATACTTATAAAGCTATCCACAGGAGTACTGTTGGAGTAGAACACGCAGCATCACAATTTAATCGGCAGGATAAAGAAAATGATACTGCAAATTTATTCTTAGACTTCGCGTGTCACAACACTTCTTCGTTAGATATCAGCTTGAATGATATCCTTATGCTCCCTCTCAATTCAGTATGTATACAATGTCCTATTATATGTTATATTGCAACATAATAATTGATTAATAATGAATTTTCTCTAAATAATAAATATGCTCAGCTTATTTCGAACTCCGAAATGGAAGCTCCATCAAATCTGACTGATCACAGTGATTAGTGGTCAAAAAAGTTGTCTTATTCCAAAAATGCTTTTATTTCAAAATATCACAACTTTTGAACCAGCCAAGTGGTTTTATCAGTTAAGAACTTGAATGAAAGGTAATTAAACATATTTTTAAAGAAAAATAGAAAAAATACCTCCTCTACTGCAACATTGATTATGAAAACATGGATTCTTTGGGTTTTTCAATATTTTCTTGGTCTCGGGACCAAAGAGCTTCCTCGTTTTTATAATTTATGTTGAAAAATTGAACATTCTTACATAACATATTAAAACATTGGCGATGTATGTATTTTAGTTTTTGAAATAAGTTTTTTCTATAAATGCTACGTTTTTAGGTTTTGCTGACTATCGTACTACGCGTTTTCATTACTTTAAGGAACTTGCCAACCATGCGTCCCCATGTAGCACGTCTAAAGAAGTAGACCAATTGGGTAATTAAGGCAAATGGGTCATTACTCCAAATGGGTCATTTGGCCGAGTACCACTTGGCCGAGAGTGTCATTAGGCCAAATGTTGAAAAATGGAAGATTGCAGTATTTTATGAATTCGTTTCAGCATGAAACTAAGGTACTTTTATGGGAGATTATTCCTTCTTTGAATCATGAGCAGTTGTCTATAATTTTAATACTTTCAATCAGCTTAAGATTGTTTGTTTTTTTATTTCTTGAAATCCAGAGGACATGAAACCAATGAATTTTTATGGGAGATTTTTGTTGTTGTTTCCATCAAAAGCAGATTTTATATTTCAGATCTGGCAATCTGCTCACTTGTGTTGTCAAAGATAGATATTACACAGTTTGAAAGAAACATGTATTTTTATGCTTTATCTAATGCACGTATGTGTAAATTTGAGCCAGATGTCGGCTAAACCATGCCTGTTGTATGAGACATTGCAAACAATTTCGTTGTGGTGGCTTGCTTTGGTGGCTTGAAATTGAACGAGGGAAAGTTTTACGCGTTTGTAAAAATTCTTTATTTTTTCTGTGTAGTATGTCTTGAAATTTTCACGACTTGAAAACAAAGAACTTTTTCTTCTTTCAATCATGAGTAGTTCAATCTTATTTCAATATTTTGAATCTGCTTGTGACATGCTTGTGGATGATTTTGTATTTCTTGAAATCTTTTAGATCATGAAATAAAGGAACTTTTAAAGGAGTTTTCTTTTTCTTTTGTTGTAAGCTGTTTTTTTGTAATTGTTGATAAATTGATGTTGAAAAGTTGAAGTTGGAAAATAATATTTCTTGAAAACATTGGAATTAGACTTTTGCAACGAAGTCATCAAAATGCGAGGCATTTCTCCCAAAAATCGTAAACAGATTGTGCACAAATAGTGCTTTATTCTCAATATTTTGCTAAGTCATCTGGCGAAACTGAAACGAGTGAGACACATGTAAAATTTGAATATAAGACGCTTCCGAGAGATGAATATTACAGCGTGCGTGAAGGCCAAGGCGTCGATGATGCCCATAAGTCAATTTTTACCGAGAAATTCTTTAAAGAGGCAATGGTTTGGCAAGCTATTCGTGAATGTGGAATGTGGTCAGAGCCGTTTGTGACATCAGAGACAATAAAGACTGATACGTACATCCGGGAATGCTTGAATCGGCGTTTGCTGCCAATGATGAGGAAACATGATGATCCAGTATTGTTTTGGCTGGATTAGGCATCTTTGCATTATGCGAAAGACACCGTAACATGGTACACTGAGGAAACATATTGGTAAACGCAAACATATTATAGTTTCATTAAACCGGGATTTCACGCTGAATTGGGCACAAACATCATATTAGTTTGATTTGACTGACTACGGTGGTTGAAACAAACTAAAATTTTGAGTAATTGAGTAAGCAGTTAGGTTAGACTGACATCCGTTTGAATTTACCATTATATTGGTTGTTTCATTATGACAGCTACGAAAACAAACAGATTAGTTGGTTGATTCTACCAACGCTTACGGTTTGTTTCAAACAAATTATAGTATGATTTAAACTGAATTTGAAACAAACATTAGAAAAGCGCACATTTACATTTGTAGAATTCTCTCAGTCTAAGAGAAATCTATAAATGTAAATGCGAGTCTTTCTGCTATTTTAATTTTTTTTAAAGTAAAATATTAAATTTTCATCTATTGTTTAGTGACAGCATCAAAACATGTAGTGAGACCGGATAGAGGAAAATGAAATAACCCAAAAAAAATTTTGTTTCAAACTAAATTTTTCGTTATTTTTCTCTAAACCAAATATCAGTTTGATTCAACCGCCGCTTCTAAAATTTGAATGTGTTTCCCTGAGTCAACGCAACCTGGGTTTTGGTATTAATAAACCCCTTGAAAAGTGAAGAAAAAAAAATATTAACTTAGAACAATCATAATCTGTGTTGTATTATGCACTAGCCCTAGGTAGAAACAACCAACCTTCCTGTTTGTTTCAGAACAAAATCTTTGGTTTAAGACCAATAAAGTTCAATACGTGCCGAAACTTATGAATTCTCCACACTGTCCTCAAGCCCGATCAATCTAGACATTTTGGGCTCTGAACAAGGCGTAAAGTGTGTATTCGATAAAAATGGCACACCGTAAATCTTCTGTAACTTTTGAACAGTATGAGCAAAAACCTGAAATTTGAGCAAATCTTATTCATAGAGCATTTTTTATATCTGTCAAGTTTCGTAGTTATTCATACTGTAGTCACGTCGTCGAAACAATAAATTGACCATGCAAAAATGTTGGTCACTTACAATCAAAATCGAGAGGCGTCCCACAAAAAAGCTTGGAATTGGAAATACAACTGTGTCTCGTGTGATAAGAACCTTCAAGGAGCGTCCCGAGTGCCCGAAGGAAGGAAGAGAGTCGTCGTCAAAGTGGTCCAATGGATAGTAAAATGGCCAGGAAAGTGGTGCAACAGTTCAAGAACCGCCCAATCATGTCAATTCGAGATGTCGCTAGAAAGTCTAAGGTGTCAGTCGGTTTTATGCAGAAAACCATGATGCGTGGTGGGTTACATGTTTTATAAGGTGCAAAAAGCCCTAAACCAGAATGAAAAGCAAAACATCACTGTTAAAAACCACGCCCGGAAGCTTTTCACGAAGCTACTCACCAGATCGCGTTGCGTCGTGATGGATGACGAAAATAACGTCGAGGCCGACTTCCGTTAACTTACTGGGCAAGAATTTGCAAAGAAGTTCTTGATCTGGCAGGTGATATGCGGATGTGGTGAAATCAGCGCTCCCTTCATCACTTACGGAACAATCAACGGTGGAATCTACACAGAGTGCCTTAAAAAGCACATCTTACCATTCATAAGGAAGCACACAGGATCAACTCTGTTTTGACCTGATCTAGCATCTTGTCACTACGGTCGAAACGTGTTGGATTGTTAGCGAGCCAACGGATTCAATTTTGTGCCAAAAGATATGAACTCACCAAATTCACCGGAACTTCGCCCAATTGAAAAATTCTGGGCAATTATGACGACGGACCTTCGCAAACATCCCAAAACTATTAAAACAGAGCTGGAGTTGAAGAAAATTTGAGTAAAAACAACAAAAACACTGGGAAAATCTGTTGTAAACAATTTTATGGGAGTAGTGAATAGGAAGGTGTGGACATTCGGGATGGGAGATGACATTGAATAAAACAAATTTTGTAAATCATTAGTAGTTTTTCATTCCCTGAAAATTTCAAGAAAATCCGATGATTGGTTTAATTTTGGTGAGTAAAGCAGCAGATACCCTCGAATAATTTACGAAGGAGTGGAAAAAAGTGTCTAAAACAATTACGAATTAGTCTGTGCAGAGACTAATGAGCAGCGTTAGGGCAAAGATGTGTTCCTTGATTTCTGATTAACGATAATAAGATCTTTTTCATATGCTACTGAGAGATTACGTTATAGTAAAATCATTCATGAAATAAAAATATAATTTGCCTCAAAAAATTGTTTTTATCTTGATTGTAATCGTGCTTAAATACCAAGGCCAGTTATCAAGTTATTCGTTCCTGTTCGGGACCTCTTAATCTGTTCTCTTTAATACCAAGGATAGTTATTCGGTTCTGCTCAGGCAGTATTACGAGCATATCAGCGCGGCGGGCTTCAAATAGTGAGTTGACTACTTCGAAGGTGGGGGTGACCGACCTCTGGTCCTCACAAGTTCCTATCCCAAGTAACATTGCTAACACCATCCTGCTTTATTAAGTTTTATAAAAAAATAATGAAAGCCACTTGAAATCAATTTTTTTACTATGGCACCAAGAGATGCCATTAAGTTTCATATTTTAGTCAGGTTTATGAGAACCTACACAGCTTGTTTACAACGATCTTAAAACCTTGTTTCTCAAATTACTTTAAGTCCTATCAAAGCTTATATTTCGACTTTATGAACTCGTACAATGCTGTATTGAAATGCTGTTTTAGGACTCCTGGATATTATCTTAATATCCATGCAAATAAACTGTAGATCGGAGACTAATTTCGGCATTCTTTAAGATAATCTCATCCAATGCCATGCACTTTTCAGGAAATTCATGATTAATTTATCGAATATATATGTTATAATTTGATTTATTTTGTTGTAAATTCGCAAAATTTCCGTGGCGCATTGATTTTCGACTCTTATTGTGCCAATATTTACCATAAAAATAAATGCGCATATAATTTGAGGCATAATACGCTGTAGAAACACACAATTTGTTTTGGCTATTTTGCTATCAAACAAAATTTCCCGCAACACTAGATGTTTTTTTACTGCTAAATGAATCAGAATCGAACAAAGCAGAACAACGAAAACCAACCTCTATTTCACAGTGAAGTTTGACAGCTGTGGCCATTTGGCCACATTCTGGTTTTCATGACAGCCAATAGGTTTTATGAAGGTTTTCAAGTGGTCATAACATATTTCACTAGAACATTTTCAAAATCTTTATGTTCTTATAAAGGTTTTATTAACTTGTTTTCACAACCGTCTATAGAGTGGACCATTTTGTACAAATTTCGGCTTTAAAGAAGCATAGAGGAGGTGTTGGTAGAAAAAACAGTTTTGAATGTAGTTTTATCAACAAAGCCAGGAGGAGTGCAATACGGCTAGAATAAAACTAAAATTGTTACTTGGGATCTCACCCCAAGTAACAATTTAAGTTTTATTCTAGCCGTATAGCATTCCTCCCGGCTGTGTTCATAAAACTACATTCAAAACTGTTTTGTCTACCAACACCTCCTCTATGCTTCTTTAAAGCCAAAATTTGTACAAAGTGGCCCACTCTATAGACGGTTGTGAAAACAATTTAATAAAACCTCTATAAGACCATACAGATTTTGAAAATATTCTAGTGATAGATGCTTTGACCACTTGAGAACCTTCATAAAACCTATTGGCTGCATTGAAAACCAGCATGCGGCCAAATGGCCACAGCAGTCAAACTTAACTGTGATATCGTGGTTGGTTTTTGTTGTTCTGCTTTGTTCGATTCTCTGCTCTACTGATTCATTTAGGAGTAAATAATATCTGAGGAAAAAAGGCTGCGGGAAATTTTGTTTCATTGCAAAATATCCAAAAGAAATTCAGTTTTTTACAGCGTAGCATGCTCCAAATCAGATGGTGAGATAAGCCATTTATTTCAGAAATCATGACTTTTTCCTCTTCCCCAAATTGCCGCTTCGTGGTAAACATTTTCAGACGATTGAAGTCATAAAAGAGAATTCGAAGAGGGAGCTTAAGGCGATACCAAAAGAGGCGTATGAAAAGTGCTATAAGGAATGGAAAAAACGTTTGCATATGTTTATCGCCTCCGATGGTGATTATTTTGAAGGGAACAAAATAAATATTGAAGAATAATTAACCGTTTGTGTTTTATTTAACCAGTCTCGTTCATATTTGAGCAGAAGGTATTTTAGATGCGCGGATTGACAGCAAAAACCATTACACTGAAAGACCTCAATAGTTTTGAGCACTGGTTGAAACCATTTTCAATACTGGCCGATAGATGGACGCGCTGCCAAAGTAGATTGCAATAAATTCCAATGCCTCAGATGAACGATACAAAAAACTTTGTAAAACGTTGGTTCATCACGGCAGCGATGGTTAATAAACAAACACTGAATTTCACAATCGAACCAAATTAAATTGTTCACAGTCCACCGATAACTCATTCTATGTCCTTTAAATATCTTGGGGTCTGGTTCGATTCAAAGTGCACCTGGAGATCCCATATTGAGTATCTGAAGCGCAAAGGGTTAATTTTCTCTGCAAAATTACCGGGACCTGGTGGGGAGCTCATCCACAAGATCTTTTAACGTTGTACAACGATTTTGTCGGTTATGGAATACGGTAGTTTTTGTTTTCAGTCAGCGGCTTGGTCGCACTTCATTAAACTGGAACGTATTCAGTATCAGTGTCTTCGTATCGCGTTTGGTTGCATGCACTCGACTCACACCATGAGTCTTGAAGTGCTGGCTGGCATGTTGCCACTCTCGGATTGGTTTTCAGAATTATCTCTCCGGCTCCTCGCCAGGTGTGAAGTTATGAACCCCCAGGTGATCGAAAATTTTGAGAAGCTCCTTGAGTTTAATACTCAAACCCGCTTCATGACCTTGTACCATTTGTACATAACACAGGATGTCAGCCTTTCGCCGAACATTTCCAATCGTGTTTGCCTCTCCGATTTCGACAATTCGGTTCATTTTGATTTATCCATAAAGCAGGAGCTTCATGGAATCCCAGAGCATCATCGTCCTATGATTGCTCCGGTAATATTTGCTGCAAAGTTAGGCCAAGTTGATTCCACTAAATCATTCTTCACTGACGGATCTTTGATAGAGGAGTCAGCAGGCTTTGGTATATTTAATGAAATTTATAGCGCCAATCGCAAACTTCAAGCTCCTTGTTCCTTATATGTCGCTGAATTAGCGGCAATACACTTTACGCTAGAAATTGTTGCCTCATTAACACCGAATCAGTACTTCATTTTCACGGATAGTCTCAGTTCTATAGAGGTTATTCGCTCCTTGAGGCCGGTAAAGCACTTCTCGCATTTTCTCGTGAAAATACAGGAGCTTTATCTTCGCGTTATTTTATCATCACCTTTGTATGGGTCCCATCTCATTGTTCAATTCCGGGCAATGAGAAAGCGGACTCGCTTGCAAAGCACAGTGGTCGGAGATGGTCAAATCACGAACTTAATTGTATAGCGCCTTAAATATTAACTTTATCCAAAAAGTGTCTGCAGACGAATTGTTCATATATGCGTTGCGCATAGTTTGGTAACTTCAAAAAAATGTCATCGCATACTATGAAAAAAGTAAAAAAACTAACTTATTTTCCTTAATATATAGAGAGATATTTTTGTCGGCAAAGCTGTAGCTCTACTCAAAATATGAAACTTTGTTGAAGACGATAAATTTCTATGTCAATTAGTTTTGGAGATATAAGTCGTTTTTGGTGACAACCCCTTTAAAATTAGTTTTTATTACTTAACTTTTCAAATATACATTTTTTATGCAAACTATGATTTAAACAAATGTAAACAACATAGAAACACATGTTTTGGTGAAGACATCATGTAGATTAATGCATTCCTTACCAAGTTAGAGCACTTTTTAACTTCATTTTACCGCAACTTTGACTGCATATAGGGGAAAAGGTGGCAAACCGGGAACCAAGAACAGCTACTTATATTATAGCTTAGACTTAGTACTTTAATGTAATGAAGATTTTGTTAGCGTCAATTCATAAATGAATGAGTAAGATCACGTTAAATGATCGCATGTTTTTGACTTTTTCTATACAGAAACGAGCATGTCACCTAAATTTTGCAAGGCAGCATGAACATTTGAGAACCAGATATCATCAAATATAGTCATAATCAGCAAAGAAATGTTTCTGGGGTATGCAGAGGTGTTTGTATGGGAAATTGTGTGAAAGTGTATTGCATTTCATTTGGAGACTTTTTGGATAAAGTTAATATTTATGGCGCTATACAATTAAGTTCGTGATTTGACCATCTCCGACCACTGTGCAAAGGTGGGGCTATGGAAGGCGATATTTATGATCGACAAATCGCCTTCATCGAATTTTTTCCTATTTTTCGTCAATAGTCACTCGTCAGCTGGCAGTATAAATGGAGTAAAGGGCGATGGCAACATTCTATCATCCCTAAGGTGTCGAAGAAATCCTGGTTTAGGGGGATGGATGTGGGTCGAGACTTCATTCGTGTAATGTCTCGCCTCATGTCCAGTCATTATTCTTTGATCCCTCATTTATACCGGGTTGGGCTGAGCGACAGCAATCTCTGCGAGTGTGGACAAGGCTATCAGGATGCAGATCACGTTGTTTGGTCTTGTGCTGAGCATCGTGGAGTCAGATCGGAGCTTTATGATTCCCTTCGGGCTCGAGGTAGACAACCCAATATGTCAATTCGAGATATTTTGGCTGTACGTGATTTGGAGTACATGAAACTCATTTATGTGTTTTTGACTTACATTAGCCTTAGATTGTAGTTAGTTTAACCTGTATGTTTACTATAAGTTTTTTTTTATCTGTGTATTTGTATGTTTTTTTTTCTTTTTCAAAAAATGTCCAAGTCAAAAGAAAACCATAAATTGTATAGTTATAAGTGTTAAGATAATTTAGAATTTAAATTTAATGTGTTATGTAAACCATACTTTAAATTCCCGCCCTCTTCCCCATCCATGATTTGTAATTTCTATTAACCTCGAGACGGCCGCGAGTAATCGGCTCTATCCTCCTAACTTTAGTTTTAAGATAAATGATGTATAAAAATATAAAAATTTGGCTCTGTAAAGTTGATTCGACTGAGTCTGTACAAATAAATGATTATTAAAAAAAAAATTGTTCACAGATAAACGACAACGAAAAGCGAAAGCAAAAACAATTCGGAATAGCACTTATCTGTTGATCTTCACTCTATCCCACTGCGGTGGGATGAATTCCGTGTAAAACAAGAGCAAAAGTAAACACGACCGACGCGAATGATAGTTGCATTTAGTAAAAAAGTCTATTGGCTCCCTCCTACTTGAAAATGTATTCATACCTGCATCAACCATTCACTTTCGGCTGTATACTTGTTGAGATACACCCTCGTTGCACACATGTAACTAACTGGGTGCGGTAACTTAAATGTGACTTATTCAAGTCTCAATTAAGTTGCTACCACTGTTTATGACTACTGCGTGTTGCTTGGGTATTTTGATGACAGCAGCATAAACTTTCTTTTTTTCATTGACGTTGGAATGTATCACTCAATTGCTGTTATCTAAAACCTGCTATTTTGATTACAGGAACCTATAAAACCCATTGTTTCGATTACAGGAGTCTATAAGCTAGCAATAAATCCATCCACTATAAACTTTTCGGTAGAAAATGTGTCGTCTACTCATCCGAGCATACTGATAACAGTGACAAGTACTGGTCATTATAATTTGTTGATTTTCGCTTGTGGTAGATTATCTATGAATATGAATTACGGTTTCAACTTATTGGTCGGTATCAATAATGTTGGAGGCATGTCATTATTTCATAAAATGGCATTCCTAACAATCCGCTAGTAGGTGTGGCATAAAGGGAAGCTCGGCGAAATTTTACTAAATACATGTGCTCGTTTGATATACCCACTTGCAATATGTCTGTCGCTGAATGCATGTCCTAACGATAAAATAGTCATTTGCAGTCAATACTTGCTGTTACTTCTGTGGATGTGATGGATGGTCGTTACGTCATTTATATCCAAGAACCCTGAGGTGAATTGGTTCACAATTCGCTCCATGAGATTTAGTCATTTCGAATCGCTTGTCAGATGGTTGTTGCCGGATGGCTGATGATAAAAGGTGCCCTTCGAGGCCGACCAATGAATATGCAAGGCATGCGAATAAAGTTATGAATGAACATGGAATTGAAAATTTATCTCTCAAATTAATCTCCAGGATGTCGCTGTTGTCGTCAGTGTTCGTACAACGATAAACACAGGAAACAAGTGGAAGAAGGTTTACCGCTGGGAGATCGAAATCGATTTGGGATTATTCCTTTCCTGATGCTGGCGGGTGGCTTTCTGGCCTGCGGATTTGCTGGGCTCGAATGAAATAATTATCGAATAGGATGCGTTATCAATTTTTCATTTATGTCCTTCTGCATGGACTGTGATGGATGTTCTGTGATTAGTCAATAGAACAATTACAAATGAAACCGTAAGAATATGTGTTTTTTTTAATATACTGTAAATTGATTCCTGTGAAATTTTAGTTATGAAACTTGTGATGGATATATTCCGTTCTTAATTTTTTACCTATTATTATTATTTTCATGGTTTTATTAAAATATATGAATTGCTCTTCGGAGGACAATAATATATCAATTGAAAAAAAAAATACATAAACATTTTATAGCTTATTCAATTACTATAGGTCAATCCATACATAGGTATTATCTCCATTTCTGAGTGAAATTGTACAAGTGCAAAATATAGTAGCGGAAATGGCTCTAATTTAAGTCTGTAGATCTAGAATTGGGCCTATCCATAAAAATAGCCTGTATTTTTTTATTTTTCTCATTTTTTTTTTATCATTGAGACTATATTAACATACATTTTTGATTTTCAGGATAGAAATGGTAACACAATATTTGCCTCGGACTTTAAGGAAGGCCGAATCCTAAATCCATAGACCCAAATTAGAGCCATTCCCTCTATGTTGTTGTTATTTTTCCCGAATGTGATTGTAGTTTTAGTAATAAGTTGGTAATAAGTAGAAATGATTTTTCTCGAACTCCACTCCTAGAGATATTGAAAGAGTTTTACGAAGCTTAAATTATCGAAATGTTTTAAACCAAAAGTACACACTACCAAAATGTCATGTAAATTTCTGTCCCCTGAGACCGACACATGCAAGCGTCCTTTGGCACATAAGAATGAGTTGACAGAGATGAGAAAATAAATTCAATCGAACACATCTTTTGTCGAATTGCGTATTTGTCAGTTTCAGGAGACATAATTTTACACGAAATCTTCCTTTACGTTCCCTGACTTTTTCCAATAATGAATTACATCTCGTGTAAAATTCATAATTTCTGAGTGTGTAGGTTTATGCCTTGTTCAGATTATGGAGTTTTCACATGTTACACGCATGTTGTACATATTATACACAAGTAAAAAGTGATCCAGAAGTATGGAGGCGTGGTCAAGAAGATTAAATATGAAATGAAGCATAGTTTTATGAAACTAGAAAATGAGAAGAATGATTAGTAATTTACATTTAATTCCAACTACCTTTATTGCTTATCTTGACAGATACGCGTATATCGTCAACAATGTGCAGACTTCTTCAGTGTCGTGTACTAATACTCGACTGGATTAGTACACGACACTGATGAAGTCTGCACATTGTAGACGAAATACGCGTATCTGTCAAGATAAGCAATAAAGCTAGTTGGAATTAAATGGAAACTACTAATCATTCTTTTCATTTATGGTTCATAGTTTTATGGTTTATATAAGACTACTGATTTTTTTTTATAGCGTGCAATTGGAAGTTTGTTAAATGTGTTTCGAGGGAAAACATCTTCATATCAGTTATGTAATGTTTAGCTTAGTTTAAACCCTAGCTTGTTTCTGACACGGTTCTGGACCTATTAAGCACACCAAGCACTTTTCCCGTTTTCTCAAACTGACCTTTTCAAATTTACTTTTCGAAACAAATATTTAGATTAATTGTGTAGAATCCAATTGTTAAGATATTTACAAAAAATACACACCTCGCAAACTGGGCCAATTGATTTTGTTTTTCCGAAAACACACTGAAACGCTTGGTGGAGCCACATTGGCCTATCAAAGTAATGAAGAAAAATGGGGTAAACATTAATGTGCTGAGATTTTTTTTGTAGTTCTTGAATTAAAGTATCGTTCTAAATGTTAAGTTAAATTGCTGTCACAGTTAAATTGAAATCACAGACACATTTATTTTCTACGTAATATCTGCTCTGTATACCGTTTCAAAGTTGTTTGAGAAAGTGGTTTAGGACATTTGATTTCACAACTGAAATCATTACATGTCAACACGTTCTACAAACACAAATTTAAAAGTTTACTTGTCGTGTTACAACTTTTACAGAAAATAGGATCAATTTATTACAATGTTTGGTAGCGTTTGATAAAATTAATCGCCGAATTAAGTTGGTTTTTTAAAGATGTTTTTTTTTACTTGTTTAGCTTTGATCCTACTTGACCAGTCTTGGTATTACATAGGTGAATCCATCCATTTAAGATGTGAGTCCAGCAAAATAAAGTCACAGAAAAACTAGCAGGAAAATTTTATTTCAATTTATTTTTGAATAAAAAAAAATGTTTTAACCAACGGTCAGCATCTTCGCTTAAAAAAATATTATTCCAACCTCTTCTTCTACCGGGTGCAGCAGGAAAAATGCGCATATATATGGGGAGGTTACGGAATGTAATGTTAGCCTAATCTCTACATTCGGCCTATGTACCAAATATGTCATAAATTCAACACGTATTGACAAATCCACGATGACATCATATCGATCAACTTGTTCTTTAGCAATTGAGAACATTTTAATCACTTTATTGTAATGTAACCGTCATGACTTGGTCAGTTTGGCTGATAGATTTTCTTCACGATCTTCAAAAGTCCTAAATCTGACTAAATTTGATCAACATCTATTGTTATACACCCTCGATCTGCTGAAAATAGTCACAGGTTCCAAATTAAGTTTTCTTACGGAAAAAATATATTGTGATTTTGGAAGAAAACCGTAGGCCCAATATAAGGGATAACATTGTTTGTATGTTTCCAACGAGTTGAGACATTGGCCTATTGTATTAATTAAATAGTTAAATATTGGTATTGGTAATTATGCAATCCAATTATTTGAGTATGTGGCTGTACACTTCCCAAATGGAACATCTTAATTTATATCTAAGCAAACAAACATATATCATGTAATATATAATGTTTTCAATGTTGTGTGGACGATAGAATGTAAGCAAAAATCATTTCAGTCTTTTTAAGTAGTTTTTTATTCAAATATGATTGATGAAACTGTGAGTCTAGTCAAAAAAAATATTGCTAACAATGAAATGTCAAAAAATAAAAAAAATAAAAAATAAATTTTGATGCGAAATTTAGAGGATGAGCCGAAGTTGCATCCATGAATTGATCCAAGGAACCATGCCTGTATACCGACATTACATCCATATCCCTCGAATGTTTTTGACGTAAAAAGGAATGTTTTTCAACGTTTTGGTGGTACATAATAACGATAATCTTAGTAAGATTTACTAAGCAAGCGAGTAACCAGTTGAATTACGTTTGTAGTTCAATTATTTGATGAGTTGCAATAAAAAATATAAAAGACCGTAGCATATTAGGCTGAGCTTTGGGACACATGCCATATTTCTTTCAAATCCCATTTTCAACTCCTTTTAGCAGTAATATTGTCTTTCCTGGATTTATTTATCTATATCAGGTCCTTTCACACAAATTTCCTCAATGTGTCCTCCATTTTTATCAATGACATACTCAAGATGACGCCGGAAGCTAGAACACGCCGTTCGAACGTTGTCCTCCGACATCGACTGCCATGTACGCATTATAACAGACGTCAGGGTCTTCACACTAGGGTGAGATGTTTTGCAAGTATGTTCTTCAATGTACGCCCAACTTGAATAATCCAACAGGCACAGGTACGGACAACTAAGGGGCCACAAATCTTTCGGCCAAAACTTCATATTTGCCATCAGCTATCTTGGGTCCAATTTGACGTGTGACAGGGCGCTCTATCCTGTTGTAGAGACCGTAACCGACGATTTCTCTAACCCATTTATCCTCGCATATGGATTAGACACCCACACGCACTTCGCTTTGTGGTCGCAGTTCAATAATATAAGATAAATTTTTCACCGAAGACTAAATCTTGTTTTCTGCATAGCGGTACATTTTGAAAATACGAAAAAAGTAGTCAGATTTGGAACATTAATAATTCATCCATTCCACGGTAAATTTTCTTAAATTTTTGCAGTAATCGATTAGAAATATTTCAAATTTGTTGCGTTATTCAACATTTTCAGTATTCAGCTATAAAGAATTGAATTAGCTAGGGGTAGAGTAATTTCTTTCACATTTCCCTGAACCAGAACAGAATAAATGCCTGGTATAATAATAACATGAATCATGAAGCTTGGTATGTTTGTAATGAATATAACAATTATAATATTTTAAATATATGCGATTAGTACTTCTACGTCAACAGCTCGTGCTACCCCGCATTCCCTTGTAAAACAAGGAGATGATACGGCATGGAAGCAAAAGGTGCAGATGTACCTCAAGCTGACTCGACTTTGCATGGAAGAGAACTACTTCACTTCCAGAGGTTCATTCTATAAATAACTAAAAGGAGCCTAGAAAACCCTCTATACTATTTCCTCTGTGAACTGTTTATGGCGAATCTAGAAACAATCCTAAAAGAGAAAGGATTACTTCCAACTCGTTGGTGGAGATAAGCCGACGACATCTTCGCCGTAGTGAAACAAGAGAATCTCCCCTTAATTCTTCAAGAAATCAAAACAATCCCCACAAAGACATCAAGTTCACTCATGAAATAGAAAAGGGTGGGAAACTTGCATTCTTCGATCTTCTAGTAGTGAGAGAACCGTTGTTCAGAAAACCCACAAATACCCAAAGATTTATCCCTTACACTACGAACCACTCTTTTCAGTTTAAAATACCTTCCACAACATGCTCCAAAGGATGTTGACCCTTTCTCTCAATGAAACCGGAAAAACCAAATAATAAGCATATATCTTCGAAACTGCCAGACTCAATGGTTACAAAAAGAGGACAATTCAAGTTGTCATCAACAAAAGGGAAAAACATCTTCATAAGAAAATGCAAACAACGCTCTCCGATTCACCTGGACCCCTGAAACTTGTATCCGTCCCCTTCGATAAAGACATTACGCAAAAGCTGAAACCACGGCTTAGGGAATTTGGATTGGACTTAGTTTTCTCTAGTAGGCACAATCAATCGACATCGTGGTTAGGTACGATTCAGTAGATGTATTAGGCAAAGCAGGGGTATACAAAATCAAGTGTAAACACTGCAGAAAAGTATATGTAGGTCAAACAAAGAGAACTTTGGCAACAAGGTTCAAAGAACATCTAGCGGAAGTGACTAAGGTCGTCAAACAGAATGACAAAGAACATTCACATAACTTCAAATCGACAGTTACAGAACACATCTTTACGGAGAATTACGACATAACGACAAATGACAACACAATCTTACGGATTACCCTGGAAATTAGACGTCGCAGAAAGCTTAGAAATCAACAAACAACAAAACACAAATCTACTAAACAGAGAATGATAACGGGTACACATGGCTTTTTAACTTACTACCTAGAAAAAAACAAAGACGACGCAGCGGAGCACTCACTGCTACAAAATAACTAGGTTAGGTAGAAGGGGGAAAAAAGCCGGGTAGATAATTTATTTTTTTATAATTTTTGTATTTGATTCAGGATAGATTAGGCAAAAATGTTAGCTGTAGGTACAAGTGCTTGTATTTCTAAAATTGTATACATACGGCAGGTGGCGAAGGTTTTCTTTCAGTCGAATAATAGTACACGACACTGAAGAAGTCTGCACATAGTAGAGGAAAACCGCGTGTCTGTCAAGATAAGCAATAAAGGTAGATGGAATGAAATGGAAATTATTAATTTTTCTTCTCATTTCCTAGTTTCCCTTGTAGTTTTTTCATCCGTTTCTTTCTTTAGTTTTGTGTAACAGGGAAGGATGGACGCGCGAGTGGGATAGTTTGTGATATTTATCTTTCTTAGTTAACGTAAGCAAACATTGTTACAAAAAGAAACAAATTTATTTACTCTACAATAAGATTAATTTGGGAACAGTAACCCTATCTGCATGGTTTTATAGTTACATGAGTAGTGGAACGTACAAGGCAAAGCCATGCTTGTCAAAAAATGGCCACATGTTCAAATAATTCCTTCGACATGGAGTTAATAAAGAAGGTTCCAGTTGAAAACTGTGAAACTAAGGACTTTAAAACAAGCTGTGGTTAAGGCATTGAAGCCAGTGGAGATCAGTGCAATAGACGGAAGGTGATGAATAAGAAAATCATGAATTAGAGGTGAGGTAGGTCCGAATATTCGGTGACAAAGTCTTTGTTTTGAATGCTCGGGCAATGGCCATGGTTTGGTTCAGGAGATGGAAGCTCCTGAGATGCGACGGGGAGAGGATTTCATTGCTTATGGAATCCCTAAACACGATTAAGGCCTATGGGACTGTGCACAATTCTCAACATAATTTTCAATGTATGGAGACATGAGGTTTTTGTCAAATATCTCTTGTTTGAAAGCAAACGTGCAAAACAATATTTGCTAGGAACACTTGCGTATAACAGAGGAAACTCATACCTTCAATGTTTAAAAAAAAAAAAATTAACTTCAGATGATGAGCCCATAACTACTGGTTTCAACTCTTTTACTCTTGAACTGTATACATATAAGGTGAAAACATGTTGATTAAGCCTTCAGGCAAGTTAATATTATGCTAGAGATCCTCGTACAGTTAAAATAAAACTTAAGAATCATACACATGTTGTTCACATACAAAGATATTGCTCTACGCACGAGAACGTTCCGTTTCGAAAAAAAAACTCACTTGTTGTTTTTGAGACTTTCAAGTGATTCCATTTTGAGCATTGGCACGAAAATGTTGTACAGTTAATCAAAAAAAACCTTCTAATTAGTGAAATGAGCTCCTCAATTTATATGGATGTAATTGAAAACTTCCTGCCATCTTTATCGTAATCCCGGTGGCATTCAGTCGTTGTCGCTTTCGTTTTCCAATTAAAATGCCTCGTGCTAGCTTGAAATTTCAAATCCATGCTGGAAACAACCCTCACCGAAACGTGGAGGACAGTTTGTGCATTATACTTATTATTTTCGAATATTTTAAATAGCACGCCGTCACGCTGCAAAAAATAATCGTGAAATTTCTGAAGTGGGGGGCGATAGAAAATAGCACATAAATCAAGTTCCATCCATTCAAAATTATACACGGAGCGTAAAGAACAGTGTGGGGTTTACTCTGAAGCTGTAGTCTAGAATGAATTCATCTTGCTCAAGCTTAGCGCAAAGTATGAAGTTGTAATCACATAATGGCTGTTTTTAATTTCCACTCTACTGGATGGATGGATGGATGCATATTTTCATCCCCCATGGGTTCAACAGCAGCATAAAAATATATCCGAATAGTAAACACGCTGGCTGCATTAGAGTGGCTGCATTGAGCTAGAAAATTGTCAACCCGGTTGTCAACTCCTTTTTTTGCCTCTTGACAACTCCATTTTTTTTCAACCCCTCTGTGGCTGTTGCTGCTATCTGAGAGAGCAGACGATGTCAACACTGCAGGACGCCATCAACAACACGCAGCTCGTCTAGTGGTTTCAGCCAATATAAGGGTGCTTCGAATGATGAATGGAAAATGAGGAGGAAGAACCATTATAGCCTAGTAGTGTGCAGCAGATTCTCCCTAAAGGGGTGGAATTTCCAGCGTTGAATCATCTCGTCACTATTTTAGAAGGTATGGGAAAGGTTTTTGTTCAGAGCATTAACTCGATTGCCATCTTGCTTATTTTAACGTCATCAGGCTGCTTTTGTTGTTGTTGTCTATTATTATTGTAGTTATTGTTTAATGACATCATTTTTTTTTTTCATTTTGGCAAGCCAAAAAGTGGGATTTATCATCATGCTCATATGAATGTTTATTATAATTCGTTAAACAATTCTTTTAAAATCAATTTTTAGCAAACTTTGAACATCAAATGTTACTTGTTTCAATGGATAATTAGGGTTATTAGCTATGTTTCCATAATAATTCTACAAAATTGAAATTTGTATTTCATGTTATATCATTCTTGGAATCCAAAGACAACGAATATAATTTCTTATGTTGATTGATGTCTTCGAAATTTGAAGTATTTTTAATACACTGATTTAATTAGAATTTGGCCTCATAATATGGATGATTTCTCTGAGAGGAAATAACGTACAAAAAATCGAAGGCTATCATTACATACGACTGTTTTCGCGCCAACTCGAACAAATGTTGGCAGCACCTTCTGAGATTACAACGAGGGGCTGTGTAGACCATGACTAAGTATGCAATTAGTTTCTTCATTTTTTTTTCTAGACTGTCTTTTTTTATCGATTTTTTTCAAATGTGTTTAATAAAAAAATGACTACTCCTACAAAAAAGTGTTGTATTGGTGATTATCACAAAATAAGTCAAGTTTTAAGAAAAAATATTGAAAAAAACCAAAATGAGCCCTACACTGAAGAAAATCATTTATAAAAATTCAAAGTCGGTTTTAAGAAAACACCATTTTTGATTTCGATGAAATTTTGTCTCAAGATAGGTAATTATGTTCCCTACCAACCGTTCGTACGTCACAAGATGGGCACTTTTAAGGAAACAAAGTTTTTCTAACAAAAACTTGTTCATGTCCCATTGATTTTTTTTTCGGTGTATTTTGTTATCAAAAAGTGAAGGTTATACGACTATGTAGTCATCTCAAAATGCAATGAAACTTAATTTGTGATGTGAGACAAAGCGAAGCACGCATATTCACGCAGCAGCACTCAAGAAGTACGACTCAATATACAATATTAGAAAACGCATTTCATACGTGCTACTGCAATTTCTACCTAATCGAAAGAAACGAATCAAGAGTTGTAGCTAAACCAAATATAAACTAAACAAGAAAGTGAATCAGTGACATTCAACGTGTTACTTCTCTTTGCGAACGGTTATTAAAAGCAGTTCTGAAAAGTGTCATAATGGACCAATCGTGTAAATCAAAATTCAACAGATTCAAGTGCTGTGCAAAAATAGACAATCCAAAGTGCAACCGTCATAACCTACGTACCATGTTATCAAGGATAATAGACAAAATTCATTCCATGGGATATATCCATGAAATCGACGAATCGATGAGTATTTGTGAGTCATGTCATGGATTGATAAGTCACAATAGAGGTCCGAATACGAAAAAACGCCAATCGGATGGAAACGACGAAACTATGCAACTATCAATTAGTGGGCAGCAACATCATGATGATCCAGAACCGTCAACGAGTGGTCAAATGTAACATGAGTTAGGTAAGTTATCCTTCAACATGTTAACTTCTTCTATAAACTTTCCACTGCATTCATGATTATAATTTTAACCTTTTTTATCTTACAGATATGGTACCATCAATTCCATCATTGGAGTCAATCTCGTCAACAGATCAACTACAGGGTCCATATAATGTGGAAAAGTTTAATACCATTGCTGAAACATTGAACTTTTCGCCAATCTCATCTAGAAACATGAGAAGTATGGAATATCGCATAAACAAATCATTGCAGATTACGAAAGCAGTGCGAAAAAATATCTTCGGAATAGATTCAACGGATGTTGGCAAAGTGGAGGCGTATGACGAGATAATTATGCAGTTAAAGGAGAAGTTCAATCACCATACAACTGACAGAAGCGAAGAGATTAAAATACTATCTGTTCTGCCTAAGTCTTGGTCGGTAAATAAAATCGTAAGAGAGTTTAACGCACCAATGTATATGGTGAGGCAGATCCTTATCTTGTTGATGAACAGGGTATTCTTTGTACTACCGAAAAAAGGAGGGGGCATGGTATTGATGACGATACAAAACAATTAGTAAGAAAATTCTTTGATGATAATGATATCAGCAGACCAATTCTAGGAACAAATGATTTTGTTTCTGAGGTTCGAAATGGCAAAAAAGAAAACAAGTTCAAATACGACTTTTGATGATGTCGCTCAAAGAGGCTTATATGATTTTTGTAGATATGTACAAAACTGTGAATAATGGTTTCACAGTATTTACACATTTACAAAGCATCGTATTTTGCTTGACTCTTCTGGTATACATAATGTATGCATATGTATAATTCATGAAAATGTAAATTTAATGTTCAACAAGTTAAGAATTAAGTCACAAGATGAAATAATACAAAAAATGCTTTGCGATATTTCCACCAGAACAGATGAATGCTTTTTCTGCTTGTGAAAAGTGTGCTTCAAATGAACATATTCAAGAGGAACTTACATTGATATAAGAATCAAATGACAAAGAAGATGTTATGTTTCAGCAGTGGTTGAATACTGATCGCTGTAATTTAGAAACGATTATTAAACCTGTTGATAAATTTGTTCCGTATCTCGTTGATAAAATTGACAAACTTATTACTCATGACTTTATTTATAAACAATAATCATCATTTCTCAGAAATAAAAAAGATTCATTAAAGGATGATGAAATTCTTGCGATTTGTGATTTCTCTAAGAATTATTCATTTATAATTCAAAACTCTGCTCAAGGATATCATTGGAACCACTCGCAAGCAACAATACACCGATTTGAAATTTACTATGAGAAAGATAATAAACTTGCAAATGTTAGCTTCATTATCATATCGGAAGTAATGACTCACGATACAGTTTCAGTTCAGTTGTTCAGCTCAATAATGATAGATTTTATGAAAAAATTAACAAACTTTTCTAAAATTTATTTTATGTCTGATGGGGCAGCATCACAATACAAAAATAAGAAGAACTTTGCTAGTATATGTAGATTCCAGTCAAAGCATGCATTAAGAGCAAAATGGCATTTTTTTGCAACGTCCTATGGAAAAGGTCCTTGTGAGGCTATTGGTGGCACTCTCAAGCGAATGGCAAAGAGAGCAAGTCTTGCTCGAGATTATGGAAATACCATAACAACCCCACGAGAGTTATATAACTGGGCAGTTGAACAGACAGATAAAAATATCACCAAATTAAATTTCTGTTACGTATCCACTAAACAGTACATTTAAATGTCAGAAGAACTCGAAAAAATATATAATAACGCCAAAACAATACCAGGCACTCAGAAATTCCACAGTTTTTTTACCTATTCCTGGTGACAAAGTAGACGCAAAATGGAATTCTAATTCAGGAGATGAACCAAACATATTTACCATGATTTGTAAAAAAAAATAGAAAAGAACATGATTAATAATAGCTCTAAGACAAATATTATAATAAGACATTATAAATAAATGAATATATAAAAGTGAAATTCAATACATATTGCAATCAAACATTAAAATGATTGAATAAATAGGACACAATCTCCAAACAAATTGAGTTTCATTGGGTTCTGGGATGGTTATGACCTTCACTGGATTAGTTTTTGATAACAAAATACACTGAAAAAAAAATCAATGGGACATGAACAAGTTTTTGTTAGTAAAACTTTGTTTCCTTAAAAGTGCCCATCTTGTGATGTATGAACGGTTGGGTAGGAAACATAATTACCTATCTTGAGACAAAATTTCATCGAAATCAAAAATGGTGTTTTTTGTAAATGGACTTTGAATTTTTAAAAATGATTTTTTTCACACAGCTCTACACAGCTCATTTTGGTTTTTTTTCAATATATTTTTCTTAAAACTTGACTTATTTTGCGATAATCACCCATACAACACTTTTTTTGTAGGAGTATTTTTTTTAGAAAAAAATCGATAAGAAAAATTTAGCCCTTTATTAAACACACTAGAAAAAAAATTGAAGAAACTAAGTATGCAAAGTGGCTTATCTAGTCATGGTCTACACACCCAGAAAGTTCCGTTGAAATCTGAGAGGGCACTGCCAACTCCGAATACGATTTGGGACGAAAAACGTCATACGATTTTTTATAAGCTTTAATGGATAATCCATTCTCCCGCACATCTGCCATCCTTTTCCAGTATTTCTCCAAATTAGACAGTGTTTTGATTGTTTTGCCAAATTTCTTTAATTTACACTTGAGAATAGCCCAAACATTTTCAATGGGACGAACATCTGGGCAACCGGTCTAGGTCGATTGATACTTTTTTCGATAAAATTTACATTATTCTGCTTTTAGCATAATAATATGCTATTCTATGACTTCACGGCTGCAATGGTCGCTAGCTAATTCAGACCAGAACTTAACGCGACCTGCGTGCGATTGAATGAATGGGGAAATGCTTTTCTGAAGACACTCCTCTTTGTAAAGTCTTTGTAGTCGCTCCAGTGATGAAAACATTTGTTTTTCTACCACAAAAGCAGATGTAAGGTGGGCTGCAAAATGGTGAGTAGACATCTGGGATGGAGCGTGCGTCCCCGCAACATAGCTATGGTCCTCAAAAGTTCCTACCTCATGCTTCCACGGGTCAAGAGATGACAAAGACCGCCAGCTAAGGGTTGCGTACTCAGCTGGTAGTGCAGCTTGGGCACTGTTGTCCTTCTGACATCAGCTAGATTGAGGAGGTGCGTGCCGAGCGTCTGTCCACCAAGGAGGTGCGTCTGTCCTGGCATCCAGCGGTTGAGTATGAAACGCGATGTAGGCGATGAAATTAATTTCTCATAATTGTTTGCTTAAATTTTCTTAGCTTTTTTGCTAGGCTGCCAGGTGATCAACTTTATTTCATTATATCACGTTGGAATTTTCGCTATTTTAGAGTTTCAATCATCTAACATCGCAATGGAAGAGGCAAATAGCGGCATTTAAGTATTTATAAGTATAATGTACAGTGTAATGTAGTGTTTCTTTACAACATCGTATTATTTCCATCATATCATGACCTTCACATTTTCATACAACAAACCTGATTTTGGCGGTATCTGGCTTAAACACGAAACATCCCTTCAATTTATGACATCTAGCATTCCATACATGTTCATTATATAACGCAGAAAATTACAGCTGTGGTAGGCTTTTGAAAATTACGGAATCTGTGGTAGGCTTTTGCACTAATTGCTGAATGTATTTTTCTTTTCCGGTTTGCAAATAGACTTTTTACCAATTCTGAGCTGATCTGATTCGTGCAGCGCTGTGTGCCATTTGGCTAGTGTTTGATTTTACAGTTCAATATTATTCATTACTTCATCATAACTCACAATATCATTATATTTGGTAATATTGTTTTATTGATTTTACTTCATAGATGATTCAAACATTACTTATTGTTTTTTTTTGTCCATTTATCTTTTACTCTCTTCCAGTTAAATCTTCCCTTTCCTAACTCGGTAGCAATAACTATTAGGTCAGCAAAAATAAAAGCGGATTGCTGTTATTAAATCAGCATCAAGTAGCAAATAGTGACCATGGTAACAGTAAATTAAAATGTATAAATTTTAGTTTTGTAAAATTTCCATAGATTTAATAAACTTTTTCAGGATACCTCAAATCAAGATTTTGGTGAAATGTTGCTATCGCTGAAAACGAACGAAAACGTGCTTAAGCGCGAAACCACAGAACTCTAAACTTAAACACTTTACAACATTTCTTGCATTTCAGGATCAACCGAATGGAGATCATATATAATAGATACAAATAATTGCAGGGTTTTTTTCATTTACATAAATATGTAAACTATTATATAAATATTTCATGAGAATGGGAGGGACCATCAGAGCACCCGATTGAAGCACTCTGGATGGGGAGAGTGGGAATGCCAACTCCCCATTGCTAACCGTTCTTCTCCCCGCCCATTGGGACACCCTCATGTTAGATAGCTTGCTATTTTGACCAATTGTTCAATTTTGTTGTTGGAAGGAAATTCTTTATATCCATGTGGATACGTATAAGTCATGTTGCATACCCGAGTAAGAGACAACAACATATGAATACCTAATTTTGATCTTGATAACTGGCCTTGGTATTAAAGAGCTCAGATTAAGAGGTAAAATACCTAAACAAAATACCTAAGAATTGCAAGCAAAATTTCTCTCGAATTACAAAACTTGTTATTTCGGATACCTGGGAATACCTGAGAGGTACTATTTTGGTATTGTCTTACCTCAATTTGGTATTTGCATAACATTGTGGGAACAGTTTTATGGTATTATCCTCAGGTATTTTACCTCTTAATCTGAGCTCTTAAATACCAAGGCCAGTTATCAAGTTATTCGTTTCTGCTCGGGCATCGATCCACCCAAACCGTTTTTGGCTGGCAATGGCATGGCTTTTTCAATGGCATGATTAGGATAATCAGTGGTTATTAAAGCTTGATCAAGTCTAACAGAGAGGAGCCCATTGCTATCGGACTTAGCTTCCTTGCTACAATGGGTAGTACATATCATACATCATACATCATACATCACAACTGCAGATGTGAGTTCTGGGGTGTTTGAAGGATTATAGCCTTTGGCACAATGTTAACGTTGTTTTCGGCATACCATCCCTGAGCCACTTTTCCATAACGACAAGACGTGCACAAGTGAAGCACTATTCCAGGATTATCACTAAGAAAGTTGGCGAAACTGGAAAATGTTGGTGTGAATCCGGTGTGTATTGCGATCCGAAAATTCGGAGAGGAGTGTTTCCACGTAAGCCTGCCACGAAGTGGACGAGCTTTTTCTAAGGCCCCCTCAGTTCGCGATTTGGCCAAAAAGCTGAACACCTCGAAGTCCAACGTTCAACGAGCCAAAGATAGATTGAAGTTGAAGACGTACAAGAAGCAGAAGCAACCAAAAAGATGTCCTACACAAGCAGCCAACATGGAACCACGGGCGCGGAAAGTGTATGACACAGTTTTAGAAACGTATGTATTCGAATTTGGACTCACGATGGAATGGCCGTGATCGCAATATTTCACGATTGTAAAGATGATGATTTTGACAAAGCGGACACTTCAGTTTTCACTGAAAAATTTGGCAAAAAGGCGATCGTCTGGCTGGCAATTTGCTCTTGCGGTAAATTTACGAATCCGTACATCATAAATGGAGTAAAGAAGGCAGATATTAACGTCAATCAATGCTTGAAAAAATATCTGTTGCCGCTGATTCGTCAACATGAGAATGCTGTAATATTTTAGCTCAGACTTGCTCCGTGTCATTGCGCTAAGTTGAACATGGGCAGGTACAACTCGGAAACCCCTTAGAGGTTAGCGGTTTTGCCTAGGGAATCAAGAAAAGAAAAAACTCGCCAGTAGCAAAAATATAAAAACATTCCCCATGGTCTCGGTTGAATTTAAGTTCGATTCTGCAAAAAATATTATAGCCCAGAAAAACATTCGCGCGGGGATCGAACGAAAAGTTCATAGGTCGCGAGAATGAGTGACCAGAACCCCCGCTTTCTCGAGAAGGTGTTTTTGAAGAATATGGCCAGAGAGGGCACATATTTAAGGCCAGGATGGAAAAATAATAGGTGATACGATGTTTTTAAGTTCTAAAAGCAGCATCGTCACGCTGCCCGTTGACTTCCCCGACGTTAGTGTAGTTTAGAATTAATTTCAGTGTTAAAGGCGACCAGCAACAAAAGAAAATATCGGAACGGCTATCTACATAAGTGTATTTATTTATTGATTAGAACAACGCAAGACCGCCAAGGTTTATAAATATAACTTTATTATTGAGAATTACAAGGAAAATAGTGCAACTCATTCAAAGCAAATATATCTTGTGCGCGAGTGGTTGTTCCGGATTCAACCATCAATTAAAAAATATGACATGAATCTCCTAAATTGCCCTGAAATTCGTCACATCAAACGATTTTGGGCTCTGGTCAAGAGGTATCTTTGTAAACATGTTCAACCAGCTGATGCGGTGGAAAACTTCAAAAGAGATTGGACAAGAGCGTCTAAAATCGTTGCTAATTAATCTGTGCAGAACCTTATGAAGAACGTTATAGGAAAAGTTCGAGAACTTGCTTATACATGAAAAAGTCATCAAAAATCTTTCATGAACTGTTGATAAACAATGCTGAGAAACCAAAATTATTTAATTATTTAAATTGAAATACACATGTTTTTTAACGAACTGAAGGTGTGCCCTCTGTTACTGGGACGGTCTATATACCAACTATATTATTCCTTAACATATCACATTATGACATTGAATACATATTATAATATATTATGACATTGAATATATACTGGGTTGGGAGCGAGCATCAAGGTATCATTCAAACCTGGAATTAGACGAAGGAGTGGTGTGACTGTGTTGCTGTGTATTCTACTCCAACAATTCCAGTGAGAGTGACGCGCCCTTATTTACAAACCAATCCAGAAACCTTAATAAGTATTTAGAATCATTGTTGGATCGTACCGTCGATCGTAACCATATTCCCTCAGCAACCCCCGTAATGCCACGAGGTAAGAAACGCTCATCGAGTTTGGATTGGTGGTGCAAAGCTTGTGTGACCACCTGGAAGCAGCGGGTCAACAGTCTCACCTAACGAACCCGTGTCTGTTGATGGAGTTGGTAGAAAGGTTACCTGGAGAAGTCGTGTTGCGTTTGCAAAGGACGTGGACATCGCGTTCGGGATTGCATCAGTTTTAAAGCACTCTCCATCGACGGTTGTTGGAAGACAGCGCAGACCAATGACCTCTGCCGTAGTTGCTTAAATGCACACGGAAGACCCACACCTAAGAGGTTTACCGATTTCGGGTTATGAGAATGCGGTTCCCCGATTGTTATTAGGAGTCAACAATTTGCGGCTCACTATTCCGCTGAAAGTGAAAGAGGGACACATCAACGAACCAATCGCCATGAAAACTCGACTTGGTTGGTGTGTGTACGGAGGTAGTGGAAAACTATCATCGCGCACACTCAATTTCCATGCGTGTGAATCCGATCGGGACTTACATGAACTGGTTAAGAGTTACTTCACACTAGAAGACGTCGGGACCAAACCAGTGACGGAATTCATATCGGTGGACGATAGAAGAGCACAACAAATTCTAGAAAAGACTACCGTACGTGTTCGAGATAGGTATGAGACCAGTTTGCTATGGAAGTGTGACGAATTTGAATTCCCTGATAGATACGGAATGGCTTCGCGGAGATTGGAGTGCCTAGAGCGACGGATGAAGAAGAACCCTGTGTTGAAGGAGAACTTGCGCCGCCAGATAGAGGAATATCAGCTGAAGGGCTATGCACATCGAGCAACTGAAAAACTGAAAGCTGCCGATATGAAATGGATCTGGTACCTAACGCTGGGAGTGGTGGTAAATCCGAAGAAACCATAAAAGGTGCGTCTGATTTGGGAGGCAGCAGCCACGGTCAACGGGTTTTGATGAAGCAGATTCAACAGAGGCTTGCAGCGACGGTAACCAGTACAACAACAAAATGGATGTTCATTCCGCCTTCTTCTCCGCACATGGGCGGTGCGTGGGAGCGCATGGTACGCTCCGTAAAGCAAGCTATGTTAGGGGCCTACAACAGTGACCGGAAACTGGATGACGAATCTTTGAACACTTTAGTTATCGAGGCGGAGGCCATCGTAAACAGCCGTCCCCTCACCGACCTACCACTAGACTGGGAGGAAAGCGAGGCACTGTCTCCAAACCACTTTCTGTTGAGATCCTCGAGTGGAGTTCGGCAACCTGAAGTTGAGCCAACCGATAGTTCGGAAGTCGTAAAGAATTCCTGGAATATAATACAACATCAACTAGACTGTTTCTGGAGACGCTGGATCCAAAAAATGCTACCTATGTTAACTCGAAGGACAAAGTGGTTCGATGAAGAGAAAATGCTGGCTACTGGGGACCTAGTACTAATTGTGGAGGATGGCAAGCGGAACTGCTGGACTAGGGAACGAGTAATGAAGGTCGTACCCGGGAGGGACGGTCGGATTCGACTAGCCGTTGTAAGAACTGCGAGGGGGCTGCTTCGTAGACCTGTCACGAAGTTAGTCGTTTTGGAAGTTGGTGGTAAAACTGGAACCGGTGGCCAGTGTTACGGGGGGCAGTATGTTGCCGCTGGGCACACTGCTCCAGGTGTGAGTTCTTCATTAACGTCCGAGCAGAACTCCGACCACGGCTGTCAACGGACGACTGACACTTCGACAACGGCTGCCAACGACGAAAAGCTAGGACAAAGACATTCTTCAGAGTACAATAGTTCAGGAATGATCATAGGTCCTAAAAGTAGTGACTTTAATAACACGAGCGAATTTTGGAATTACCAGCACACCGAAAGTGTGAGTTATGATTGTATATTGTAACATTCAAATTTGTACCTAATTAAACTTATTTGCAGTTTAAAGCTGCACTAAACCACCATCAGTGTTTTAAATGTGCTGCTGAGAACCCGGTGAATTGAAGTGACCTTTTGTTCGCCTTATTTTCTATTCACCCGCCGCGACACCGTCGGAAGGAGATTTTTATGTTTGCGCGGGTTTCACGTAGCTGTATTTGCTTACGGGTCTACCTCTCCGCTTTTAGCCCTTCGTACAGTAGTACAATCAACTCACATCGATAATTCAAATTGATCTTGATATTACTTATGTACATACACAATTAGCTCTTAAATAGGGTACAAAACAGATCTGTTGGCGTGAAAACGAAAACCTTGGAAATCGCGAATTATTTAGAGATAAATGTTATTTTGTTATTATTCAGCCCCTTCTGTAACTCTAAATGTATTGTGCTCAATAGGAGTACAGTATAGATGTATTTGACCACAATCCGTCAACTCTGCTTGAATTATTGATTTTTTTTTTCTGATTTTGACTATTTTTATCGATATTAATCTGAAACTTTGCAAAACATACCTTGAAAATCTCATCCTGATTGGAGAACATCGAAACAACCTCCGCTGGTTCTGGTGAATTGGGTTTCGTTCAAATCTATGAATAACTCCAATTTTTTTATCAGCTTTAGAAAAATTCGTCAAAAGAAAGATTAGTTTTCAAAATGAGGATTTTCAAAAATAAAACTGTGGATTTGATGTCGTTGTGCCCCTGATGGTTGAATATTGATTTAGTTCAACCCCACACAATCGATTACACTGAAAATAAAATTATAATTTATATTCTGGCCTATTGAGACGAGCTGCTTCTGAATCCGTGGTTCATCTCTGTAGGCTGTGGTGACGCGTGAGAAATAAAGAGATAAATGGAGATGAAGTCAACATTTTTGGCTCGAAGTGTGTTGTATCTGCTCAAGCGTGAACCGAACCTTTTGTTACGCAATGTGGCGAAAAAGGCGGAGGTTTCCATCTGGTTTGTCGAAAAAACGATGAAAGGTGTCGGCCTCCACGGCTACCAAACCGGAACGAAAAACAAAACACGGTAGCTAAAACCCACGCCAGGAAGCTTTATCGAGAGTGGCTGACGATACCGAGGTGCGTCGTGACGGACGACGAGACTTATATCAAGGCGGACACAAAGCAATTGCCGGGCAGAAGTTTTACGTTGCCACGTCACGGTTGGACGTTCCTGAGGAGGTAAGGAAGAAGAAGATGGGAAAATCCGCCAAAAAGTTCTTGGATGTTGATAGATGAGACAGCCATACATCACGACGGATCCCATGAATGAGCAAATCTACCGAGACGAGTGCCTCCAGAAGCGCCTGCTGCCCTCCCTGTAGTCTCACGGAGGCGGATTTGGCATCCTGCCACTATGCGCGGCTGGTGTTAGACATAGATAACAATGTTGTTTTTCTACCAAAAGACTTCAACCCACTGAACTTGCCGGAACTTCGTCCGAATGAATTGGGCCATCATGAAAGCCAAACTTCGTACAATACCTAAAGTAATCGAGAACGAGCTGGGTTTGAAGGAACAGTGGGTTTTTACCCACTATACTATACTATACTATACTATAAAACTAGTCGGCCCCTCTATTGACTTAAAACCTTATGAGTGGTGTCAAGGGAAAATTGCGAGCATTCGGTCATGAAGAAATGATCCATTAAACCAATGAAATGGAATCCTAACCATAATTTCGTAGTTTATTCCCTGAAAATTTGAACAAAATCTGAAACCTGAATTTTCGGCGACTATTTTTGTGTGTCTCATTTTTTTGAGTGCAGTCTTTAGTTAAATTTATGCCTTATGTATGTCATGCCTTTATCCTTTATCCTGACTTACTAGTTGCATTGAAATCTGATTGTTTTTGTTCGAATTTTGAACTTTAAAATAAAGACATTAAACATAAATATTTTATCGAGAATCAAGACATATCAATTATTAGTCTATTTGAGGAATAACAAAAATGTTAAATCGATTCCAAATATACCCATGAAAAAATGTAAAAAAAGCCCACGTTTACACAGATTAAATGTAAAGCCCAAGGTTGCATTCAGTTATGGTCAGATTAGCGTTATTTCACAGATGATGTTTGGGAATAGTAATTCGTTAGTGTTAATTTTAACATGAATTTGACTCACTAGAGGAATAAATTTTAATCAATTGCACTATGAAGAGTTTCACGGTAACACTCAATGTTAAATGACTGATTTGTTCACGATTTATCCCTTATTTCAAATGTAAATTCCATCTCGTGTACAATCAATACAACCAATCATTTTTAAAGTCAACGTCAGCGATTGTCCACGGACCACATACTTTGTCCATTGCAGCGGTGCATTAGGAATAAAAGGGTTCAGTATGGGGAATGGTCAATTGCATCTAAAGTAAGCTTTCTAGAAATTATTTTTTTTTTTCACAAGTCCGTATTCGATTATGTAATAGTTTTTCACGGCATGCTCATATGGTGCCAAATATATTTCCTATTTTCCATGTAAAACCTTTAATATCAAACATTTTATATTAACATAAACCGCATTTCTCCATTCATTAATTTGTTGAAAAATTGGTCAATATTTTTGTTTAATTTATTCTTTACCAATGGGCAGCAGTATTTCCAATAAAAAATTGAGTGAACGTTATGACGTCAATGGTTCGCCAGAAAGTGTTTTTGTACCAATTATAGCATGTAAACGGAATATAAAATGTACACGGAACAAACACTTTTTTGTTATTACAGCACTCCTAATTGACCATTTTTCAAGTGCTTTAGTCATACGTGTAAATATCAAAAGCAAAAACAATATTTTCTATTTTTATGTTTCATTTTCATATAACAAAAAAAAAAGACTAATAGAAAGAAAACTGATGCACAGTCACGGTGAGTCGTATTTACTGAGTTTTCTAAAGTGTCAATTTATTTTTCATAAAAATGCATTTATTTTTTTAATAAAAAAAGCAATATTTTTAAGCAACATTTTAATATGGTAATTAACATTATAGCGTAGCAGGTAGACGCGCGGTTCCCCAATTCAGAGGTCAAGTGTTCGATTACCAATATAGTCGCATGTATTTTCGGGTGGGAAGTTCGCCCGACTGCCCTGGAGCATAACATTTCATTGTGCTTGCAACACATTATGAAATGTTGTTGTGTTGTTGTATGTTGTTATGTGTGCCTATTCGTTATTTTTCATTGTACGTTCAGTCGTTCCTGTTGATGCCATGAATCAATGCCGTTTTCACGGAAGCGTCATCTCTGCTTATCAAAGGCTCACGTCAGACAATCTGAAAATTATGCGGAAGAAAAAACTGCTGAACATTTGTTTAAACATACAGACATTAAATTATTGAGCTCAGTTAAAGGCTCAGTTCAACCTGCATCGTCGAACGTGTGATGCAGTTAGAGAATTCCAAATGAAAAGCGTTATTTTTAATGCTTGTAAAAATTTCATCACCAATCCATAAGATAATGAAATAGTTTTTTATTAAACTCTAGCTGAACCCGGTGCGAGCGCTGCTAATAAACTTGCACGTGTCAGGATGCTAAACCTTAATTTCCATCTTATAAACATCATTAAATCAGTTTAACTCCACATGAAAAACAAATAATGAATATACAAAATCACTTAACGATGGGTCACTTGGGTTTAGTTTTGTCGTCAAGATTACGAGTTTTTTTTAAATTATTTCTAGCGTTTTTTTTTTCATTATGGCGAATCTAACATTGAGAGACTCTCTTTGACTACTTTCTCTTTCATTCATATTCCAATCACCTTTACGGTTTTTCATTCTACTATTTATAGAGTATGCTAGCCAGCACTGTTGTGTTTCGATCTGTACTAAAGAATGCCTCGAAAGTTTTATAATGGCGCTGTAATGAATGAAAAAGAGAGAGCCTGGAGAGAATCTCTCAATGTTAGATTCGCCCTAATGAAAAAACACCCGAGATTTTCACAAAATAATTAAGATTAGGTCAGAAATTTCCCAAACCTCAACTTGTGTATCCAGTCTAGTTAAACATGAATAATTTACATAGTTTTAATTGTTATACGATGGCAGTTAGCCCACTGGTTTAAAAAAGTCTTCTCAAGTTATTTTAGATGGATGACATTTTGAAGCTTGTTCACATTGATTATGTTAATAGTAATTTTTTATTTACGAAATATTAATATTTATTGCCTTTAGTTTTGATCAAATAATGCAAGCTCATTTTCAAAATTTCTTTCCAACATTTTGATGGGTTTGTTGAGTAGCTGGATTATAAAGATTTAATTTATTATTTTTTTCGAACTAGGTTTACTTGACAAATCAAAATGCTAGGCATAGTTCAGTTTTTTTTTCCTCAGTGAAGCATTACGAAAGGGTGCAAGACCTCCAAGGTGTATACTCTTGCATTGAATGCTCTATATACAATTCAGGGTTTGGATATTTAAGAAACACTCGACAATTTACATATGTACAAGTATGTTTCCCTTTGTTCCATTTCATTTTCACCCATCGCATACAAATCACTGCCACGAAGGGTGCTTCTCTATTACTTATGGTTACGCATCCCAAAAACGTAAAACATCAGCAGATGTGAAAATGATCTTCGCGATAATAAAGACAACAAACATTTTCTACGGGTTCCCCTGTCAGTACATCGAACTTGTGCGCTTCATCTGCAATTGCGATACCTACCTACCTAACTACCTACCTACCTTCCGACCTACCGTTCGGCTGTATACCTCTTTTTACTTCAGTAATATGAAGTGATTTGCCGCATATCGCTTTCATCCATCGTCGACTGGGGACCGTTTTGATCCCTCCGACAGACAGTCTATTCTGACACCGGGCCAAGTGAGAAAGAGAGATTGCGTGGTGTGTCTGGGCCGGTAATAATCAGGCACTCTCTCCCAAAGCCTTATTAATGCGGAATAAATTGTATGCTGTACGCATTTGCAAGATACCCTTGGGATGTAACTGCAACCTACTCTGTTGTGGCGAGAGAGGGAGAGAGATTATCAAAACAGCACAACAGTAAGACTATGGACGGATCGAACAACATTCTTCTTCGTTAAAGCACAACATTACCATGTTGGAATCGTTGGCTGATTATTCGCTTTAATTTCATGTCTGAATGTACTGTCAGCGTTCTGATGTGACTCACTGTAGATGTATTATTTCCCCCTAGTTTGCAGCGTAACGCTCTACCACGTTTTCCTCTATGTGTTATGTCTTAGCGCGCGCACTGTCCGTTATATTCTGATCAGTTTCAGCTATTGTCCGCTTGGTGTCTGTAAGTAGTGCATACAACGATGATGGATTCTTCTTGGCTTGCTTAAAATTACAGATGTTCAGTTGTTTTGAATGATTGATTGTTTGTTTTAAGCATAAACACCGCAATTTAAAACGACCGATAAACTGAATTACATCTTACTAAACCATGAAAACGTGAAAAAACCTTAAATTCAAAATATTAGATTAGCTTGTTAGTCTTATTTGTGTTGTTGAGCATAGTTAATATATATAACAAAATTGTGAATGGGATCAATAAAGCACTCATGGAATGCATGTCATCGAGACAATATATAGCTAAAGGGTGATACGGTCAAAATTTGGTCAAGGGAAAACGCGTGTAAATCGGTGAAATCGTTTATTTAAAAAATCAAATTAAATTTCTTTTTCAAGTTCAATTAGTATAAAATTCAGGAAAAATATTCAGTTAGGCTTCCGCTTTTCCAAATCCGAATTGCCGGGCCTTACGCTTGACCCCTGCCATCAGATTTTGTACAGCCACCTTGTCCACCTTCTTCGCCGCAGAAAGCCAGTTTGCCTTGAACTGCTGCTCTTCCTTAGCAGTTTTTTTGGTCTTCTTTAGGTTCCGCTTGACAATAGCCCAGTATTTCTCAATTGGGCGGAGCTCTGGCGTGTTGGGAGGGTTCTTGTCCTTGGGAACCACCTGCACGTTGTTGGCGGCGTACCACTCCATGGCCTTTTTTTACCGTAATGGCAAGATGCCAAATCCGGCCAAAACAGTACGGAACAACCGTGTTTCTTCAGGAAAGGCAGCAGACGTTTATTCAAACACTCTTTCACGTAAATTTCTTGGTTGACAGTCCCGGAAGCTATGTAAATGCTGCTTTTCAAGCCACAGGTACAGATGGCTTGCCAAACCAGATATTTATTTGCGAACTTTGACAGTTTCGTGTGCTTGAAAATATCTGCTACCTTTCCCCTTCCTTTTGCCGTATAAAACTCCTATCCCGGAAGCTGCTTGTAGTCGGCTTTGACGTAGGTTTCGTCGTCCATTACCACGCAGTCAAACTTCGTCAGCATCGTCGTGTACAGCCTCCGGGATCGCGCTTTGGCCGTCGTATTTTGTTTATCATCGCGATTTGGAGTCACTACCTTCTTGTAAGTCGATAGTCCGGCTCGTTTTTTGGCTCGATGCACGGTTGTAGACGATACACCCAGCTTATTTGCGGCATCTCGGAGAGATAGGTTAGGGTTTCGCTTGAAACTACCGGCAACTCTCTTTGTCGTCTCAGCGGCTTCCGGTTTTCGATTTCCCCCCGATCCAGACTTCCTGGCTGTCGACAAACGTTCCCCAAACACTTTAATTACATTTGTAACGGTTGATTTGGCAACTTTTAGCGATTTTGCCAACTTTGCGTGCGAGTAGCTCGGATTTTCGCGATGCGCGAGCAAAATTTTGATACGCTGATCTTCTTGCTTGGACGGCATTTTGACAAATGAAGAGTGAATTCCAAAATCAAAATAGGAGCAACATTCTACACACACACCTTCAAAATAAGGGGTGTTCAGGTTTTTTAAATGCAAAATTGAAAGAAATACGTCAAGTTGATATTGACCAAATTTTGACCGTATCGCCCTTTATTTTGCAATCCCTTTAAGCTGCCGTATTCATTGAAACTTGTGCTCGTATTTAAAGTGATCTCAAACCACACTTTATATGTGGGTGGCTAATACAATTTACAATATAATCATCACATGTCACATGATCACAGTTCCTGATCTGGAAAAGGCTAACTCCATATCCTGGATACAATAATACTGAAGATATCGGCCACTGAGTGTATCAACATCGGACTGGCGGCTTCAAAATGTGCCTGATGAGTTAAATCCAAGCCTGGATAACCTTGATTGTTGTTACAAATGACTGCTAGTATTGGTTTGCTTTTTTAACTCTTTATTTATCCCAAATTTTACATTAGTTTACATTCAATATTATCCTAGGTGCTCCTGCAAAGTAATTATCCTTTCAACCTTGTATGCTATGATTTATATCTAATTGTGTTAATATTGTTTTTGTCTTGTCTATTTAGTATTTTTAAAAGGTTTTTTTTTCTTGCCGGCAGTTGATTTGAGAGAGAGAGAATTGATTATTGCAATGATTTTTGCCTAAAGTTATTGATAATTTTGTTGGACATTTCTTCTAGAGTCTCAACGTTCGAAATTATATGTATTTCAGTAGTACTAAACCAGGGTGGCAGCTTCAAAATCATTTTGAGAGCTTTGTTAACTGGTTTGCTTTGCACCTCTCTGGCAAGCCATCTTTCATATTTTCGTCTGTTTTTTTATTTCTTTGAATCAATCCAGCATAGATTCATCATGTGTTCTCCAATTCCTTGTACTGGTTGCCTATGAGAGCATAGTATAGATTAGCATATCATTTTCTGACCATACACTATCCTGAATTGGCTGTTGTAGAAACGATGGAAGTGCCAGAAGAGCTGCCTTGGGTGTGACAGGCTCTTCATCCATCGTTCTCTTTGCTCGACAGCTGGCCAGGTCCTTATGATTAGTAGGGATGGGAGACATCTGGAGTTGGAAATTGGATGGGATTGTGCGGGACTTAATTTTACATGCGATGACGTAAATTTCAGTCAGAACATTTATTTTTGTCCATAATAAGTACTCGTAAAGAAAGCAGTTGCTTTGTAAACATAAGTTATTATTAGATCTAAATCTAATGCCCAGCCTTGTAAACCCAAAAACCATATTATTCATGTATCAATTAAGAAAAACACCTTCAAATTTATGGTAGTCCACCAACTATTTCTTCTATCGTTAACCTGAAAACATGCATCGTACCATGTTTTCTTAAACAACTCGATGGAATAAATGCATTTGCATAGTTATAAGATGTTTAAAAATGATAAAACAATGCTTCAGTCACTACTAAGGTATTATTCAATCGTATATTAGCAAGTTAATATAAGAAGCGTGCGTTGTCAATGCCGACCAATACATGTCTGTGTGCTGATGAACACTTCTATACTGGCAGTAATGTATTTATTTTTCAGTTTTCCGCTGCTATATTCTAAGTGTTTTGTCCGAAAAAATCAAAACCGCTTGACTTATTTTTTAGCTCTTGATGTGATATTGCATCACAGGACATAAGTTCGCATCATATTGTTATTATTTTTAGGTGACCACAATTATTTTTGTGTTTGCTTCTATTTGCACATAAAATTCAGTCGTTTATTGACTTACATGACAAGAGACAAGACATTTAAATCATTTATCAATTACCAGTAGTATCATTTATCAAGTAGTTTTCATTATTTTTATGAAAGTTGTCGTAGCCTTGTATGGCTTCCCGAGCAGAAGCGAATAACTTCTTCTTCTTCTTTTATTTTTGCAAGGGACTTTAACCCTTCGGGTCATTCGTCCCTCGCGAATAACTTGATAACTGGCCTTGGTATTTATGAGCTCAGATTAAGAGGTAAAATACCTGAGGATAATACCATCAAATTGTTCCCACAATGTCATGCGAATACCGAATTGAGGTAAGACAATACCAAAATAATACCTCTAAGGTGACCAGATACTTACCCAGGTATCCGGAATATCAAGTTTAGTTATTCTAGAGACATTTTGCTTGCAATTCTTAGGTATTTTGTTTAGGTATTTTACCTCTTAATCTGAGCTCTTTAATACCAAGGCCAGTTATCAAGATCAAAATTAGGTATTCATATGCTTTTGTGTTCTGCTCGGGTTATGGTTATAGTGTCCTTTGAAAAGAGAAGAAGAACGCGCCGGCACAAAGTCGTACGCTCTCTCACACGCCCACACATACAACCCCTCTCTCAGTACCCTCCGCGCTGCATGCCACCGAGCAAGGAGAAGTGCACAGAGAGCACGGATTGAAGCTGAGAGAGAAGAACGGAAAATCGTATTTCGCGGAGCTTACACCGCTCTCAAACGGGAGATCAAGTTGAGCAAGTCAAACTGCTTCAAATAGTTGTGCCAAAAAGTCGATGCGAAACCTTGAGGCAACGCTATCGAATCGTGGTGGCGAAGTTGAAGCATCCAGCGAACCTGCTAAAATGTTCCCGGACAAATTGAAGACGATCGTGGAAGGCCGCCTACACTACTGTTAGTTGCAAATGGTCTGAAAGTGAAGAAAGCTCCTGGTCCCCAATGTAGCGCTTAAAGCCGCGATATTTGCGTTTCCGGACACGTTCAGGACGGTGCTACAGACATGCCTAGATGCAGGCTACTTCCCAGACAGATGTAAGGTTCAGAAGCTGGTGTTGTTGCCGAAACATGGAAAGCCACCAGGGACCCAGCATCTTAGAGACCCATTTTCTTGCTGGATACTCTCGGGAAGCTTTTGGAAAGCAATCCGGATAGTCATGCAGAGCGCAAAGAAGGCATCAAAGCAGAAAAAGAGAGGCAATCGGTTCTGCGCCTTAGTGACGATCGACGTCAAAAACGCTTTTAACAGCACCAGCTGGGGGGCTATCGCTGCAGCACTGCACAAAATGCGTGTTCCTGGCTACCTATGCAGGATGCTAAGCAGTTATTTCCAGAATAGAGTCCTGGTATACGAACCGGAGCCGGGGCAGAAATCTATCAAGATTACGGTGGGGGCGCCATAAGGCTCGATTCTCGACCCAACGCTTTGGAACGCGATGTACGATGGAGTATTAACGCTGAAGTTGCCTTAAAGAGTCGAAATCGTCGGATTTGCAGATGATGTTGTCCTAACAATAACGGGTGAGACTCTGGAAGGGGTCGAGATGCTGAAAGGCGGAGGGGATAGACTCCATTGAAACGTGGATGACTGGAGCAAAACTGCAGCTGGCTCATCATAAGACGGAGGCAGTGCTGATAAGCATCCGCAAAGCAGTTGAGCGTGTTGAAATCAACGTCGGGGGATACGCAATTTCGTCAAAGCGTGCATTAAAGTACCTAGAGATGATGGCCGATGACCGCTTGAATTTCAACGCGCACGTCGACTTTGCTTGCGAAAAGGCGACGAAAGTGGTCAATGCGATAGCGAGGATCATGTCGAACGTTGGTGGGCCGAGAAGCAGAAAGAGGCGACTTCTGGTGAGTGTGGCAACTTCACTTCTGAGGTATGGACGTGAAAACTGGGCTGTGGCGCTGAAAACTGAGTGTAATCGTGGGAAGCGGAACAGGGTGTTCCGACTCATGGCCATGCGTGTCGCAAGCGCCTAAAAATTTCGTCGGAGGCAGTATGCGTTATTGCTGGCATGATGCCCATTTGCATCACCCTGGTCGAGGACGTCGAATGCTATCAGCGGAGTGATACCAGAAATGCGAGAAAAATCGTCAGAACGGACTTGTTGGCTAAGTGGCAGCAAGAGTGGGACAATGCGGTGAATGAAAGGTGGACCCACCGGCTCATCCCCAATGGATTGAGCTTGAGTGAATAGGAAGCATGGAAAGGTGAACGTCTATCTGACGCAGTGCCTGTCCGGGCACGGCTGCTTCCGGAATATATGCATCGGCATCTTTTTGCCCGGAGTGAGCGAACCTGGAGGAGACACCGGAGCACGTCGTCTTCGAATGCCTTAGGCTCGAAGAAGTGTGCAGGGATATGCGCGGCGTGACAGTCGACAGTATTGTTGAAAAGATGTGCCGCGCAGAAGACACATAGAACGCTGTCGAAAAGGCAATAACTAGGATATTGTCTGAGCTGCAGAGGATGTGGTGAACGATCCAGCGTCACTGGCTAGAGCCACTGAAACCCAAGTAACAATTTTAGTTTTATTCCAGCCGTATAGCATTCCTACCGGCTTTGTTGATAAAACTACATTCAAAACTATTTTGTCTACCAACACCTTCTCTATGCTACTTTAAAGTCGAAATTTGTACCAAGTGGCCTACTCTATAAACAACTGTGAAAATAAGTTAATAAAACCTTTATAGCACCATAAAGATTTTGAAAATGTTCTAGTGAAAGATGTTATGACCACTTGAACAGCTTCATAAAACCTATTGGCTGCCATGAAAACCAGCATAACCAGGCCAAATGGCCACAGCAGTCAAACTTCACTGTGATATCGTGGTTGGTTTTTGTTGTTTTGCTTTGTTTGATTCTCTGCTGTTCGGATTCATTTGGAAATAAATAATATCTAAGAAAAAAGTTCTAGTGTTTCGGGAAATTTTGTTTGATAGCAAAATATCCCAAACAAATTGAGTATTTTTTACAGCGTATCATGCTCCAAATCATATGCGCATTTAATATTAGGGTGAATATTGGCACGATAAGATCAGATAATTAATGCGCCTCGGAAATTATGCGAGTTTACAACAACAAAAACAAAATTAAAATAAATATATTCGATACGTTAATCATGCATTTCCCGAAAATTGATGGAATTCAATAAGGTTATCTAAAAGAATGCCGAAATTGGTCTCCGATCTACAGTTAATTTGCATTACATTCAAAGTTAGGTGCATTTAGTTTTCCACATTTCAATTATTTCTTGTATTTCAATATGGCGATTGGAAAAAAAGTTTGCCAGTTTAAAAGCCAATTTATCTTCGCAATGACTATTATAAAAACAATTTGCCGTTTAATGCGTTTTCTGGAGGCAAAATGGTTTTAATATGCTTTTTCAGCTGACCATAATAAGATTATATGAATGAGACCTAAATCAGCATTCCAAAACAGCATTTTACGAGTTCATAAAGTCGAAATAAAATCTTTTGATAGAAGTAAAAGGAATTTGACAAAACAACGTTTTAAGATCGTTGTAAACAAGCTGTAGGTTCTTATAAACCTGGCTAAAATATGAAACCTATTGGCACCTCTTGGTGCCACAATCAAACCTAATTGATTTCTAGTGGCTTTCATAAAACTTTCATAGAGCTTAATAAAGCTGGATAGTTTTGGCAATGTTACTTGGGAAGTGCAAAGCAACCACTGAGTGGTCTGGAATGACTGGTATGACTTGCAGTCATACTCCACTCAGAATCGCCGGACCGACTTCGGCACCCTATGAAAGTGGATAAAGTGGAATCAAGACTGCTCGGTTTGGGGTGAAATTCCTGCGCCGGAGAACTCTCCGTCGGAGTAGCCTAGATTCACCGCCGGGGACTAATTGAGCAGAACGTGTCGTAGCACCGGTTTCGGGTCGTAGGGGTGCCAGCAAACCGGACGCCAGGCCCCATTGGATTCGCTGGACTGACTTTGGCACCCTACCGGTTGGTTCGTATTGGAGTGAGCAGCAGCAGAAGAATCGGTTTCGGGGGAATTCTCACCGCCGGGGAACTCTTCGTCGGCGTAAGGTAAACCCACCGTCGGGGACTATTCGAGCCAACTGCATCAAGATGTGGGAGCTAAATGGCTCACCGTTGTTCGGTTTCGGGAGAACTTTCACTGCCGGGGAATCTTCCGTCGGGGGCTACTTGAGTCGATTGCGTCAAGATGTGGGAGTTAAATGGCTCAGAAAGTGGGAGTTAAATAACTCGACCAGAGTAGGTAGGAGCTAAACGGCTCAAGAATGTAGCAAATGGAGAGTAGAGCCGAGGTCCAGCATCGCCGATGCATAATTGAGAATTAAGAAGCGAGTGTCCCACGATGGTGACCGTTAAAGAGAGCACGGCATGACGGTTGGCTACTCCACACGGCCACCCATATCAACTCAATTTTGAGTCATTTTTGACTCACTTTTGTCATTAGTGAAGTCACTCAAATTTGAGTAAATGTAACTGGTATTGAAAAGCCGACAAATAAAAAACATCGACTCAAATCAGATGGATGTTTTTGATTTATCAACTTGTCAATCCCAGTTACATTTACTCAAATTTGAGTGACTCCACTTTTGATGAAAGTGAGTCAAAAACGACTCAAAACTGAGTTTAAATGGCTGGCCGTGCACATGAAATAGTCTCCAGCCAGAGCTGAGAGAATAAGATAAGAGCACGAGCACAGCCACCCCCCGAAGTAGTTGTTTCACCGTGGTTCCGCGGAGAGAAGGCAAACAGAATAAGAATTGCTTTTAGTGATTAGGCACGAAAGCTAGCCATTACCACTCTAATGAGTCTCACATTGTGCCAATCACGTTACAGGCCAGGCATACACATACACATTGAACTCATCAACACATGTGTCTGGATCAACGACTTAACTTCCCTTCCAAAAGAAGACGTGTTCAGATATTTTTTGTCTCAGAAAATCCCTACGATGCTGACTGGAATTGAAACCAGACCAACAGGAGTGAGAGGCTATCACGCTACAACATCGGTGCTGTCACCATCGGAGATGTTTATAAAACTTCTTTGTTTTTCTTAGATTAAATTGTTTCATTAAACCAAACAACTTCAACAAAAAATCTGATTCGATTTGCAATCCATCCAAAAGTGTTATGCGTTTAAATATATTTCATTCCAGCGTGATGCTCTCATTGTCCAACATTTTGAAACGTATAGCAACGTAGCTCTACGTTGAAACTTCTCAAACATATTCAGTCAAGGTGATTGCAAAAATATATTAAATTCCAGTAGTAACAGCGTTAAGCGACAGGAAATGCAATTAACTTAATTCCAAGAACTTTGACTCCAACGAAGCTGTCATCGAAGAAAATACACGTTTAAAGTAGAGTCCAATGAAATTTGATTAATTTCCTATGCAGGACATAAGATTTAAATTTGTGTGTGTATGATAACCATCGAAAATTTCTTCACACCTCACATGAATACAAAACATTAGATTTAAGAGTGAAACGCACAGTCAGAAACGCAACACACTCAGACATCACGACCAATCCAAAGCATGCTGTGACTGAACCATTCATAAGTTCTAGTACCATTTCGGGAGGAAAAAATATTCTGAAAAAGTGCTTTTTTATTATTCAGTGCATATTCATGTGTCCGAGTATGATTTAGAAACAAGTGTTTATGCGTGTCGAAGTAATGGCTGGTGATGAATATTCCGTCTGTTTTGTAGCGGGCTTCTTGAACACTCTTCGGGAGGCATGGCAGTGGAGCACATGCTAGCATGCAAAGCCTTCCCAGTTTGTGCTCATGAAAAGAACAAACTGATTCAGGTGTACTTGAACTTGTTGGTCTGTGAACAGACGAATAGGTGGTACAATGTCGTCCAAGTCATAAAACGATCACTTAGACGTGCTCGTCAAAGTGTAACTTTATAACCCTTTAAGCATACGGTCAGCAAAGATGTGTTCCACATGTCAATAGAGTATAGCTTCTGATGATTGCAATGGACACGTGGATGACAGAATGTAGGCAAATAAGTTGGAACGTTAGTTCAATTGGTTTTTGATTCAAATATTATTTTAGATATGCAATAGTTATTCGTTCGCTCACTGTGTGCGCCTATGAAATGTTTCGATTAAAACAGCTTTTAAAAAATACATAAAAGTAAATGGAGCTGTTTGATGTTTGATTGTATGGGCAAACGATTATATCCAATACTGTTTATTTCATGTAATCATCATCGCCTATCAGATTATAATTTGATGGGCTATTGCAATACGTTTGTTAACTTATTTGTTGATAGTCTTTACGATACTACAATCGTTATAAAAATTCCATTTGTCAGTTTGGAATGAGATATTGTCGAATGAATGCGCTTTTACTTTATGGCTGTATAACAAATTATTCATTTTCGGTCATTACAAACTTTTACATCAGTTTGAAAATGAGTGTACATTTTTATTCGCTACTTGATTCGGTAAGCTGTCTTACAATGTTTCCTCGGCAGTTCTTTGGCTGTTTTTAGCTGGGATTGCATGCAGAAAACTTTATCGTTCTGTTTGGCTGTAGACCTCATTTCACTCAAACTTTCCACTCCAAACCATCAAACTGTTCACTAATAATCTTTATGTTGCACGATATGGATCTACCATTTAGCAATATGTCCCAAAGGTAGTAGAATGGCAACAAAAATTGAAAACTCCCAAAAGCAATAAAAAGTGATATGAATAAGGCCACTGAGCTCACAAGACCGACCAACATTTTGTCCATGAATTTGAACTAATCATATAATGGATTTAGACAATTGGAGCAACAGAAACGTGCAGACAATTCCGTTATGTGGGAAGATTTGTGTCACATTGATTCAGCGGTGGATTTTTCATTACGATAAGGAAGAGAAAATAATATAACACCGACAACAAACTGTAGACAACAAACGGTCTGGCATTTGGCATGTAGTTTGCATTTTACACTCATAGATATTTTTTCAATTTTATTCTGGTTCATTTCATAATTCAATTTGGTTTGATTGCATTTCTTATGATTCCATTCCCCACCCTAGAGCCTCAATCAATTAGAGCAAAATCGCTCTACAAAGTATTAGATCAATCTGCTAGTATAGTATTCAACATGACAAATAGACAATTTTCCTAGCAACAACATTGCACAGCAGACTTTTCGAATAAAAGTAAGAAACAAAAGGTGTTAATCCCTGACGTCACTAGTGACTTATAATTAGACTCAATCAAACGGTTAGCAGGCAAAACTGGTATTTCAAGTATGTGGAATAGAGCACAAATATCAAGAGTAGTGTTGCTGACTGAGCAGCTCTTTGATCATGCTAATAGATTACCATTCCTTAACTAATTCATATATTTTTCTATTTGACGTTTGATTGAAAAACTATCTCCGTTAAAGTTGTCGCTGAACAATCTTCTTATATGAATATTTATTAAACGTGTTGTCCGAAGGACTTAGGAAAATACTAGTACATAGTGAACTGCTAGCTTGTTTGTAAAATTCCACGAAAATTGGTTGTAGAATTTGAATGGCGAGTGTATTGTCATCAAACGTGTCAAATTTCAAGAGGTTGTTCAGGACATGATTTGGGATCGTTTAAACGCAGAGGAAAAATTTAGAAATTTACATCAGTCTAAAGCGTGTCCGTATGCGTTTTTTTAACTTTGTGAAGCATCATTCGGAATTAAACAATTTTCTTCCAGTGTATAGTATTGCATTAATCATTAATCTTTGCAACGGACAGTTTTCTTCCAGTGTATGGTATTGCATACACCATTAATCTTTGCAACGGCGCAAATGTTGTTTACTTACAGTCTTCAAAATGGCGCCACAACAACAAGTGTGAAATCATATTTTGGACAAAAGGCTAAAAAATCCAAAGCGTTCTCAGAAAACTCTTGTGAAGTCTATCGGTGTCTCAGAGAACAATCTCAAATGCAATCAACAAGTTTCTACATATTGAAACAGTCCAAAGAAAATCGATTAGGCAGCCGGAAGTACAATAAATTATGCAGCACGATGAACCATGTATCAAGGCCGCGTAACATGAGTCCTCAAAATTGTCCAGAACTGTAACCAATCGAGCGCATTTGGGCAATTGTGAAAGCGGATTGTCAGAAAATGGCAGGAGAATCAAAATCAGTTTAAGTGTTCAAAAATAAGTGAACAAAGGCTTACAAGACTAGGGGAGAAAAGCTTGTTCAAACATTAAAGTCCGTAAGTTTGGACGTGACGGTAAAATTTATATATTTGCGAGCTGAGATGTTAAGGAATATACTAAAGGAAACGTTGAAAAATAAATAAATTAAAAACATTTATACGCCTAGTGTTTTCATTCGAATGGTCGGTTCTGTTCCACTGCAGATAGAACTTTCAAATTAATGCTCAGAGCGAAAAATCGGCCAGCTTTCTCTTACGTTGTGCGTTGCGTAGTTGTCGAACTTTAAACCGTTTTGAATCTCGCAAAATGGGTGACAAACGTTCTGCTAGTTGGGAAAGTTTTCTAGAAATCGACGAGGGAAAGAGTGAAAAATGTGTGGAATGCCACAATCTCACGCGGTGGGAGTGGCAAGAATGCGAAAAATTCGGCCATGATTAATCATCTGAAACTGCATCCGAAATTGTACGATTCTTACAGCATCAAGGAATTGGTCCGAAAATCATTGAAATCCAAGGACGGGCTAACTCAAACAACGATTGAGGAATGCTTAAGTGCAGCTGGAAAATGGGATTCGTAGCAATCTTAAGCTCAGGAGATTACAACCGCGATTGCAGATATGATTGCTTTGGATCTGAAGCACTAATCAATGGTGGAGAACGAAGGTTTTCATCGATTAATAGCAAAAGTGCAACCGAAATATCAGGTGTGCTCGATATTTAATAATTTAATTCTCAACATCGTGACCCATTTTAACCATTTTATACTGGCCTGCATCAAGTTACGTGAAATACAAATAAAAAACGGTTTAACAAAACGTGGAATTCCACGTCGAATGTTGGATCAGCGATCAGCCGTAACTACTCAGGAGAAGTTACCACCGTTAAAAATTTGACTGAGTCGGGGTGGAATTTGATTAGTTCTGTTCTCAAGTTGTATAAGTCATTCGAAGAAATAAAACGTCTTATAAGCGCTGAGGGTTCCTGCATTTCTGAGGTAATTCCATCCGTGGTGTTTCCTGGAGAAGCGCAATAGAAGCCATAAAACTGTGGAAGCAACTAAGGAATCACTGCTCCGTAACCTAAACTCGCGATTCAAGACTGTCATTCAAGAGAGCATCTTCACATACGCTACAATCATCGATCCAAGATTCAAACTTAATTTCATCCCGGATAAAGTTCGAGAGGCTCTAAAGGATCAAATTATTGCCGAATAATAGGCAATGGTGAGCAACTTGAGCAGACCACTGCTGAGGTCCTTATATTTACAGGAATTTTATCTGCAAACGGATCGGGACCCAGTGAATTCTGGAATTGTTTTGCTAAAATCGGACCCAAACAACCGGTGAATGCTAAGCCAAATTCATGCCACATAGGGAACGAAAAAGATAAGTAGTTGGAGAAAGTTATCGAACGGATTGCTAACCTTTACACCTGGTGTAAGGTACATCCAGAATTTGAAATTTTAGTGATATTCGGGCCGAATATTCGGCCAACCGAATATTCGGTGCAATTCTACTATCAATAACAACTTTATTACAAATACTGCATAAATTTGGGTGTCATTCAATAGATTTAGTGTTGAAGTTTGAGTATACACATTCATTTTAGCCAACTTCTTGTGAAAAGTAAAATAAGCTTGTGTTTACTGTATGTCAATAAAAAAGATCCATTATAGAAAAAAGAATCCATGTACATCCAATGGACCTATCCCTTGTTAATCATACTTTTGACATTATTTTGTTTACAGCCATCACAAATAATTGCTACAGTTGTAAGAAGTAAGCGAGTAGTGCTCAATTGACGAGTTTTTTTTTAAAAGAATTTATCAATGGAAGAAAGAAAATAACTCTTCAAGTTCGAAATCTTATCGTGTGTAATTGCATAAAAAACGAATCTCAGCGCAAAGTTGCCGGAAACTATGGCGAAATCCGTGCTGCATTTCTTAAAATTGTTTTGGAATTGTTACAGATTGAACTGGACGAGGATGTAATCGTATGTCCGATCACCGAGAAGACACTAGAATTATGCGAGAAATTAAAAACGGTCCGTTTGTTACCATCCGTGCACTCAGATAAACCTTTCGATATCCAAACGTACAGTTCGACGACGCATTGCTGAGCACGGTTGAGAACGGTTTGAAAGGCCATTTTGCTCGGAAACGGCCGTTCATTAGTAAGGTGAAAAGGAACCTGGATTAACAATAGAAAAGGGCCTATCAACATTTGTAAACAAACACTTCTGAGCATATTTCCTCGCAAAGCGTAGGCCACCCACGTAAACCAATACCATCATCATGTAGGGGAAAGTTTTCCCTACACGACGATTCAGTGGATTTGCGTGTATAGCCAACGGCTCGCGAGAAAAAGGGCTCACAAGTGTTTGTTTACAAATGTTGATAGGCCCTTGCCTATTGTTTATCCAGTTTGTTTTTAGTTCCTTGATTATCGAGATTTTCAGCCCTGGGCTGGTTCATCTCCCGTCGTAGTCACTCAAATACCTTTTTAGGTATTTTCGATACTTGTCGGGGGGTGAGAATCAAACTCTTGACTTTGGCGTGAGAGGTATGGATGTTAACCACTACGCCGGGGTCACCCCCACAAAATTGTTGATCCAGAAACTAAATAAATAAGCCACTTTCAAATTCAAAAGAATCACTTTATTAACATTTTGACAAACTGAACATCTTGGCAGCCAAAGAAAAGAAAAGCATACGACTGTCTTTTGCTACTAACACGTTAAAGTGTTTTTATTTTTTTATTGTTTGATTGGTTAACCTTTGTGTGATTGTATATAAGATCAATATTCTATAATTGATCGTTTGTTTAGAATGTTATCTTTTTTTTAAGGTTATGTTACTTCTATAGTATTTGATTCTTTGATAAACTAGAACATCAATTTATTGGTGCAGTTTAAAATTTAAAGGATTTTTCTTAGCAAATTAGTTATGGTTGAATTCTATGAAAATGATTGGTAAATGATTGATCTAACAAAGCGAAATAGTTGATAATATTTTGGGAGTGTCATTCCATTAACATGAAAAACTCGGTTTATTGATAATAGAGGGCGCATTTAATCTCCCATAAATCATTACTTAAGTTTGAAATTTGTTCAAGATCTTCTTAGCCGCATGAAAGTATCAAAACAGCCCATGAAGTATGCAGCATAGCACATTAGGAACTGGGTACACCCAGAGTGGAAATTTGCGAAAATCAATGTCGTTAAATGACCGGTGATAAAAATGTTTGAATTCATTTTATCAGAATACTTCACGATTCTCAATGCACGATCATCACTGGAGTTGATGAGAGTCATAAAAAGCAACTGATGATGGGTATTAGTCAGCGGCGCTCCATCGACAGTCAGGTCATTATGACATAAACTAATGTCAAATTAGCTAATTTTGCAGATGTTGCTGCTTTGATTGCCGAGTACAGGCAAACAATTGATTTGCACCTGTCACGGGGAGTGAATGAAAAATAGAGCGAAAAAGGTCAATCCAATTCAACGGGTTCTCAGCAGCCCAATTAAAACACGGATGGCGGTTTAGTGCAGCTTTAAACTGCAAATAAGTTTAATTAGATACAAAGTTTAAGGTCACAATATATGGTTATAACTCACACTTTCGGTGTCCTGGCAATTCCAAACTTCGCTCGTGTTATTAAAATTCACTGCTTATAGGTCCTATGTTAATTCCATTGTAGAATAAGAAATTGAATAGTAATAATAATATTGAATTAAGTACTAATATTGAATTGAATAATAATCGATTCCTACATACTTTTCAAGTAACACTTTTATTTTTACTATTGTTTAACACTGAACTACTGTACTTTGAAGATTGCTTTTGTCCTCTCTTTTCGTCGTTGACAGCCGTTGTTAAAGTGTCAGTCGTTCGTTGACAGCCGTGGTCGGAGTTCAGCTCGGACGTGAATGTAGAACTCAAACCTGGAGCAGTGTGCCCAGCGGCAACAGCATCAATCAATCGGGACATTTTCTACGCTTCGATTCCAATATTTAAATCTATTGCCTTTTAACATTCTACTATTGAAATTAACGCAAATACAAGGTGATGCCTTATAATGCCGATTTTTCAGAGTAAATTTACCAAATACACAGTACTTTCCTAGCACAGACTTGATATTTGAGTAAGGAACGTCTCCTATGCATCAGGAAAAGATATTTAAGGGGGACACGTTGGAATTTTCCTTCAGTCTTTCAGCGATCTCGAAGATGTTGAGTCAGCGCTCGGCTACGCACCGTCAAGTCGACCATCGACCGACTCTATTGCCAAGTAACATGTCTGACCGTGACAAATTTTCAGTCCGATTGCCGCTCCCACTCGGTCGCATTCACCCTCTGCTCTCGAAGGGCACTACACCGTGTGCGTTGGTGCCGGAGCTCCCGTTACTTCGCTGCGGTGATGGAATACCTGGCCGGTGAAGTGCTATTGATGGCAGAAAATGCCAACACGCGACATCAAGTAGACTAAAATCATACCACGTCACATGTAGCTGGCCCTTGCAACGACGCAGAGCTGATGATACTTCTCCGGTGTGAACATTTCTTAGAGTGTTGTCCTTTTTGGGCCATCCTGCTGCACAAGAAGACCGAGTGAAAAGCCTTAGTTTAATCGCGAGCCAAGCCCCCCCCCCCCCCCCTCAAAAACTAAAATCCGTCCTTTTCTGGACGAACAAATTAATTTGCCCATCTAAAGAGTTTGTTAATTTGAAGTTTCTCTTGCGTTCATCAAAATTTACATTCGCACGCACCGGCTCAACATAGCATAGCTTTAAAGGTCGCGTTCCGGAGTAAATGGCCAAGCACGTTTGATAACCAACAAACGAAATTTATATCCATATCTCGACTCTCTTTGGAGAAGGTTTTGTCCCATTTTTCTTTTGCTTAAGGTGATGTGAATTTATCCTCGGAAACCATACAGCGTGATGATTTCATTTCCTCGCTGGTGTCTGGCGCAACTAGTGAGGCCCGTCCCCTTTTGTAAAATTGGTTTCGCATTGCCTTTGTGTTCCTTCCATGCAATGGTACCCGATGCCATTATATAAGAAAGGCCCTTGCATGGCTAGCAGTCATTTGTGATACGTAGCAGCTCGAGGAAACATGAAGAGCAAGTTAAAGTCCCGCTCGAATCGCACCGGTTTGCAGTTACCACTCGGTTGCATTGACCATCTGCTCGAGAACGGTAACTACCCCACGCCGAGCACGTTGCTGCCGAAGCCCCCTTCTACTTCGCTGCGTAGATGGAATACCTGGCCGCTGAAGTGCTCGAGTTCGCAGGAAACGCCACCCGTGACAAGTAGACCAGAATCATCCCAAGTCACATACAGCTGGCCATTCACAACGACAAAGAGCTGATAAAACTTTTCTCCGGTGTGAACATTTCACAGAGTGTTGTACTTTTCAGGCTGTCCTACTGTACAAGAAGACCGAGTGAAAAGCCTAATTTCAATTGGAACCATGTTCTCCCCGTCAACTAAGTCTCCAAATCGAGAAAAAGTCGCCCGTGACAACGAGACAAGAATCAATCATCCCACGTCAATTGCAGTTGGCCACTCGCAATGACGAGGAGCTGAACCAAGAAAAAAAGCCCAAGTTCAATCGCAAACCATGTTTCTACCCCGTCAACTAAATCCGTCCTTTTCAGGACGACCAAATTAGTTTGCCAACTAAAGAATTTGGTTGAATTTTTTCTTGTGCTGTTTGAAATTTTACTACCACGCCCCGGCTGAACATAGCATTTATTAAACACCGCGTCCCGGAGTAAATGACAAGCACGTTGAACAACCAACAAACGAAATTCTAGAACGGATAATTCAACCCGATCTGCAACACGTCAGATCGACCTTGTAGTTGAGTTCGTGGTTGTTCCTAGTTGTGTATAGCGGATTAGTTGCTGGCAAGTAAATTAGGCATATTTCTGAAAATCATCCGTCTAGCGTGCAGTAATTAAAACTAATTATTGTGGCGCAATAACTGAATTTTGTCCCCTTTGGTGCAATTTGTATCACATTGCTTTCGTTGGTACTGCCTTCTTTCGTGCAATAGCATCTAAAACCATTACATAACAGCTTTTAGCAGTACATATTGATTCAGTCTTACGGCAGTCGTGGAGCTGCGCAGTGGCTTTAGGATCGCAGTTGGCGGCATCAAGCACCCTGGAGGTTGCACTGGCAAGCAGTCGTTGCCCGGAGAAGCGTTGGTGCAGTTGGCTGTTGGTGCCGATGCGCCCGCCAACCTCGCTGCGAGAAACATGGCTGCTGAAACCTACGAGTTGGTGGGGAAAAGTCACCGTGACAACGAGACAGGAATCATCCCACGTCACCTGCACCTGGCCACCCGCAATGACGAGGAGCTGAACCAAGAAGACCAAGAAAAAAGCCCAAGTTCAATCGCGAACCATGTTTCTCCCCCCGTCAATTAAAGCCGTCCTTTTCAGGACGACCAAATCAGTTTGCCAATTAAAGAGTTCATTGGGTGAATTTTCAATTACCGCGCTTTAAATGCCGCGTACCGGAGTAAATGACAAAGCGCGTTGAACAACCAACGAACGAAATTCAAGAACGGATAATTCGAGCCGAACTACTGCAAAGGTTCTACTGCGAACGTTTAGTGTAAGGGAATTAGATGGGAATTAGAACAATCAAGCGATTTAGATTGCACATTTCTGCGTAGTCCTACATCACCTTTGCGCACAACCCCATTGGGCTGTACCTTATATCTTATAGTTTTTCCTTGATTATTGATATTTTCAGCCCTGGGCTGGTTCACCTCCCGTCTAAGTCACTCAAATATCTTTTTGGTATTTTCGTAACTTGTCCGGGGGTGAGATTTGAACTCGTGACTTTTGGCGTGAGAGGTTTGGTTGTTAACCACTACGCCGCCCCCACCTCTGATGTTGCTTGCTTTGATTTGGACGAACACAATCGCATCAACTGAGTTAAGCTTGTATTACACTGTTTGTCCAATAGCCAAATATTTGTCATAGGCAGATAGGCATCTGACAAACATCTATGATATCTGTCAGCTGTCTAGCTGCCTATGCCAAATATTTGGCTATTGGACAAACAGTGTAATACAAGCTTTAGAATTGGAAGGCGAAGGCATTATTATTATTATTATTATTTTGTCATGGCCGTACATGGGAAGCCATCCTACTTTGTGGTTGTGCATTTGATCCTCAACATTGAAGCTCACGTGTCGATTGTAGGCAACGACTGTCACAATCAGGGTATCTTTCGTTTGCATGGTTCCCCCTATCACACGTGATAATCGTTTCTGGTTAACGTTTGTAAATTGAAATGCTGATGATTCTCGTGTGAGGGCACGTGTTTTGCCCTTTTTTTGTGGGCATACTCTACTGAGTAACTTATTCACACCTATGTTAAAATTGTTATATTATACAAGTATATCATCAATATGTGTTGGTTGCAATAAAATAGTTGTGTAATGAAGCTTTTGCCAACGATGCAAAGCTACATTTGAAATTTTATGAAGTCCTTCCAGACTACTTTAAACCAATATTTATACAACCGTGGCCAAGACAGGTTTGCCTTAATAATATCCACTAAAACCACATCAAGGCCTAGTTGGCACACATTGGAAAGGGATTTGAGCTTTTTTTTAGATAATTCAATGATGATTAGCTGCAACATGAACCTAGAAAACTACTAGAAATCAATATTTGAACTGAAACAAGAGCAATATAATGTAATTTAAAACCAAATTACGCCATCTTTTCTAGGCTCAGATGAAAAGGGATGCGTGAATGAATTGGATACCCAATGTTGACATTTTCGTTTTGTAAAAAAATGCTATTCAATGAAATTTGATGCAACCCTTTTTAAGTTTTTGATTGATTAATTTTCAGCCTTATCAATCACTTCTCATATGCTTGTTTTCAATTTATTGTGAAATTTGCTTCAGGAGATCTTAAAAAAAAAGATGAGTCCGTCTTAAGAAAACATTTATTATTTTAGCAAATTTAAATTCATAAAAATAATATAATTGTTAAGTTATTTAAATTGCTGAAATGAATATTGATTCGTTTTTTTAACGAGTTCATTTATTTGAGAGGCTCAATTGTACTAGCTTTACGGTGCCAATAATTAATTTTTTTTTTTTGATAATGTAATGACTTAATAATATAATTAGTAGGACTTGGGCCGTTTACTCATGGTTTACGCGTCGAGCTACAGTTTCCACGTCTGTTCAGTTTACGAACAATCCAACGATGATCTTCATCAAGCGATGAAGGAATATTTTGCTAATGATAGCCTGGGAGTTGGTTCATCAAAGTTGCTTCTATCCGCCGAAGATAAGTGGGCATCAACACTCCTGAGGTCTCTCACACGTTTTTCGGGAATTCGGTATGAGACCGGCCTACCCTGGCCTACGTTACGACAACGTTCGTCTGCCGGATCGCCGGTCAATGGCCTTGCGTCGCTATCGGTGCTTGGAGAAACGAATGGCGAAAGATCCACAGCTCACAGCAGTGTTAAAGCAGAAGATTGCCAACTACACCACCAAAGAACATACCTATTCGCAAACTTTCTAAGGAGGAAGTTCTGCAGCTATCCAATGACATTTGGTTTCTAGCCGTCTTCCCGGTAACCAATCCGAACAAACCCGGAAAAGTCCGCATAGTGTGGGACGCAGCGGCGATGGTCCATGGAGTTTCGATGAATTCGGTCCTGTTGAAGTTCCCTGATCTGTTGTATTCGCTGCTCTACATTCTTTTGCGCCTTGATTGCATCATGTTGCGGTGACGGGAGACATACGTGAGATGTTTCTCCAGGTGGTTCATACGCCTGGAGGATCAGCAATAGCAATGCTTCTACTGTACGGATGACAACAGGGAGTTGGTAATTTATATCATGAAGGTTATGACGTTTGGGGCGTGTTGTTCTCTCAACAATGCGCAGTACGTCAAGAATTTCAATGCGGAGCGACTGAAAAGCGACTATCCGGAAGCGTGCAAAGCAATTACAAAGTCGCACTATGTCGATGATATGCTGTCGCCACAGAGAAAGAAGCGATCCAGGTTGCTAAGGACGTTCGGCACGTCCACGCCCAGGGCGGTTTCGAAATCCGTAATTGGATCCGCAATTCTAGAAGAATTGTCGACGAGCTACAACATGAAAATCCGGATGAGGAGAGAAGTATCCAATTATGCTGTAGTACTATTTACGATGTTTGAACTTTTGCTCTTCACTTTACCACGGATTTTTCCTATGCATATGACACGATTGGTCATCTTCTCCACCCATTATTGGGCGATATAATTGAATTGCTTCTTGAAAATCAAATACAAATTTTGGCTCAAATGCAACAATTGCAATGTTCTCCTCCCTAATGTGTCAGAATATTAATTTTCTTAAATGTGAACAAAATAATACAATGAAGTGGCGAACCAGCCCAGGAGGCTGAAAGCCACTATAATAAAGAAACAAAAAAATAATAATAATAATAATAATACAATGAAACCCTCAATTTTAAATTCTCTGAAAAAAATCATTATCAAAATGTTATTGTTTACTAACGATATACTGCAAAACCACCATCACTGCATCAAACGAGGTTCATTGTGTGACGACAACATGCCTTAATTTATTTATTGGTTCTACCTTTATCGAAAGCGTTTAAATTGTACATCAAGCACCAATAGGCGGTGAAACTAGTGTGCATGTCCGACGCTGGCTGAAATTCCAGAACATCACACTTCAGCCGCGGCGGCATCTGGCTAACCGCATTAGAAAGTCCAGAGATGCTTGAATTATTTTAACACGTTCAGAAATTCCAACCGAAACAACCGGCGAAATCTTTATTTCACACTGACTCGGAATACGTTGCAGCATTGAAGCATCCTATTATTCGAACCTACTGGGCAGGAGGCAGGAAGGACAGTGTGAAATTGATTGCCTGCCAAGATTTGCCGACGACGATTGCGATTGCCATTCAATTCGGCACTGGGGTTTCGCTCAATCTTCATCGTGTCGTATTTCGCGCTTCCATCAGAAAAGATTAACTCTGGAATCTTTACATCCCAATTTTATTGAATTCAGTTATATTCAATGGGATGCAGCGACTGACAGGACAAGTGAGATAAATTTTTCTTATTTATCTGGGAAAATGCTACCGTGCTGATGAATGATCAACACTGTTGGAATTGTTCGTGTTGGAATTGGTTTGATGCCTAAATAAGAAAAAGAAAACCTGAGACAGTCTGGGTCGTGCTCCATGCTCAATTATGCATCTTTGTCACCTTTGTGAAATTATCGATGGCAAGTAAGTAATCCACCTACGAGATGCAGCCTTCTTTCTTCTTTTTCCAATTTGTTTTTTAGTTGGAATTTATCTCGACGATACATTATATCCACAATTAAACAATTAGGGTTCATTGAAATGTTAATTTGATAAATTATAACCCATCTCTTCTTTAATCAAAAATCAAATAATTTCAACTGGTCATAGTACGATTGGTTTTCATTTTGTGAAAAATCAACGGTTTTTTAAAGATCAATTTGGATTGACCGAAAATGATACAAAGGAAAGTTTTTAATATAAGAGTTACGCAAAGAGTGAAGCTAGAGTAGAGTATCTTGATATCAAATGCCATGCACATTATTTTTAATGAAAACTAGATGCATAGATGCTGGTGTCAAGGTACTCTGCGACCGGGGTATAAGTCTATCTATCGAGCAGCCTATCTGATGTGTACACACACGCAAAATGATAATTGGTGAAATGGCTTTAATTTGGGTCCATGGATCTAGGATTTGGCTATAAATTCGAGGCAAATATGTTTTCATCATTTTCATCCAGATCCAAAAATATACATAAGTATTGTCTAGTTGACATATCAATATTAAAAATTTATGATTCACTTTCAATACTTCAAAAGTGACCGGTAAAACTTTCAAAAAAAAAAAAAAAAGCAATGGAAATTAGTATAAACGCAATAATTAGCTGATAGTTTTCCGTCATAATAATAACTTGATAGGGCAGGATCGTGATCTACAACAGGGATTGGAGTCACACACGGGCGATTTGGACGCTTCCGGGCCGATCACTATCGGCGGAAACTGGGCACCACAAGATTCACCACTTAAACAAACGTCTGAAACTTTATTAGGCGTTCTAAGTAAAATCTTTATTCTTCGGCGTTTAGATTACAACTGAATATATTTCTCGTGATTAATCTACTTTTTACCCTACGTTGTGTGAATTATTTCCATGTTAACTAACCATAAACTTAACTATAAAAACGAAATATTTCAACCTTCTGACAGCCTAATGAAACTGACAGCAAAAAGAATACCTGCTTTTGACAGCACTCTGTATTGAGAACTGTCATCCGCCACCTGAACTTCCTGAATTTCACTAATACTAGTACTACTACTATCACTACAATTCCTCGATTACAAACATTCAGGATTCTTCAACAAAAGGTAGCATACAAATTTTTGCTATTGGACGGCGGATAATCCCTCTGCTCAACTCGGATGAGTCCATCTGGTCCAGGGATGACGTTGACGATCCTCGCTAAGGGCTACTTTACAGGAGCGAGGAACTCATCGATCACAACGACCATTCTACCAAGTTGTATTTCTGTATTCGGGACGGCCAAATCGTTTGGATCCTCAGTGAGCGGTATCAATGGGCGGGAGTTCATTGATGATTCGATCTCTGCTAGCGCCGTCGACATTTCTTCGAAGGAGAGCTTCGAGTCGCCGAACTGTCGGTGCAAGTGTTTCTTTGCGACCTTCACTGCCGCCTCCCACAATCCACCGAAGTGTGGGGCTTTGGGTGGAATCATGTGCCATTGGATGCCCTGATTCGCACAGTAGGTGGACACCTCTCCGGACGATTTCTCATGTTGCAGCAGCTGATACAGTTCGTGAAGTTCATTGCGAGCACCTTCAAAGTTTATTCCGTTGTCGGAATGGATGTGTGCGGGACAACCTCGGCGAGCGATAAATCTCCGGAGAGCTGTGATGAATGCTGGTGTTGACAAATCGCTCACAAGCTCCAGGTGTACAGCTTTTGTTGTGAAGCAGACAAACATGATATACGCCTTTGTGGGTGATGCTCGCTTGTGAATAGCTTTGATGTAAACCGGTCCCGCGTAGTCGATACCGGTAACAGAAACCGGACGGCTTGGGGTAATTCTCTCCGCAGGAAGCTGGCCAGTCTGCTGCTTGGCGGGAACGGGTGAGGCACGAGCGCATCGGAAGCAGTTTTTCATGACGCTGTTGACTAATCGGCGGCCCTTTATAGGCCAATATTCCTGGCGCATGGCTGCTAGTGTCACACGGCCGCCACCGTGGAATAGTCTGAGGTGGTAATGCTTGGCAACTAACCGTGTAAGCGGATGGGAACTGGGAAGGAGGATGGGATGTTTGGTCAAGTAAGGCTGCTCAGAAAGGCGCAATCTCCCTCCTACTCTAAAGATTCCATCCGGGTTGACAAAAGGACTCAAAAGGCGCAGGCTCGAATGTTTGGAGATGGACTTTTCCTTCCCCAAGTACCTAATCTCCTCGGAAAATGCATCGGTTTGGGCAAGTTTGATGATTAACTTTCGGGCTATTGACATTTCTTCCACAGAAATTGATTTTGTTTCCAGTTACAACTCGGGTTGAGACGACATTGACGTTTTGCGGCGACATGCATTGACAAAGCGAAGGCAATATACTGCCACTTGTATTAGTCGATTGTAGGAGGATGACGTGTAGAAAATCGGGTTCGCTATGGGTTTGTTTTGGACCGCCGCCACCATCTTTCGCCGTTCTAGGACATCTTCATGTGCTTCTGGGTGCTTTGTTGTAATTGGCCACTCTTTTTCAGGTTGTTCCAGCCACGATGCTCCACAGTGCCACAGATTACTGTTGAGGAAATCGTCCACTTTCATTCCTCTGGTGATAAGATCCGCAGGGATGTGTTTGCCAGCGACGTGATGCCAACGGGATCTCTGCGTGGTGCTCTGTATTACCGAGACCCTGTTTGCCACGAAGGTGTTCCAGGTGTAGGGGGGCGATCGCAACCATTCTAAGGTGACTGTCGAATCAGACCAAAAGAATGAAGCGGAAATCGACGTGTCCAGTGCGACGACAACTTTCTGGTGCAATTGTGCAGCGATGACGGCGGCGCACAATTCTAATCGGGGTAGGGAGATTCTCTTCAAGGGGGCCACCTTCGATTTAGAAGCGATCAGCTGAACCTTCGTTTTTCCTTCAGTGTCGGTAGATCGGGCATAGATGCTAGCGCCGTACACCTGCTGGGATGCATCCGCGAATGTGTGCAATTGAACGGAGGCGTTTGGCAAGAAGGCAAAGTGGTCAATTCGGTAGGAGGAGATTTTCGGCAATTCGATACGGTAGTGGTCCCATTTTGCTCGTATGGTGTCGGAAATTTCGTCGTCCCAGCCGCAGGGTTGCAGCCAGAGCTCCTGCAGTAGCATTTTTGCCCGTATGACGACCGGGGTGGTGAGTCCTAGTGGATCAAAATGCTTGGAAACTGCTGACAAAATTGACCTGCCAAGATCGGGCGTGGTATCGAAGCGCAGCTGATCAGTTCCGGGCTCCCAGCTTACTCCCAGCGCTTTTGTGGGTTCGTGGTTATCCAGTTTTAGGGTTGGTTGGGTACCAATCTGTGACGAGTCCAGTCCTTCCAGAACGTTCAGGTTATTCGATGTCCATTTTCTCAATTGGAATCCTCCTTTGAGCAGAAGCTCATCTAGCTCCTCTCGGGTTTGGATTGCCTCCTCTTCAGTGTTCGCTTCCCCTATGTAGTCATCCACGTAAAATCCTTTCTTAAGCGCTGGGCCACCGAGTGGGTAGGCATCTCCCTCGTCCACAGCCAGCTGTTGCAGGGTACGAGTGGCAAGATAAGATGATGGAGCCAACCCGTATGTCACTGTTGCCAACTCATAGGTGTCGATTGGGTCATTTGGGTGAAACCTCCAGAAAATCCGCTTCAGTGGAGTGTCGTCAGGATGACGTAACACCCGACGGTACATTTTCGCAATGTCCGCGACTAATGCTATGGGGTACTTCCGGAATTGGAGAACGAGGGTCAGTAATTCGTCCTGTACAATTGGGCCTACATGGAGGGCATCATTGAGAGAATATCCGGTGGAAGTTTTGGCTGATCCATCAAAGACTACCCGGACTTTTGTGGTGGTGCGGGATTTTCACCTTTTTCGATTCGAGTACCAGGGTTAATATAAGTGAAGAAGTGCTCGGCTCGGAGCAGCACATCGATAGCGCCGGTCTTGTTGTAGGTAGGGTCGGTCAAGAGAAGATCCCTCGGGGCATGCCAGTCTTCGTCTGGAGAGGAAACTACAGGCAAGTCAATCGTAATGCGGGGCATGACTAGAAACTCGAGTCCGATTTCGAAGCCAGAGTTTATCGATCGGATGGTGGCACAGGCGGAATGGTTCACACTAGAGGCGGATTCACCGACACCGAACACTGGGATGTTGATCTTTCTCCGCTTTAGTCGCAGAAGCTGGCATAATCGATCACTAATTATATTTGATTGCGAGCCACTGTCCAATAGTGCTCTTGCAGGGTGCGCTTGTCCATTACAATCGAGAACCAACAACACGACCGTCGAGAGCAAAACATTCTCATTCGATGTTTGTGATGAATTGGTTGCCTGAGCAGTGACAGCATTCGTGGATGTGAGCGATCGTTTTATGCTGTTTGTTATGGCATCTTGTTTGACGATCGGCTTCGGTGTGCATGCTGCTGTGTGCGATGTGGTGGACGATTGTTCGGCATTGAGTGGGTGATAGCCTGGGTGGAGCAGTGAATGGTGTTGTTTTTTGCAATGACGACACGAGTATTTCGATTGACAATTGCGCGCGAGGTGGTCTTGTCGAAAGCAATTATGGCAGAGGTGATGGTCATTGACAACTTTCAGCCGTTCGGGAATGGACATTTTCCCGAATCTCGGGCATTGAAAAAGTGGATGGTGTTGGTCGCAACAGTGGCATTTTCGAGGAGTAGCTTCGGTAACGGCATGGGAAACGATTTTATGGAACGGTGGGCGGCGCCACATAGATGCTTGCTGATTTGATGGTGGTTGCGCCTGGTGATTTACGGACATGGATTCCAGTACACGGATGCGTCGTTGGAGAAACTCGATGAGACAAGCGTAGTCGGGTTCATCAGTGGTGGTAGCGAAATCTTCCCATGCTTTCTGAGGAGCATCGTCGAGTCGGAGGCATAGAAGATGCTCCAGCATAGTGATCCACGAGTCGATGGGTTCACCAAGTTGGCGGAGGGTTTTCGTGTGGCGTTCATACTCGTCGGCGACTGAATGCAATGCAGCGGTGGATTCTTTCTTCATTCGGGGGCAATCGAGAAGGGCTTGTAGGTGGCGTTTCTTAAGAAGGTAGTCGTTAGCGTAGCGAGAGACGAGTGTTTGCCAAGCAATGGCGTAATTGGCGGAGCTGATACCGATCGACTCAATGAGTTGAGCGGCTTCTCCTTTCAGAGCAGCACGGAGATAGTGGAATTTTTGAATGTCGTGAACTTCGAGTTTGGAATGGAAAGCGGAAAGCTAACCAGTGATTATAGTCTCCATCGAATTCCGGCAAGGAGATAGTTGGCAATTTTATACCGGACAGCCCGGAAGGAGATGATTGAAGGATTGCGCTTGTTATAGTAGGTACATTGCGGAGGAAAGATTGGAGAGCAGCCTTGATTTGGAAGTATCGGGTTTCATTGTGGGAACGTAAAGCTAGGTTCTGTGCCATACCTTGATTGGATAGTTCAGTGTCCTCCAGTTGGGTCTGCACATCCTACAGTCCCATCCACACAGTATCGAGGTTCGCGAGACGTAGTTGCACCTGGCCTCGGTCCCGTTCCGCCACGTATTTCTCGACGAATTGCTCAGCTCGTCCTAGCGCAGCGATGAAAGTTGTACGTCGGTTGATGAGCTGCTGTCTCGAACGTTCGTCCGCCATTGCGGTATCGGGATGCACTGAATGGGACGGTACAAAGAAAGACCCGGTAGAGCCGGACAAACGGAGTAGAATCCTTGGAGCGGTACTAACCTTCTCAAAGCTAGGTTTAAGCCTTGTATTTTATTTAAAAACTGGAACCTGCGTGTGAGTCCAACAAGGTGGCTCACAGATGAAATATCGGTAGACGGATGGCAATGGCGGGGTCACTCTCACAATAGCGGCTGTAGCTGAATGGCGGGTCACGCTTCCAGAAGGTTCGATGAACTCCGGAGCGGTCACGATGAGTGGAGAAAAATGGGGAAAATCTCAAGGCACCCGCGGTAAACGTCTGCGCACTTCGGAATTATACGTCCCGAGTGCCTAAATGAATTAGGCCTTGTAGCAATTATTTAAGCGGGAACTCCGAAGAACTTTCTCGATGGCACAATAGGCTTCGGGGAAGATGGCGATCTTACGAATGCCAGTGGGCCACACAATGCTGTGGAACGATGGCGGTAGATAGCGTCGTTGTCCGTAATGCGAAAGCGGGTTTTCGGGAGGAAACCCAATCCTGGTCACGGCACCAAATATGATAGGGCAGGATCGTGATCTCCAACAGGGATTGGGGTCACACACGGGCGATTCGGACGCTTCCGGGCCGATCACTATCGGTGGAAACTGGGCACCACAAGATTCACCACTTAAATAAACTTCTGAAACTTTATTAGGCGTTCTAAGTAAAATCTATATTCTTCGGCGTTACAACTGAATATATTTCTCGTGATTCATCTACTTTTTACCCTACGTTGTGTGAATTATTTCCATGTTAACTAACCATAAACCTAACTATAAAAACGAAATATTTAAACCTTCTGACAGCCTAATGAAACTGACAGCAAAAAGAATACCTGCTTTCGACAGCAATCTGTATTGAGAACTGTCATAATTTCTAGCGGTAAACATGTGACAAAATTCTTCAAATTTTTCAAATCATTCCAACAAATCGCAAAAAACAAACTAAAAAATAAATTAAAAATAATTTGTTTGGTTTAAATTGGAATGATTTGAAAAATTTTAAGACTTTTGTCACATGTATAGCGCTAGAACTTATTATTATGACGGAAAACTATCAGCTTATTATTACGTTTAAACTAATTTCCATTGCTTTTTTGAAAGTTTTACCGGTTACTTTTGAATTATTGAAAATGAATTATCAATTTTTTATTGCTATATTCAGTTTTTCTAGTGCGAATTGTTATTTTTTGTTGGCACATTGTTTAATAATTTAGTGGCAATTTTGTGACTTTTCAATGCTAAATGTTCATTAATTAGTGCCAGTATATATTTTAGTCATTCAAAAACTGTTAGCAATGGGCGTTGGCATTCCCACTCTCCCCATCCAGAGTGCTTCAATCGGGTGCCCTGACGGTCCTTACCATTTTCCTGTAGAAACATTAAATGTTTATATAATAATGTTTATATTTATTAAAAAAAAAAGTACTACGGCATCCGTATCTACTATCAGTTCTTCAATTTGATCCTGAAATGACAGCATGTTGTATAATGCTTCCTGAATAGTCCTGTTTCGGTCTAAAAAGACCTAAACATGAAATCATGAATGTGAAAAAATGAATGTGCCTATTTCATAATATACATGAAATATATACGAATATTTAAATATGTTAAACGAAAATACATGTTTATGTATATAACATATGCAATTTTGCATCCTGAAATTGTTATATGATTATAAATATGATATTATGAAAAAAATAATATGTTTTAATGAAATACTAAATAATATACATATTACAATAAAATGCAGCTTCAGCTCATGCGGTGTTTGATGATTGTAACTCTGATGTGGTGAAAAATTTCCAAAATTTTAGAGAAAATTTAAGCTAACAATAAGGCGAAATAAATTTCACGTGAGTATGAATAATGCGAAAAACGGAAACTTATTAAATGCACAAAAAAAAATATGAAAATTTGAATTTTCCGATAGCTCTTCTTTACTCCTGGACCCATAAATGATTCTTTATGTCTGTGAAACAGGAAAGGAATGAATACAAACAATGTTATTTTTTGAATTGTTATACTGTTTTTGGTGAAGGAAGAAAAATATTTTTTTGAGTAGAATTTGTCGTATACACTGTTCCAGAAATTATAAGCACACCTAATGTTAACGGTAATTTTTTAATAAAAAAAAGTTAGTTTCTGGTTGACTTTCAAAATTCGTGGTCTTACCCCGGAGCAGAGAAAAAGTATCGTGCACAAATGGTACACTGTGAATGGAATCTCTTTAAGAAAATTGGCCAAGGAAGAGAGTGTGAGCATCGGAGCGGTCCGAACTGCAGTAAGAAAATATGGAGAACAATGTACTTTTGCAGATGCACCGAGTAGTGGTCGGAAATCCAGTCCTGTGTGTCTGCTATTGACAAGAAGATCAGGGATGCCTATAGATGCTTGCTGATTTGATGGTGGTTGCGCCTGGTGATTTACGGACATGGATTCCAGTACACGGATGCGTCGTTGGAGAAACTCGATGAGACAAGCGTAGTCGGGTTCATCAGTGGTGGTAGCGAAATCTTCCCATGCTTTCTGAGTAGCAACGTCGAGTCGGAGGCATAGAAGATGCTCCAGCATAGTGATCCACGAGTCGATGGGTTCACCAAGTTGGCGGAGGGTTTTCGTGTGGCGTTCATACTCGTCGGCGACTGAATGCAATGCAGCGGTGGATTCTTTCTTCATTCGGGGGCAATCGAGAAGGGCTTGTAGGGCTTGTATGTCGGAAATCCAGTCCTGTGTGTCTGCTATTGACAAGAAGATCAGGGATGCCTATAAGCAGAAACCATCGGCTTCCGTTCGAGATGTGGCAGAAAAGATAGGGACCTAGACGTCTAACATGATGCGTGCAACATCGGAGACAATGAACACCCAGAAGAACATCAAGGAATGCCTCCAGAAGCATTTAATACCGATGATCAAGCAGCACCATTTCATTACGCCAAGGACACACTAGGGTGGTACAGAAGGCAAAATGTCTGTTTCGTGTCGTGCCGAAAGACATGCATCCGCCAAATTGCCCGAGACTTTCTGGGCTTTGACGAAAGCAAAGCTACGGAAATTCGTAAAACCAGCGGATGACATCGAAAAATTTAAAAAGGATTGTACAAAGTGGTAAAAATGGTGGGAAGTGCAACTGTGCAGAAGCTTATGGGTCATGTTCGATAAAAAGTGAGATGTCTCGGTTATAATTAAAGATTTTGATTGAAATAGAGTTAAATATTATGTGAAACACCAGTGCTGATATAATTTGCCAAGTAAAATAAATGAAATCTTAAAAAAAACACATTTTTAATATGTTGAAAGTGTGCTTATAATTATTGAAATAGTCTATATATGATCCTTTCTAAAAAAAATCTGAAAAATTCCTATCTTTTTAAAAACATAAACATGGGTTAGGTGGGCTAAAACTTACAGAGATGAATAAATGTAAATTTCAAAATGTCAAATAAAATAGCATAAAAAATGCAGTGAAGGGGTGTTAAAAGATAGTAGCAATTTTATTTGTGATTACATGTCTGCAGATTGTGATTCTGCTGCAATTGTAGACGGACTTGCGTATCCTGAAAGAATTAGACAATGCCATAGCCACACACAAATATCATTTCACAATACTTGGGAATTCTATGGATGATCTGAAATTATGTATCGTATAAAAAAAGTATTTCTCAAGTAATTTTGAAGTGTATCAAAATCAATGTTTGAAGAAAATTTTAATTCCATTTCTTCAAACATATCATACAGATGGAAATTACGTGTTTTGGCCGGATAAAGCGTGCGAGTAGAAAACACAAGCCTTTTTGGAAAGCGAAAACATCCCGTATGTACCAAAAAAACCGCAATCCAACAAATTTGTCCCAGTGTCGCCCGATTGAAGATTTCTTTGGATATTTGAGTCCGCTTGTGTACAAAAACAACTAAAGAGCCAAAGACTGTACACAACTGATTAATAGAATCAAAAGATGCATTCGCCAAATTAATAAAGAAGCTGTACAGGAGCGTTGTAACATCAGAACAAACCTTCGTCGAACAGCTGATGACGGACCGTTTTCAAATGTACATTTATTTTTTTAAAAGTAAAGAGACGTGCCTTCAAAATAAATCAATCAGTTTTCCTTTCTATAAACAACTCTTTTTGTTATGGTCCTTAAAGAAAAGTTGTTATGTAGCTTAGCAATAGAAATTTTTTTTTCTAGAATAATTTCAAACAAAAACCATTCATTTTATTGTTTTTTCTATTATCAAAATGTTGACTACAATAGACTTTACTGTCTATGTATTACAGTGACAATAGAGTCATTTAAATAGAACTATACATGAACAAAATGGTTTATTGTCCAACAACAAAATGAATTATAATTTTATGCTTTTGTATTGTAATCGTATTGTATTTTTTTATTAGGGATGTTTTGTAAATATTGTTCTTCTCGATTAGTGCTGACTGTTGTGATTTATTTTGCTTGCTAAAAATTGTGCTAGAAAGTTTCAAATCGAGATATTGTTGAATTGTTAATCATATTCAATGTATTTAACCATTTTTTAGAACGAAAAACTATCGTTGAAATTAAAAACTTACGATCGAGCTTATGCTGAAAGGTATTGAGGAAAATTGGAACAAGACTAGTTCTTCCAAATTATGATGTACAGGGTGCGGCGGAAAATAATGCGAAAATATTCAAACTTGAGTATTGGGTTAATTCGTGTAGCTAGTGACTAGTTTCTGTTGAAAGTGTATTTGTTTGTGTTTACTTTCAAGTGCTGCATCTAAATATTCTATTTGTTTTATTGTAAATTCGTCAAAATGTTCGCGAAAGAAGTGATCACCAGTTTGTTGCTCGCCCAGAAGAAGCCGAAAGAGATTGCCAAGGTGGTAGGGTGCCATTTGGCAAAAGTTTATCGCATAAAAAAGTCCCTGCAGGATGGTCCTAAGCAGCGGATGTTGGGAAGCGGACGTCCGCGCTTTGCACGCACGCCGAACATGATCAAATCGGTCCGTGCAAAAATTGCTCGCAACCCGGTGCGTTCCATAAGACAACTTGCAAAGGAAGCCAATATTTCGGAGAAATCCATGCGGAGAATCATCAAAGAAGACCTGCATGCATCTTCCAGAGCCAGAGTGAAACGCCACTTGATTACGGACCCGGTCAAGGAACTACGAGTGATTTGTTCCAAGAGATTGCTTTCCTTGTTGAAGAAGGAAAAAATGATAATCCTGTTCTCTGACGAAAAGCTTTTCAGCATCGATGCTGTGGCCAACAGCCGCACAAATCGGTTCATTTCATCGCAGAAAATGGAGAACGTTCCGGATAAAGGGAAATTCAAATTTCAAAACAAACATCCGGCTGGTGTCATGATGTTTGGCTTGGTGGCGTCCAACGGTATGAAAATGTCGCCTGTTTTCATTGATGCTGGAGTTAAAATCAATACCGAAGTGTGTATCGGTATTTTAAAGGACCAACCCAACAAACATTGGTGTTGAATAAGAGCTTGTTCAAGCAAATTTGGAGAAGCTATTCAGCTGTTTCTTCTAGAATAGCTGAATAGATTCTCCAAATTTGTTTGAACAAGCTCTAATTCAACACCGATGTTTGTTGGGAAGTGCTTCCCTGGGTGAAGGCCAACTTCTCCGAGGACCAAAACGTTGTCCTACAGCAGGATGGAGCGCCGTGTCACACGTCCAATCGAACCCAACAATGGTTGAACGATAACATGAGAACATATGTTGAAGCACGAGCCTGCAAAACATCACACCCTAGTGTGAAAACCATGAAGTCAACCATAACACGCACATGGCAGTCAATGTCGGAGGACTACGTCCGAAAGGCAAGCTCTGGCTTCCGGCGTCGGCTCGAGCATGTTATTAATAAAAATGGAGGACACATTGAATAAATTTGTTTAAAAGGACTTTATAAAGATAACTGCACTCGAAAATGTTGATATTATTGCTTGAATTGTTTGAAAATGGGATTTGAAAGAAATAGAACCAATTTTCGCATTATTTTCTGCCGCAGCCTGTATCTGAAAAATTGAATGTAAGCAAAAATATAGCCCGGATGATCAAACAAAGTGTGTTAAGTATGATTCGAAGTAGGTTCATAAGATGTAATGTTAGCCAAGCTCCTTCATTCGGCCTATGTACAAAATATGACATTAATTCGTCGATAATCAACAACATCATGTTGCTATCAGAATAACTGATTTATTTCGAAGCAATTGAGTCATTATTGTAATTTTCGATTTCCTTAACTTTTTAGACATCATGACTTCACTGGTTAAGCTGAACAGATTATCTCCACAATCTTCTAATGATCTAAATTTGTGTAAATTGAACCGAATCACCAACTAATGCAGCTTATATGTACAGATAATAGTCACACTTTATTAACCAACTGTTTACAAAGATAAAATAACAATGAATTAACAAGAAAACCGTAGACCCAATGTTAGGAACATATTATTTTATATGTTCTCAACAATGGCCTGTTGTATTAATTACGTAGTTAAAATGTTGTTGTTGGTAAAACTTTAAATGGCTCATCTTAACACAAACCGACAAAACAAAATATGTGTAGAGCGAATTATATTGTTTTCATTATCGAATGACCGATAAATCATAAAGGAGAATCACTTGAGTGTTTCTTAGCAGTTTTATAATTGTTTGTATTGGGAAATATTGTGTTGGGTAGAGCGAATTCAGCTGGCAACGCCGTTAATCAGAAAATCAAAAAAAAAATCCGTTCGACAGACTACATAAATAACAAATCTCTCGAATGGGACAAAGTTGCATCCATGAATAGACCCAATTTGGTGCTTATAGACCGACATTATATCCATATTCAATGCTTCTGACTTAATAAAATGAGTTGTGTAACTTTTCGAGATACATACTACCAAATGGTTCTATCAACTTATCTAAGCGAGTGCACAACTAGTTAAAAATCGCTTCCAGCGCCAGTACTTTATAAGTTATTATAAAAAATGTAATCGATCGTTACATATACGGTTGAGTCAAGGGACACATACCCTATATGAACAAATATATCACCTGTATAACCAATAATTTTTTTTTAAATTGTCCATGAAAATACAATAAACAATCTTCATTTTGATTACGTAATTGTTTGGGCAATGGTCGGGGGGGATTTTTTATTAAGTTTGTTGTTTTCTGTGGTTTTTTTATTGGGGGGCAGCTCTGTTGTAAATCCAATGATCCGCTTAAAAAATCCCTGTTCATGATGTCAGCACAATATGCACCGCATAAATATCTTCGTACGTCAAATGGATATTTGAAAAACGTTCCCACTTACAGAAAAATGAATGGACTTCCCCACACACTGAGCATGTATATAATCAAAGCATTTTTTAGATAAGTTTGAACGATCCCACTGATGTAGAAACACTGCTGCCGGACCCACCCAACGTATGGAGGGGTACTAATGCGGGGTTCATGGCGGGGTACGTTACTAATTTGCATGGCAAGTTTTGTTGATGTCTTCTGTGAATTTTAGTCGCTAATGTTTTTATTGGTTGGACGATTTCGATGATGCTTCTGGTGTAATTGGGTATGGTGGGTGTCTTCGATTTTTTGGTGCGTTCGTAATTGCTTTATTTCGATCCTTCGTTGTTTGCGGTATTTTTGAATTTTTTTTTTCTATTTTCGATGCTGGTATTTGTGGACTATTGGGGCTTTGTGTTATGAGGGGGCACAGTGATTCCATTCCATACAAAAGGCGGAAAAAAGTCTAAAAATTGATTTTACATATCTAAGTTATGTGTTAACAAGTAATTTTGGGCCGCTGATTTCAAATATGCTTCTAAAATGTCATATTAAGCCACACTTTCAAGATATGGCCACCGGAACATCCGATAAAATGGTAAATTCATTAGTTTCGTCCTAAAGCAATAAGATGTTTTTCAAAACCATTTGTACATAAAATGTAAGAAGTAAAGCGATGTGGAGAACAGTTTATGGCTCTGAGTGGCCATTGAGTGGTCTTCCGGAAGTTCCGGAACATCCGTAAAATTTGATAACTCAGCAATTCCAAACCAATCAAAAAATTTCGCAATATTTGGTAAGTTTGTTCCTTTGCAAAAACTATATGATTCCAATTTTTAATTTTGTCATTAGGGTTACCCATTTTGAGATAGAGTGGAAAAAACGAAATCTTAGAAAATATATATTTTGCGAATAATTATAACTTTTGAACCACTGAAGCGATTTAATTTCTTAAATGGCGAAAGAAAATGAAAAATAATGAGTTTTAGCACTAAGAAAATGTATGAACATAAAAAAAAAATCTTATTGTAAAAATCCAGCATGGAAATGTCCAGTTTTTATTATTTTGGTGGCGATTACAATTTTCATGTAAATTTCATTTAAGAAAATTCAGACGATTTTACGTTAAGTCATTATAATGATTGTAATGATTTATACAAAATTTGTGCATGCATCTATTTTACCCCTCTTACAAAAGGAGGGTATACAAATCGCTTGGCAAATCGACTTTTGATCCGAGGCTCGAAGGACCGAGTGTTATATGCCATTCAACTCAGCTTATCAAGATCACATTTTTCTGGTTTGAAATAATAGCTTCTGAAAGATAAACAGTATCAAAACTTCATCAGCAAAAAACATGGTGAAATGAATTTAAAATGAATTTGAAATGACAACAATACCTGAGATTTATCACTTCAAAAATATGAATGTTTCCAAGGAGCCAGAACGTAGGATCGATTCGCTTTAGGCATCGCAGGTCTTGAATCAGCAGTCGGTTTCCTAAGCAATCTATATTTTTTCTTTGTCAAAATATATGCTAAAAATCGCGTCACTCTAAAACGAAAGAGATACACAACACTTCAGATTTTCTGGACGATCTGGAGGACCAAGCAGTGTCTAGTCGAAATCGCAAAAGGAGTAACTACAGTGAATTCGTTCCCACATTACATGTAAATTTACTTCAAAATACAAACCTAAATTTATACACGTATCATGTGATCTTATACTTTTTCCCTGGAAGTAATAGGAATAAGAACCCGGATGAGGGCATTGAAGTCCTGGAAACTTGATAACATTACCATTTCTTATTTTTGAGTTCTCGTGTTATTTGATGTGTTGCATGATAGGTTTTTGATCCAAATCCGAATCTGGCCACTTTTCCGGGAGTAGCCGGATGTATCAATGTGGATCTGGACTTTTGATATCATCACCATTGAACTAATTTTCGTATTCTCATGTAATTTGAGGTGTCACATGATGGTTTTGATCTAAGTCAGAAATTGGCCACTTCCCCGCCCAACAAACATCGGTGTTGAATTAGAGCTTGTTCAAGCAAATTTGGAGAAGCTTTTCAGCTGTTTCTTCTAGAATAGCTGAATAGCTTCTCCAAATTTGTTTGAACAAGCTTTAATTCAACACCGATGTTTCTTGGGCGGGGGTATCTCCGAAACCAGTCAACCAATAATATTTCGTATGGAACCACAGTACCTTTCATTTGGCGGTTGTTTCATTCAAATCGGTTCAGTAGTTGCTTGGGAAACTGAGTTAGAAATTTTGTTCCACACATACAATATACACACACACATAGACACACACACAGGCATGTTCAATTCATTGAGCTGAGTTCGTTGTATATAACACTCGGCTCTTCAGGCTTTGGATCAAAAGTCGGTTTTCTAAGATATATGTATTTACACTTCTTTGCAAGAAGGGAAAAAACCGTGATAATCTATTGCGAGATATATGTATTTACCAATCTTACGGGTTTTCCAGACATTCCAGGACTCTGGCCTCCCGGAACCGTACTTGCGCAAGTTTGCGCAAGATGAAACTCATAATTCGGAAAATTAACAAAAAAATCTTTAAAATGAGTCTATTGTGGTATATGTGCGCATGTGTGCTCACATTTGAAAACTTAGTTGATGTATTTTTCCGATTCTCCATACATTTTATATGGGAGTAAAAAACCACGACCATGTAGGACCCCTACTTTGAAATATTGTAGAGAGCACAATTTTCATCCAATCTTTATAAAATTTCGGAAAAATAAATTTCAAATAGTGTACAAAATATTTATTGTAAAAGGAGGAAGTTGATTTTTCGACATTTTTCCGCCTTGGAATCACTGTGCGTGGTGATGAGCGAACATTTCCTTCTACATCAAAAATTATCAGTTTGAAAACTAAATTATGCGATATGTGATAACAGCTGAGTAAAAAATTATATCTGAGATAACAGGACTTGTAACTTATTTGATACCTGTTTGTTATCTTACTTAGTGTTAGAATTGTAATTCCACTTTTTGTTTTATTTTCTCTGATCGGAACATAAACCACTGCAACCAGTAATTTGATCTATTGTAATATATGAGGTATCCTTTGTTTAGTGCCGGTCGTGTTGATTCGAATCACTATTGAGAAATGATGAAGTATTCGGTGTTTGCTATGATTCGAGTTTTTTTTTTTTTGAAATTTTCCGCTATTTAAACCCTTTGTGAGTGAGAGCACTCTTCGAAGGCGCGCCCCTTTATCAGTCAAAACCGGATCCATTGAAAAAAAAAAAAGCAATGGCATCGGTACTGACCATGCATCAGAACCCTAGTCCTAAACAATTCAAACTACAGAACATTCAATAGAAAATGAGAATTCACATAAATGAAGACTGACCATGTTTTACTTATTCCAAGCTCATTCTCGGTGGGTCAATCCGAGTAAAGGGTGTATTCGATAAAAATGGCACACAGAAAATCTTCTGTAACTTTTGAATCGTATGAGTAAAAAACCTAGAAATTTGAGCAGATCTTATCCATAGTGTATTATTTACATCTGCCAAGTTTCATAGTTATACATTCAGTAGTTCCAGTCATGTCGTCGAAACAAGAAATTGTCCGTGAGAAAATTTTGTGCACACACAATCAAAATCCAGGGGCGTCCCACCGGTGGATTGCTAAAAGGCTTGGAATTGCAAATACAACTGTGTCTCGTGTAATAAGAACCTTCAAGGAGCGTCTGAGTGTCCAAAGGAAGGAAGGGAGTGGTCGTAAAAGTGGTCCAATGTACAGTAAAATGGCCAGGAAAGTCGTACAACAATTCAAGAACCGTCCAAACATGTCAATTCGAGATGTCGCTAAAAAGTCTAAGGTGTCAGTCGGTTTTGTGCAGAAAACCATGAAGCGTGCTGGGTTACATGTTTACAAAGTGCAAAAAGCCCCAAACCGGAATGTAAAACAAAACATCACTGCGAAAACCCGCGCCCGGAAACTTTACACGAAGCTGCTCACCAAATTCGGTTGCATCGTGATGGATGACGAAACATACGTCAAGGCCGACTTCCGTCAACTTCCTGGGCAAGAATATTTCGTTGCCAAGTCGAAGTTTGATGTTCCGGAGGATGTTCGAAAGAAGAAACTTTCGAAATTTGCAAAGAAGTTTCTAATCTGGCAGGCGATTTGCGGATGTGGTGAAATAAGTGCTCCCTTCATCACTTCCGGAACAATAAACGGTGCGATTTACACGGAAGAGTGCCTTAAGAAGCGTCTCTTGCCATTCATTAAGAAGCACAAAGGATCAACTCTGTTTTGGCCTGATCTAGCATCCTGCCACTACGCTCGAAACGTATTGGAGTGGTACCGAGCCAACGGAGTCAATTTTGTGCCAAAGGATATGAACCCACCAAATTCACCGGAACTTCGTCCAATTGAAAAATTCTGGGCAATTATGAAAACGGAACTTCGCAAACATCCCAAAACTATAAAAACAGAGCTAGAATTGAAGAAAATTTGGGTAAAAACAACAAAAACACTGGGAAAATCGGTTGTACAAAATTTGATGGGTGAAGTGAAAAGAAAGGTGCGGGCATTCGGGATGGGAGACGAAATTGAATAAAACAAATGTTGTAAATCAAAACTCATTAGTAGTTCTTCATTCCCTGAAAATTTCAAGAAAATCCGATAATCAGTTTAATTTTGATGAGTATATATGTGTGTGCCATTTTTGTCGAATACACCCTTTATTGTCTCTTTTCACAAGACATAAAATGTAATAAGGACTAATATATGTTCCTTTGACTACAAAAACAAATATGTTCCCTAGTTTGAATTAATTCGGACTAGGGTTCGGTGGTGGATCTGATACCCCATAAAGCACCACAAAAAGGTGATCTACTAGCGTTACGGGTCTAATTCCAGTTATTAACTGACAGCTTTCGATGCCAAAGCTAATGCACGAGAATTTGTATATTATGAGAATTGTGATGTTTAAATTAGATTAGGTAAGTGACTATCATCATAATCATACCATCATCAAACAATTTTTTCATTTAAAATCAAAACAATGTTCATAAAAATGCAATCATTATATTTTAGTAACTAACCGGGACGCATGATAAAATTACCAGAATTTCAGTGTACAATAAGTGTACTGGTACATAATTTATGAAAAATGATTAGAGTAGCTTGTCTTTTAAATTCATAGCGTCTGTACATGGATGATCTTATTTAATGTCTTATTGATTGTTGTTACGGAGTTAGGAAGAGTCCAAAAAGGAACTGAATTGAACGAAATGTTAGTCTATAAGAAATCGGCTGAAAGAAATATCAGGTTACACTAACAATTGTCATGATATGAAAGAAATATTATTTGTTGTTTCCTGACAAAATGAGATTTATTGCTTTATCTGTTATGGTGAAGAGCCTTGAAACCTTTAAACTGAAAAAAAAGTCAATCCTTATTGCTTCCATTGCAGCTGCTCTTAGCTGTGAAAACGAAACTGCAACATCAGCGAGATGTGTCAACAGTGTGATGCGATTATCGCTTCACGCGATCGCGATCAGTCGATCAGGAGACCGTAAAAGAAAGATAAATGTGGCTAAAGAAAAGAAACTGAAACAAAAAGGTGATTACCCGAAGTATTTCCATTCAATGTCAGCTTCAACACTATCGGCACACAGATGCAGTTACCAGACCTAACTGTTTTTATGGTTGTATATATTCATTTATGCTTATCGCTTTTTTAGTTTGTCAAACGTGTTTCATCAAAGATAATCAGGAAACGAGACATGGCGCTCTAAAGATCCGAAAATTAATAAATATTGAATTAATAATACTACTCTTACTGGATATACTAATACAGTTATCTAATTTATATGCACGATAACACAAAATCTATACTTGAGCCATCCTGCCCCTCTTAATTAAGTAATTTATCAAACAGACAACGTTATCCCTCGTTCTGTGCAGCGATTAAAATCAAACTTTTACGTTCGCGATCCAACACTTTTTGTTGTCTTTGAGAAGGGCCAATATGTAGTGTCGGAAAGCCACACGACCGTAAGGGAAGCTCACATATGCTTCCACCCTGCGTACCATGCTGTACTTTATCCGTTCAAGCCACTCGACGTACGTGGAGCCATACGTGGCCCGTACTTGTCGTGACTTTTGGCTATAAATTTAGTTATTACCGATAGACGGCCACATTAAAGCAATTTCCAGCCAGGTGAGTGAGCAGACTTTTACAAGCACTTGTAACGTATGCGTTTTTGTCACGTACGCGCGAGCTATATGCTGATGATTTTGGGCGATGATTGTAGGAAGACCAACTTTGGAGTGTTCTGTTGGTCAATTAATTCAGAAAGCATGCGATATTCATCAAAGAACAAACAGGAAGAGTTTAACATTATTAATTGATGCGCTAGTACTTGAAGAATAACTTTGTTTGATAGTTGTTGGAGTAGAATTATTCAGTCTTAAGTTGAGACCTGAGATACCCTAGTCGGTAAAGGCAACGGTGCAATAGAGCCCGAAGGTGGCTAGTTCGATACCCGGTTCGGTCGATTTTTCGTGTTGGACATTTTCTCAACTTTTCTTTGTGCGTGGCAACAAATGCTCTCTTTAAATAGGTGAGGAAATTCATTAAGAGCACCGTTTTGAAAGCCGGTAAAACATTCGCATAAAAACGTTACAATCAATTAAATCTTTAGTACAAACGGAAACCATTACGGATTCATTTTAAAAAACTGGTAATTAAGATCTTACTGTAAGTTTTTAGAAAATCGTATATGACATGTACTTGCTTTTGACGTAGACTACGTCTTACGGGAAGGGTAGGGTGTCAATTAAAAATCTAAAAACGAAAGGGTGAGTTATGTCAGTGACATATTTGCAAAGTTGACGTAGGACTGCTTGTTGATGTGAAGAAATTGATGTCACGAATTAATAAATTTCTACTATATTTCATTCAGTCTATAGAACCATGAAACCCTATGCTATTGGTGTGTCCAAATCCTCCGGTTCTTCTTCCGCTATTGGTTCTCCACGAACATTTATAGAAACTGCAGTTCGGCTCGAATTGACTGTTAATGATATTTTGTTTGTTAAATCAGCGCCAACATTATATTAGGGCGAATTTGCTTTTGTAAACAATGGCTTACGTAGTCATTAGCTCTTGAACAAAAGGTCACAAATACAAATTAAGCACACTTTAAGGAAGAAGAGCTTTATTTCTATCCGCTGATATATTCAATTTGAAGGAATTGTATTCAACTTCCGATAAATTACCAGACAAAGTGTTTGTTTACAAAAGCAGATTCGCCCTAATCGAATGTTGGCGCTTAAATGTCCAACATGCTTGTAAATGTGAAATGGATCCTGTGTTTACGGAGGGAACATGGTTCGCGATTGAAATGTTCTTATCAGTTTTCTTGGGCTGCAGGACAGCCTGAGTGTTTGGCGGCACGTGATACTACGATAAAAATAGGCATTTACACCGTCTTCAACTCGAGATTGTACAGACTGAAGATTGAACATACACCCAAAAGTTGAAAAGGTGGCAAAAAATGTAATTGCAGTTTTGCAATCATATCTTGCGAAATCCGCATGATTTAGAAAAGGCAATTTTGCCCATTTTGATCCACAAAGCGTTTTATGGTACAAATGAAGCCATGCAAGTGTGTGCAAGCGACTGGCAAGCAAAAATAGCTCGAAACAAATTTATCGCTGTTGTGTCCTTATTCAATCATCACCAACATATCAATATACAATATGGATGAGTCGATATTACAAAATGCCGCAACGCTATTGGCCACTGTTGTATTGCCGCCGTCAAGTGTTCTATTTTTGTTCTCACTGATCATCGACAAAGCGATTTATGAAATAAACAAAGCCATGCAAGTTTGTTAGCGACAGGTTGCACATAGCTTGGTGGAAAATATGTCCATTTGCTTCATTGCTGTACCCTGAATTCCTCGCCAAGTGAACTACTAACTGTAGGGTTCCTATTCCGATGCTCTTATTGTCTAAGTGGCTAATTGGTTCGTATTCCGACCTCACATTAGGCATATTTTATTTTTGTGAGCCATCTGACTTTCGGACACTCATCTCTTACTCATCAACTAAATATCACTGCGCAAAACCTCACGCACACGTTCAATTTTTCATTGCGAATTGCTGTTACTTTTTTGCCCACAACTAATGTTAGATTTTGCATCCAAGTTACGATCAACAGCGAGATATAGAACAAAATCATGCGAAATTGTATAACAATCTTAATTTTTAGTTTGGGTGTAGAGCAAATTACGAACAACTTCATTTAACACCAAGTAGACAGTTTGGACATTTTCGTTTTGCACAAAGTTCCACAGGCTGGAGCGGGAATCGAACCCTCAACTTCATGACAACAACCGCTTGAACGACGGGCGACGCCGCTAACCACTTGGCCACGAAGATGATGTGGGCGATTGATTTGGCCATTTTCTCCGGGACGCGGCAGTTTAAGCAACGCCATGTTGAGCCGGTGCGTGGTAATAAACATTTCGATGAGCTCAAGAGAAATTTCAATCAAACATACTCTTTAATTGGCAAATTGATTTGGTCATCCTGAAAGGGACAGATTTTAGTTGTTTACGGAGGGATGATTTACGTCAGCGTCGATGTCGGGCTTCTTCCGCTTGCCTCGTCTAGCGGACGTGCCAGTCACATCAGGCGGCGTCTACTCGATCTCCAGCAGCAGGGCGAAAAACTCGGAAAAGCGCTTTTTTTATCACGAGAGCGGGATACACACGTCTGAACGTGTCGATGGTCCAATAACGAATGATAATTGTTCGCCATGCCAGGCCTGTAATGGCATATACCATTACATGACATGAAGGGGGTTCTCAACGAAGGCAATGCGAATCAAATTTTACAAAAGGGGACGGGCCTCAGTTGTTACGCCAGACAGCAGCGTGGAAATGAAATTATTAGTTTTCATTAGAGCGACAGGGGTTTCGGTGGTTAAATTCGCATCTTTTCAACTCAGGCAACAGAAAAACGGCCCTTGTCAGGGCCTCAGAACCCCATCCAAAGAGAGTTGAGATTTAGAAACACTTGCTACTGAAACTGCAAACCAATAGAGTTTGTAAATATTGGCCAGAAAAATTATAACTCACATTTTAAAACTACCCGTATCTAACCTAATCTATTATCTGCAACTAATCCACTATGAACCTATGTACAACAAGAACTACAATGAAACCCTACACTGAATATGTGAAACACATAATTGGTCTGCCGTGTTGCAGTTCGGCTCAAATTAACTGTTAATATTTCGTTTATTGAATGTCCAACGTGCTTGCTAGTTTTAACATGTCAAATAGAGATTTATACATGGATACTAATAACAAATGTTGCCCATTTTCACCAGAACGCGGCTTTTCAAGCAACACCATGTTGAGCCGGTGCGTGGTAATGAACATTGCAATGAGCTTAAGAGACATTTCAATCAAACATACTCTTTATTCGGTAAATTGATTTGATCGTCCTGAAAAGAACGGATTTTAGTTGTTTACGAAGAGAACATGGTTCGCGATTGAAATTTTCTTCTCGGTCTTCTTGGGCTGAAGGACGGCCTGAGTGTTTGGGGGCACATAAAACAAAAAAAAAAATATTTTTTTCCCCGGGTTTCTTCCCAATTTTGTACAGACAAAAAATAAAAAAAAGAAAAAAAAACAAAAAACAAAAAAACCCACCCCCCACCCAACACAAAAAACAAAACCAAAAAACTAAACAAGACTGCGATTCACCAAAGGCATCAACTATCAGGAGGCGGTGAAACAGTTGAAAGCTGGCGGTGGAATCGTATGCTGCGGTCAGCCAAGTACAGCAACGCCTAGCTACTGCTCGTGAACCTCCAGCTGAAAAACAACAATTAAAAGATAAGGACAAACTCATCGAGACATTAACGGAAACAATCGCCAAGCTAACTTCAAGGATTGAAGAACTTGAAAAGAAAAACCTCAACAAGAAGGAAAAGAAGCAAGCAAAGCGGAACCAGGCCTCGAAGCAAGAAGAGACTGGATCCGAAATGGACACAGATTCGAGCCTCCAGACTACCGCAACCGAGCATACTCCCTCCCAGGTAAGTGTCACTCGATTAAATTCAAGCGTTCCACAACACAAACGGCATCCAACAAACGAAATTTTCCCTCCAAACTCGAAAAAGTTACCGGATAACCATAAAACCGACCCCTTTCCCGCAATAATGACAAAAAAAAAACCACCCTCAATATTTTAACCCAACCGCAAAGTTTCACTGACCCCTCTCGCTCGGACCCTTCTCACACTCAACCCAACAATGGCCAACAAAACAAACCCTACAGATAATCACTCACTCACCAACCAATCATCGCCTTCTACCTGTTTAGCTTTGCAGTGGAATCTCTTTGGTTGACTCCCTGAATTGCAACTACTTATTGCAAAATTCAACCCAATAGTCATAACCCTACAAGAATCACACGTCCCCAAGTCAAAAATTTCAGCTAATTTTATAAAAGGATACGAACTTTATATATGTGAAAACCCCGAAAACCCTCATTATACTGGTTCTGCTATCGCGATTAAGACTAATATTCCTCATCGTCGAATTGAGCTCACCTCTCCACTCATAGCCACATCTGCGGTCTCCATATACATTTCTCTATCTCAATCTAGATCAAATCAAGATACAACTAGATCCCACCTAAACACAATTCTCCACAAAGTTTCATCCCCCGTTATCATTCTGGGTGACTTTAATGGACACTCTATATTTTGGTGCAGTAAATCCGGTAATCCCAGAGGCACAATGCTGGAAAATTTCATCGATGAATCCGGTGTTACTCTCCTCAACGATGGTAGACACACATTGATCACTCTTCTGGCGATTCATCTGCTCTCGATCTTTCAATTTGCTCCCATGACCTAACATCCCAGCTGTCTTGGCGCGTACATGATGACTGCTGTAGAAGTGATCATTTGCCTATTGTCATCTCTTTGAACCGAGACCCCCCCCCCCCCCCCCCCCAACAACTTCCTGCCGCCCTAGATGGAGGTACAAGCTGGCCGATTGGGCCAATTATCAGAACGAGGTGTTCGACAATTTCACCAATAGTGCACCTTCCTGCCCGGATGCCTTCGTTCAAAGGTTGTTCGATATAGCTGAGCACCATATCCCCCGGACTAACGGCTCTCCCGGTAGGAAGGCTGTTCCCTGGTGGTACCCAGAAGTTCGTTCTGCTGTCAAGCTCCGCCGTAAAAAACTCCGTACTCTTCAGAGGATGGCAAAAGGCGATCGAAAAGACTCCCCCACTCATGCAATTCAATTCAAAGCCGCTAGAAACGCTGCGAGGACAGTAGTCGAACGGGCAAAGCAAGACAGCTGGGATCAATTCATTTCCTCCATTAATCCTGAAAGCACATCCAAGGAACTATGGGGGAAAGTTCATAGGTTAAATGGGAACAAAAGCAGACAATCAATCAAGCTCCGGATCAACAATCGAATCACAGACGACCCCTCCACTATTTCCGGACACCTTGTTGACCATTTCTCCAAATCCTCATCTTCCTCGAATTATTCTGACCATTTTTTTTCACAAAAATCCTCTTAAGAAGCATCCCCTCCCTGTTTTGATACTGTCACGGATCTAGAGTTTAACCTTGATTTTTCATTTGATGAGCTAGAGTGGGTTCTGCACAAAGTACATGGTTCATCTGCAGGCCCAGGCGACGTTGGTTACCCTCTTCTCAAGAATCTTCCCCTAATAGGAAAAACCACTCTTCTATCTCTGTTCAATAACATTTGGAATAATGGCGAAATACCTGAATCCTGGAAGGAAGGTCTGATCATTCCGCTGCCCAAGCCCGACAAAGATAGAAGTAGTGCCGACAGTTTCCGGTCCATCACCCTTCTTAACTGTATAGGTAAAGTTCTTGAGAAGATGGTCAACCGACGACTCATTACTCTAATGGAATCTCAGGGTTTACTCGAAAATCGACAGTTTGCTTTCCGCCCGCATAAATCCACCGACGATTACCTCACTGAGCTTGAGGATATCATTGACTCTCACCTGGAAAGGGGAATGCATGGTGACGCTGTATCTCTCGATCTGTCTAAAGCATACGACCGTGCGTGGCGATTTCCCATACTCAAGTCCCTTGAGGAATGGGGAATCAAAGGTCGCATGGGTCGCTATGTACAAAGCTTTCTGACAGACCGGAGTTTCAGGGTCAACATTGGCAATAGCCGATCTTAGTTGAGATGTCAGGAAAATGGTATTCCTCATGGCTGAGTGATAGCCCCAACCCTGTTCCTTATTTGCATGCAATCCCTATTCAAAAATATTCCTCCCAATGTTTTCATCCTAGTTTACGCCGACGACATAACCATCCTCACCTTCCATAGTTTCAAATCACTTGGTCGTAAAAGAATGCAATCGACAGTTAACACAGTTTCCAAATGGGCTGTTGACCACGGCTTTACCCTTTCACCTGAAAAATCCCAACTTTTACACCTTAGTTACAATAGGAAAAAGATGAGCAAACTACCCGATATTACCCTAAATCATCTTCTTCTTCTTTAGCATTTCAAGCTTATTGCTTCCACAATTAGCTTTTTGCTTGCTCTCAACTTTGTGTTCTAAATGCACTTCCACAGTTATTGTGCATAATGTATAAATGGCTGCTGTCACGAGCAATTGAAACCAATTGGCAGACAGCGGTGGCTAAAACAATTTTAATTGTCTCTTCGTTGTATACCTTGAGCATTGTGCACAATTTACAAATGGCTGCCGTCATAAAAAATTGAAACGTCTTATGGCAAGGGTAAGGTGTCAATTGAAAATCTAAAAATTATCGACCGTCACGAAACATCGTTACAAATTAAACGCTAATATCTTAATAAATGCTTGATAAATTTTCAATTCAATTATCAAACAATATCCGTTAACAATTTCAATCTATTGAAAATAACGAAAATAAAAGGTGATGTCTTATTATTTTGTTTTGCAGGCTAAATTTACTAAATAAACAGTAGTTTCCTATCACAGATTTCAAATGTGAGCAAGGGAGGTCTCATATGCGTGTACACCTTCAGAAATTTTCTCATTCGTGTTGCAGTACTGGAGCTGTGCAGAGCTACGAGCCATTATGGATTGCCAGCTGGCGATGGCATGTATCCTGAAGGGTGCAATCGGCATTGCTGAGCAGCAAGGCGCCAATGTGGATGTGGCAGCTGACGGTGGCACGTACCATAGAAGGTGCACTGGCGACCAACCATTGGAGATTGCGCTGATTGCGCTGCAGGCTGTTGCTAGCAAGCCGTTGGCTAGGCAACCGTTGCTAGGCAGCCATAATTTATGCAATGGTTTGCTAGGTCCAAATCAGTGATTTATTTGTAGCCAGCCGGTGGGTGCAGCCATGACGAGAGAAATGCGAAATAAGGTGCTTGTGTGTGTGTGTGTGTGTGTGTGTGTGTGTGTGTGTGTGTGTGTGTGTGTGTGTGTGTGTGTGTGTGTGTGTGTGTGTGTGTGATCTTGCTGCTAGCCATCTTTTGGTAAGGCGCAACGTGCAACGAGTGAAATAATCTCATTCATCAAAAGACCGAGAAGGTTTGAATCCAAATGCGGACCATTTCGAATCCGGCCTTTTCAGGACGACGAATTCAATTTCGAGAGATTTGAATTTATCTAACATTACTTTCCAAGTTCTAACCAAATGGCTGCCGTCACAAAAAATTGAAACATCGGACGCTAATAATTCGATCGTTTCTTGATGGATTTATTTTTTGAGATATTTGCACCAAACGATTGATTAACGATTGCCATTTTATTTATACAAATATATATTGTTGCGTTCCGGTAAATATGGAGTGTACAAAAGAATTTTCTAACATAATTACTATCTAATGCTGGTCTAACGATCTATTTGGACCACACCCACGCTTTTTGATCAGACTACGCCTTACGGCAAGGGTAGAGGTCAAATGAAAATTTGAAAATAACTGAAACAGTTAACGCTAATAGCTTTATCATTTCTCGATAGATTTTCGAGATTTTTGCTTCAATCAGTTGGAGATTTTCACGACTGTCAACTATCAAAAATATAATTAAGTGTTGACTTTGAAATCCCAAACAGACCCTGAACAATCTATAACGCGATAAGGATAATGGTTTCCAGCTGGTCTATCATATCAACATTTACTACAGCTAGCACCACCGTTGCCTTTCATCATACCAACATTCAAATCAAACGTCCCTTTCCAGGGCCACCAAATAATTACTAAGAAGCGAATCAAGCGAATGTTCTTACATACTTTCTCACTTACTTATGCGAACCCTACGTCCCATTAGAACAGTACCTGAGTACTAGTCAAACGGTTTAACGAAGTCTACGTCAACCGGTCGTGTGTTATACACAACCCTACTGATTTTTTTGGTTAAAATACAAAATGTTTCACTAAAAACACAGTATTACATCGACGTAAGGTGTGGCCCAGTTAGAATTGGAACATAGACTATTGCGCATAACGTTTGCATTAAAAAAATGGACTTTTTTTCGGATGGTGATAAAAAAAAAGCAGAGACAGATAATTGCTTTTGATAAATTTCTCATGGAAGGTAATTATTTAAGCTTACTTGCAAAACGGCCTTCCGGCAGTTAACCGGAACATTCGCCATGGCGGACGAAAACATACGTGTAGGCACGTTTGTTGAGTTCTTTCTTCGTTTTATTTATCAATTCCTCCTCAGTTTTCGCGACAAAATTGTTGGAGTAGATCTTACGCTTCAGGTTGGCCCAGAAATTCTCGATGGGACGCAGCTGGGGGCCGCTGGGCAGGTTCGACGACACAACTTCCGGCAGGGGTTCACCGACTTGGGTACCACATTGATATTCAGCTGCTCCATCTCCTCCAACGATCGCTTCGAATAGTGGGACGCCAGATCCGGCCAGAACACCGCGTCTTCGCACTTATGGTGTTTCGTGATGAACGACGCAACTTCCGGCAGGCATTTCGTACTATAAATAAAGAAGAGCGGCTTTGACATCCTCTTCTTGCTGATTGTCAGCCACAGCAGCACCTTCTTGGTGAACTTGGTGTGTGAAATGAACTTCACCTCGGAGCTTCACTTCCACCTTCCGGAGCTCCTGTTAGTAGATTTCTAACGATTTTACACATACAACTTAGATACGCTTTGCACCCGAGCCATCCGGTGCGCAATCCCGCCCGGAAGCGGACATCTTATTCTCACTTTTCGGACCTACCGGTAGGGTGCCGAAGTCACTCCAGTGATTCCGGTGGAGCCTGGCGTCCGGTTCACTGGCGCTCCGACGACCCAGACCAGTGCTACGACGCGTTCTACTCGACTAGCCCCCGGCGGTGGGTCTAGCCTACTCCGTCAGAGAGTTCCCCGGCGAAAGAATTTCTCCCGAAACCGATCGTGCTTCCTTATCGCCACTTACATCGCTTGTCGTGGTTCCTCCCGCCAACTCTGCTGTAGTGCTGACATGATCTGTACTACAGTCGTGTTCACCGCGTTCCACTTGTCTTCGTCGCTGCACATACGTCCGACGATATTGTCTACGTTGACGTCAGCGCCGACAATGGCTGCCATTTCTCCTCGTGGTTGCGCAAACCTTGGGCAACTGAAAATAACGTGTTTCGGCGTTTCTTCTGTGTCATGACACTCAGGACATACCGGCGACCTTGCATGGCCGAATCTGTGCAAGTACTGCTTAAAGCACCCATGACCAGACAGAAATTGCGTCATGTTGAAGTTAACCTCCCCGTGTGCTCTGTTGATCCACATCGACAGGTTGGGAATTAGACGATGGGTCCACCTGCCATTCGCAGCGTTGTCCCACTGCTGCTGCCTGCCACTTGGATAGTGTGTTGGCTCGCACTCTATTCCGAACTCCTCTTGTGTTTCGGTCCCTGTAGCACTCGCTATCTTCTTCCAGTAGAAGGCAAATGGGGAGCATTCCGGCTATCACATGCACGGCGTCCGACGAGATGGTTCGATACGCACTCGACACACGCATCGCCATCAGCCTGGACGTACGGTTCAGTTGGGCGCGATTTCTTCCAGTCTTCAATGCCGCCAACCAGACTGGGCATGCGTACCTGATGATTGACGATGATACGCTCGCTAGTAACCTCCTCTTGCTGCTGCTGATCGCAGAGTTGTTGGGCATGATCCGGGATAGTGCTGAGATCACTGCCGTGGCCTTTTTGCAGACGTAGTCGACATGGCTATTGAAGTTCAGTCGATCGTCCAACATGACTCCCAAGTGCCTGACTTCCCGCTTTGAGTCAATGATGGACTCGCCGACCATGATTCTTGCATGCTTCCGGTTGCTGATAATCACCAGCTCAGTCTTGTGGTGAGCTAGCGATAGCCTTTTCTCACTCATCCAGCCTTCACCACATCCATCGCCTCCGTGGCCAGTACTTCGACTTCTTCTCGTGACTCACCGATCACTAGAAGCGCCACGTCGTCCGCAAAGCCGATGATCTTAACTCCTCTGGGAAGGTTGAGCTTTAATACCTCGTCGTACATGGCATTCCAGAGGGTCGGGCCCAAAATAGATCCCTGTGGAACGCCCGCCGTAATAGCCACACTCCTCTTTCCGGCGTCTGTTTCGTAAATCAGTCTGAGATTCTGGAAATAACTTTTCAGAATCTGGCACAGATACTCAGGAACCCTCAATCTGTGTAACGAATCGGCGATTGCTGCCCAGCTGGCACTGTTGAAGGCATTTTTTACATCCAGGGTGACCACCGCGCAGTAACGGTTTCCTCTTCTCTGTTGCTTCTGTGCCGTCTCCATAGCATCCACAACCGTTCTGATGGCATCTACAGTGGACTTGCCTTTCCGGAATCCGAACTGCATCTCTGATAGACCGCTCTCACTCTCCGTGTACTTCGTGAGCCTGTTTAGGACCACTCTCTCCAACAATTTGCCAACGGTATCCAATAGGCATATCGGCCTATACGCGGATGGGTCGCCGGGAGGTTTACCTGGCTTCGGTAGCAGCACTAGCTTCTGCCGTTTCCAGATGTCGGGAAAACTGCCCTCCTGAATACAATGTTGTATTGTGGTCCTGAACATATCAGGATTTACACGGATCGCTGTTTTTAGAGCTATATTTGGAATTCCGTCTGGTCCTGGAGCTTTTTCGGTTGGCAAGTCTTTCGCTACCGCGATCAGCTCTTCGTTCGTTACCCTGATTTCTTCGTCATGGACATCCTGGTTGGCGTACGGTATGGGCGGCCAAACCGCCGGCTCATGCATCGGGAAAAGTGTTTCGATGATAATTTTCATCTTCTCTGGGCACCTGTCAGGTGGTACGGCAGGACCTTTTATCTTAGACATGGCTACTTTGTATGCGCTACCCCATGGGTTCTCGTTAGCCTTGCGGCAGAGATCGTCAAGGCAGGATTTCTTGCTGAGCCTGATTGCTTTGTTCAATGCAGCTCTTGCTGCTCTATAGGGTAACCTTTGTTCCTCCCTTTTGCCGTTATTGCTGGCCCTCTGCATTCTCCTTCTGGTTCGGAAACACTGTGCACGCAGATCAGCAATCGTCGGATTCCACCAGTAGACAGGGCGTCGACAGTTTCTTGGATTTCCCACCCTTGGCATGGTTGCGTCACACGCTCGGGATAGAGTCGCTATCAGCTGGTCTGCGGTGGGGTTCAGTGAGTTACCCTCCAGCTTCAGAGCTTCTTCGAACACTTTCTTATTGAATTTCGCTGTCTTCCACCTCCGCTCGTTAAGTAGAGTTCTACTTGACTCCGCCTGCGTCCTGCCTCCGATGTGGTACCGGATCGCTTGATGCTCACTGTGGGTATATTCCTCACTTACTTTCCAGTTTATATATCAAGGAGGAGATCAAAATCCGCGTTCTCATCAGACCAGGGCTGCAGAAAGTTACATCTAAGATGGACTCTCGACCTTCCCTACGGTAGGTGCTGGCATTACCTTCGTTGACGATGTCTACATTCAGTTTTGCCAGAGCTTCAAGTAGGCTGCTTCCCCTTGTGTTTATCAGCCGGCTACCCCACTCGACCGCCCAGGCGTTGAAGTCGCCGGCTATGACGACTGGTCTTCGATCGATTAACTCCTCTGTCACCTTGTCCAACATCTGGTTGAACTGCTCTATTGTCCATCTTGGGGGTGCGTAGCAGCTACAAATAAAGGTTCCGTTGATTTTAACAATCACGAAACCTTCATCTGCCCGGTACACAGCTTCTTGGACGGGGTATTTTCCCACTGTCCAGATTGCTAAGGTCTTGGCCATGTCGGCTGTCCTGTTACCATCTCCTGGGGGAATTCGGTATGGCTCCGAAATTATAGCAACATCGCACTTTTGTTCTGCAACGGTTTGTTGCAGCAAGAGTTGTGCTGCATCACAGTGGTTGAGGTTGATTTGAAATACCCCACTGGGACTTGAGAGTACTCGCTTGTTTGAAGGCCGGACATCTTCGGCCACTTGTTGGGTGATTTCTTGAGATATCACAATACTGATCGATCCAGAAGTAGATATCACTTGATTTCTTGAATAACTTGTACCATGACTACTATATTCATAATCTTGAGATATAGAAGACACAACAAGTTTTTTGAAATTCTTATACATTAGTTTTCAAAAAAATTATGCGAGCTTATTCAAAGTTGTATTTTTATTCAGTCCATCAGTCACTAAAAAAAAATAGTCAATTTCTAAATAGTTCAAAACGCTATTTTTAGCAGTCGACCTTTTTGTTCCACAACCGTATTAGTCGAATAGCTCTATATTTCAATGAAACATCCTAGGTCAAACATCAAATCTTACATCCCTTCTGCAAATCAACGAACTACAAGTCGCTAGTAAAACTAAACAGAGTGTATTTTACTTATGTCAATTGACGCTCTTTATAAATATCCCCTCATCTAATTTTATTAATTGCATCATGTACAACTTATTGCATTCTACTAGCAACAGCGACTCAATATATAGCCAGAAGAGCAGCAACAAAACCAACATTAAGCACAACCAGTCACCAGAAAAATATAATTTATCCAATGTTTTATGACGCGTGACTGCCACATACTGCCACTTGGTAACAAATTGCATGAGCCAGTGCAGATGCTGATACGTCCGTCGCGTCGTCCACGCAAACCGGACGCACAAACTCACAACATAAAGCGCATTTCAGGAATCAACTGTTTATGACATCTTCTCTGGTCTCGCACTTACCGTTTCCACTATTCTCACCATTTTCAACCAATTCGGTACAGGAATTGACTGTTATAGTCGAGTTTCCGAAGGATCGATATCAACATATGGTTTAATAGGCATAATAGGGAGGCCTTGAATGCAAGACAAGTGATGCATTCACCCTGAAGCCACCAGAAAGGAAGTTCCCCTACTTTGGTTCGGTTGACAATAGGGCGGCAAAAGACACCTATTATTAGTTACACAATCACCAAAGTCAACTCTCAATGGATTGACAGGAAAGTTCACGGAGGAAGAAAAAAAACTTTCCAATTATGTGTGTAATAAATTCAAATTAATGGGAATTAATTTCCAATAATTTCATGAACTTACCGTGAAACCCTGTGCTGTCTATTGTGGCTTATAGCTGGCCAATCAATATGTACACATTTATGCAGCACTTTTCCACGGCACGTAAAAAGCACACTGAAACCGATGCCCGTCTGTCGAAGGTCATATGGCGTCAAAAATTATAGAATGCCATTCAAAATTGGTCTCACTCAACGCTTCCCGCTACACACCCATGGCGAAGAGCGAACAATTTTGTCACGAAAGCCGAAAAAGCAACGAACCTTTGACAGCCCTTTAATTCATATTTTGTTTTCCGAAATAAATTTTGGATACGTGACAATGTGACAATTGTTTTATTATTTCCGCTTCCGTCGCATCGATGATGACTGGTGTTTTGCAGTAGGCAGCTACCATGAGGATTGGAGCTTAGTCAGGTCAGAATCGGGTGGGAAAGGTTCGTTTGATTCGAAACCGATTCAAACATGTATTGAAATTCCAATCGTTACACCTTACAGAAGAATCAGTGAGTTAACACCCTAAAAGAAAAAAAAGTCGCATTTCCACTTCTGGGTTACATTTTATGGATATATTATGAGGAAATCTATTCCATCATGCTGTGAATTTATGAACTGAAAATGTCGGTACAACAAGCTGTCTAACGATGCACAGTGGGGACCTCGTTAACAAGGCGATATATGTTGGTGTTTCTTTGGATTTTACAACATGATTACAACGATATGAATGCTTACATTGTACCACATACTGGGAGAGAAACGACGCTTGTAACATTTTTTTTTTTTGATGAACGTAATAGAAATTTATTGCTTGCTAGCTTAATCACCAGTACATTTTGGCAACAAAACTATCATGAGTGATGGTTTGAAGAGGTTCACCAAATTCGTGTCTCATGAACATTTTGAATCAAACAGTTTTTATAAGATTCGTTGGGTAATTTTCAGGGAATTGTTATTCATCCTCCTACCAGCCCAGATGGCTAATTACTTCGTATGGAAGAATAGTTTATTTTGATTTAATTCACTAGATATTTAAACACACGTGATTTCCAAACACATGATCCTACTTGAGCTCCGTTTACCCCGTTTATCTCTCGTCACATTAAAGCTGAATTATATGCTGGTTGAAAGAGCACGTTTAACAAACTAAAAAGTGTTTCTTTTATGCCAACTTAGGAATATATTTCTTTCATGCATAAATATATTGCCTTCTTTGCAGTTACATTTTCAACAGACGTTAAATCAATTTAATTAAAAACGTAAAATTGGGAGCTCCCGCCTTGTGTTTCGTTAGCAGCATGGGTTACACAACTGAACTATTAACTGTTGTGGAATAACCTCAGCCGTAATTTGTTGCTCGCCATCCTTTCTTGCATCTAATGGTCGAAGTTGATCGTGCTACAAATTGCTACAACACTTCGAAAATTTGAGTTGCAATTTTAAAGCCTTGCATTATGAGATGCTTGACATTGACGATATCAACGATGCAGTTAAAACTTTATGCAATATTTTACAGATCGTCATGCCACAAATTCGAAGACAGGTGTCATCTGGATATTGGTATAAAATTTCTAGTGGATTCGCATTTACTCCTGGTTCCACTGATCTTTCTCTTGTACTTAAAACGTTGTTTTTACACATTATTTTTTTTTATTTCGTCAAGCAAATGTAGACTACATACAAAGGATACAATATTCTACTTACCTGCAGTGCATTATTTCTATGGCCGATAAGTCTAGATTTTTTTTTTAAATTCAGGCACAGTAATTCCAAATATTTCACATTTTTTATATTGGCCGATCATTCGATTGATAGGGCTTTATTTGGCGAAATTTGTTCTGAACATTTTTTTTAACAATAATTTTCGTGTTCAAAGAGGTCGAAAAGGCGTATAAAAGTTTATTTCAGAGAGTATTGTTACTGATTCTATACGATGAGAAATAGTGTCATTCATGAAGAAGTGCATTGATGAGAATGCAGTGTACTTCATTTGATGGAAGAGGAAATGCAGTTCAGTTAAATTTTCGAAGGATATATAGAAGGAATTGTTTTTGGACTGATACTATGCGTTCTTTGTGTATGGCAGTGTACGGATTACATACTAGATTGCATTATTCCTCTATTGGTCTTAATGAACGATAGTTGTATATGGCTCCTGAAAATTATGACAGAACTTCTTAATGTGAAACCCAGCATACTGTTGGCTTACTGAAGTCATAGTAAAGAGATCCTACGCGCTTTCCATTATCCATTGCGTCCATTGCGAATGAATGATACAAATTCTAGAATATGAGTGGTAGTTGGGCGACCTTTGAAAATCCCGTGCTGCTTGCTTGTAAATTGGTTCTTAGCTTGCTGACACATTTTATCGTTTACGAATGATTCAGCAAGTTGGTAATGGTAATACCACGATAGTTGCGAATGTCAGATTTTGTGCCTTATTTGAATACAGGCATCAAATATGCTGATATCCAAATTTCAGGAAATTTTCCATTGTCATTGGAATGAATGCCAAAAAATCGCGGTCGCGATCTAATATGGATAATGTGGTGTATACGTACTGAAAGAATTTTGCAAAAAGCAGTCAAATTTCTGAAGGATCTTAACCTACATTCCCTTCAAAAAGCATTGCTGAGGAGAATTAATTTTCAATTTCGTTTTTAAATTATTAAAAAATCCTTAGGACATGATTTGACTTCATTTTTGACCTTACGATTATACTTTCCATTGCCAAAGGCTTTGTTGAGTTGATTGCATATAGCCTGATAGTTCAGCAAGTTAGCGCTAGAGTTTTTCTTTTAGTATAATTTGTGTGTTTTTTGTTTTTGTTCTTCAAATGTTATTGTGGGTTGAACAATATTGGCAATTTGCTATTTGGTATGCGTCTTCTCCTTTTCATTGGTACCGTTTCTGAGAACATGTTCTGGTACCTTCGAGTATAGCGACAGCCCTATGGGAGATACGGAGAGCTACGGCAACGGTAGCTGTCATAATGACTGATGTCATGCTCGGTTCAGTGGAGTGGATGTCATACGAGTACTAAGCAAAGGTGGTAAGATCTAAAAAGGAAGACAAAACGCAAAAATCAGTTCTCTGGCTCAACGTGTTCGTTAGCAGTGAGTTGTAGCAGCTAGAATACTTGAGTGTAATTTTGTTAAGCTATGTCGACACGATCTTAAGTGCCAATAAAAAAAAATATCTATTTGATTAATTCTAAAACTTTACTAGAGAGTAGCTTAAATCTAAACATTGTTTTTTTTTAAGTGCCAATTTAACTCCAAAATCTACTAAGATACATTGATCCGATAATCGTTCGGTCTATAAAGACTCTCTGATTACCTAAAGAGAGTGAAGAAAAACTTCGTGTAAGTATTTAAACATCTAATTAACATAGAAATCTAATACTAAAGAAACATATTTCAGCTTTAGGCTGTCTAAAAGAGACCGCTCTGGAACAGTTTTTAATTTTTCCGAACAGTTTTGAATAATTGAATGAAATTTGTCTGCTTCAGTGTCGACATTTCCCTCAATACTGATTATATTCTGCCAATTTATAGTGAATAGTCTACGTTTGGTTTCTTCTGAATTTGCTTCATGGTATTCCGGTACTACCTTGTATTCCTAGTTGCTAGGAGTAGAAACATTAAATCGTTGCTGTACCTGTAAAACAACTTTTGCCAAGCCAGTTCTTATTGAGCAAAACCTATCGGGAATTAATGGTATATAGATCTAAGCTGCACCGCTTCACCTTTAGAGCTTCCCTCTGGTGTTTTTTTTAATTGCCGGCACCTCAGCATTTGAATGGGTAAGGCTTGGTACGTATTATGAAAGACTACCCAAGTCACATGAAAGGTTTAATTTCCTGAATTTTGCTTTAAGGCTGACATGGTCATAGTTCTGTACTGGCCACCACAATGATTGACTTGTGCTTTCAACGCCATGTCCTGCCTATCTTAATTTTAAGCTTTCTGTGGTGTAGCAAAACTAAAATATGAAGATCGCGGTTGTTTGTTGCTCTCTTGTTGAGAAAATGTTCTTCTGAAATCAAAAAGCGTTTCTTTTTAATATGACAATTTTTTTTGTTGTTTTTGCGGCGAAAAAAATTTTTTTTGGGTATTAATATAAAATTGGGGGTGGGGGGGAAAAAAAAAAAAGAGAAAAAAAAAAATTTTTTTTGTTTTTGTTTTTTTTTAAAAATAAAAAAAAAAAAATTTTTTTGGGGTGTTTTGGTGGGGTGGTGTAATAGTAAAATTCAATTTTTTTTTTCTTTTTTTTTAAAAAAAAAAAAAAAAAAACATACAATCTTAGAAAAAAGCATGTATATTTAAGTCTACTTGGATGCACATAAAAGGAGCGGCCCGTTAGACCGAAATTTGCGTTTGTTCTTAAATTTACAAAACCATAAAAACTCGAAATGATTATTTACATGACCCGACGTAAAAATAAGCTGAGGAACATAAAATGACGTTTGCCAAATGATCCTACTTTAAATGCAAATTCAAATGCTTCTTGACGCTTGTTTTAATCTCAAGGATCTAAAAGTTCAAATTACCGTCAGAGAAAAATTCAAGATGCGATAATAAACTTTAGTAAATTTAAAGAGGTCCTCAGTGTCATAGATCGTGGTAAAAATGAGCTCAATTTAATCCTATATGATTCATTTTGTTCCCTCATATCCAAATGCTTGTGAACATATGAAATAAAATAATGCAAATCCCGGTCGTTGGCCTTCATAAAAAAATATTGTAAGGATGCTTGAACTTGTCGCCATGTTCTGAATGAATAGTATAAGCAAATGAATTCCGAGTGTTACGCTGCGTGAACGTGTATCACTGAAAAAACTTAATCTGAAAACATTTCGTTTTTTTCCTATAATTTACCCCAAATTTTACTTATTTCAAGGATGCACCTTTCATTTTCGAGCATGACACGGAAATTCGACTATTATGCATACCGTGTAACATGAAGTAATCGTTTTATAATCTATCACGGAAGAGAACGAATTTTAACTTGTGACTTGTCGAAACGCGTGAAACCGACTGCGTTAAAAACATGTCTGTTGTTATTACACCAAAGACAAGGATCGTGTAAATTTAAGGCTTGCAAATCTTAGCATTCAGTCAAGTGGCTATTTTTCAATGCTTTATGGACTCAGATTTCAAGTTACTTTTGGGGCTGTTGTAAATGTAGCATCCGAAATGTAACTTTGAATGTGTCAGTATTGATTATTTTGGGTTTCAAATTAGGGTTTAACAACAAGTGAAATGGAACACATAATTGAGTCATGTTTATCTTTGAGTCACAAAGTATTTACGTGCAACAACGATTACATCACTCGTAATATTCATTATTTTTAAGAGTGTGCATTGGTACAAAAGTTTTCAACAACACACAGTAATTCATTGGCAGGCATTGAAAATGCACGCCGCAGTTCATCTTTTCCTTCGTTACAATAAAGTATACAGAAAAAAAAATATATGAAAACATATAGTACGACACGATCTTATTTTTGCAATTTAAACGTTCCAAATTTACATGATCTCAAAACAATTCAGAACCACCGCTCAGTTTTTCAAGTCAGAATTAAAAAGTCGACACCGCCATATTGCGAAAGTGCACGTATGGGAGTGAAGCATTAAAAATTGTGAGAACATTAAAAAAAAGTACGAAAAAATTATATGTGACTGTGGGAGTCGCAGCGAAAGTGTATCGGATTTTATGAATCACTGCCGAGTTCACCGAAGCCGGCATGATTTCAAGTGCCCAGTTGACAAACGTGAACCCGTCTGCAAATCTCAAATCTGAAAAATAGTCATCTAACTGCTGCACACAAGTGGAATTAACTTGAAATTTGTTGTAAAAGGCATTTAAAAGGAAGGATGTACAGCGTTTTTAAGTGCTGCTTGTTTAAGACCACGCATTAATTTCTATTGAATATAATGGAGTTAAATTTGTCACGTCCAAGTCGTCATAATGTTAAAGATTTTTTTGAGTGTTACTAGAGAGAGTAATTACTATTTTATTGCATGATTGATGCATTCTTTTAGAGGAGCTTCTTTAAAAATAATATCAGTCCATGAAGTATTTTTCATATCGCCAACGTAGAGATATGCGGACATGCTCTTTTCCAACATTCTCAATTTTTTGAATTTTTTAAAACGTAATGTTAAATGTTCTAATGGCAAAGTAATACTTCAGAAGGGACTGCAGTAATCAAGAGATCAAGGGTGTACGGAATCAAATTGCATAGTTTTCTGTAATTTTTTACCCATTGGGTATTTTCTATTGAAAATTTGACTGAAATTAGTTCAATTTTTATGGTTTAAACTTAATTAGTAACATTAGTATCTGTGCAATCATTGCAAAGAAAGAGTCGCAAGAACAGCAGTGGCGCAAAACAATTTTGCGCATGTTCCTCCAAAATCCGGATCTCTCTAGTAGTGCTATCAGCAGGAAGCTGGGAATGGTACAATCTACGGTCACTCGTGTTTTAAATCAGTTCAGTTCGTGATGCGGCGGCAAAACTGCCTTTAATGTTCAGGAAATGATCAATTATTTAATTATAAAATAATTGTTTTTCATACTATAAATATATTCAATTCCGTTGAAAATTACAATAGTAAACTTCACATATTCGTTTAAAAATAAAGTCAAATGTGATTTTCACCTTGCGTCGCTTATATTCGACTGCAATTTTGAATGCAATATTGAATTACGATGTTGAGTTCATGCTTTCTTAGACATTTGTTTTGGCTGTGTAAATAAAGAGGTTTATAATCGAGGCATTGCTGCAAAACTTGTTGAATCATAAGAATCTGGTCTTTAGTACACACTTAGAAATTATGAATTTCATGTTTGTAAAAAGTCGAGGAACGTAAAAACAGATTTCGTGTAAAATTATGTCTCCTGAAACTGACACATACACAATTCGACGAAAGATGCGATTAATTGAATTTATTTTCTCATCTCTTTCAACTCATTCTTATGTGCTAAAGGATGCTTGCATGTGTCGGTCTCAGGGGACAGAAATTTGCATGTCATTTTGGTAGTGTGTAGTGCCAGCACCCATAAATCCGGCTAGGTATTGCCCCATGAAGTTCTCTACAATTGGAAATAGATGGTGACATTGCATTTGGAAGAGTAGCTTGCATTCTCAGAGAATCGATAAAATTTATAGTAATCCTTCTCATACAAGTCCTTCTCAAATTAAACCAAAACCGAACTGCCGAAACTTGCTGATAAACAGGCCTCATCTGCTACTCTAGCCAAACTCACGAAGAACCGAGGTGAAATCTTGAAACTTGACAATATTTGTTTTATGTCAATATATCTATCAATATCACCGTTTAGCAAACATCATCAATATGATTACCAATGTTTTCCAGGGATGTAGTTGCAGCATAATTTTACTAAATTTGTTAGCTGTCGATAGACCACACGACATCATTCACTTTTAACGTGCAGGATCAGCGAGCCGTGAACATTGGTCTGGCCAGGCTGGCTGCACCCACAGTTGGATCCAACTCACTGCTTCAGTATCAAAGGGAAGTCGACAGCAACGGGTGGTAGAGCGATGCTGAAGGCCGAGGAACACAATAGGTCCCTTTAAATATACGTCCTATAATACGCATCCCATAAACCAGCGAACCAAGCAGCGCGGTTGGCGGCAGTACAGAAAAAAAACAACCCAACGAACGCAAAGTTTGCATGATGCAAAAACGCACAATTAAGTGTGCACGAAAAAATCACTCAACCGAGGAATATACGTTATAAATTTTAATATCTACAGGGAGCACAATAATAATAAATATAATTATGTTGTCACCCTTTATGAGCTGTGAAAGCGTCTCGATTTGTAGTCCTATCGTGCATTTTTGTGACTGTTTTGTATAGGCTTTAGTGGCGCGCGAGAAAAAAGCAAATTTTGTTGCCACCACCACCCGGAAACGCGTGCGTTCGCGAGGATGTTCATTTGGAAATAATTGTATTTGCCGATTGACGCCCCTGCTGCTTCGCGTGCAAGTGTCGTCGTGCCTGCAGTCAACATGAAAGCAAAGCCATGCAAAATTTGTCAAAAGGGTGTTGAATGCCCACGCAATGTATTAATGGGATTAGCGTTTAATTCTTCATCACGGATGACTCTGCCTGCGGTTTACTCCAGGGTGCTGAAAACGTGACATCAACTTGTGTAATCCGAGTAGTTGTATATGATATAAATTGCAATACAATACAGACAATGCAGGATCGACCAAGATTCTATCGAAATGACGCCAGCTCTGCGCTAACAAGACTTTCTGTCGACCTGCTAAATTTCTAGTTCTTACATTAAATACTTGAATGTTACTTCATTTACCTCTTAAATTCACTGCAATCTCAATCCTGAACTACTAACCATCACATTCCATGGAAATTTACACAATTGAAATTAATTGTAAGATGTCGATGATATATAAAAAAAGACGGCGGCAGTAGTGTAGTGGTAAATGTGGTTGCCTCTTACTCTTACTGATTTTCTATACTCTGTTGGTATTTTTTCAAATTATTTTCTGAGGCTAAACATCTCTGATCACATAGTTAAAACCATTAGTCTCGACCTTTTGTTTATGGGTTCGATATGATACATGTTATACGTTATTCGAGATGTTTCCTTGTGTGGTGAATCAGATTGAGGCTGAAAACCACGTTGAGTATAAAAAAAAGTAAGTAACGATGTTTTACAAAATTTATGCTCACGTAGAGCAGGTCAGTCTAAACTATCAGAGTATTAATTTGAAGGGATACCGATTTAGCCAAGCTAAAAAAAAACCGTCAAGAAGGCTCCTAAAGCGTGCATTAAAAAAAATCCGATTTTTCATTCGATTCCCTGCCACCTGTTGGTCGGTCTACCGGTGAATGATCAATATATAATAGTTGCCTATATACTGTGAAAATTTGACAGCTCAATCAGTTTGTTTACGACAGCTATTGCGAAAATAGTGAAACAACTTCGATCTATGGTTTGTTTATACCGCCTAATCCATCCGGGCCTAAAAAAGTCGGCCATCGTGACACACTTCTTGTCGGCCGGATACGATCGCGGAAACATCTACAAGATTCTGGCACTTCTGGAAAAGGGGAAGTCCATCGAGCGGAAGCCTGGTTCCGACCGTCCGACCGTTTTAAGCGACCGGAGGATTCAACAGAAACTCAAACAGAAGACGGAAGACAAGGTGGCCACTTCATTCCGTGCGTTAGGCCGGGAGATCGGTGTGACCGGCCAAACGGTCAAGATTATTAAGCAAAAATGAATATCCACATGCAGAAGCGTCAGTCCAAGCCAGCCGTGTCGGCGAACCAAGCGGAAACCCAGAAACAACGGCTGAAGATTCTGGTCAAAGAAATCTTCCCGGCGAAGCGGAAGAGTGGTGGTCGTTATGGACGACGAGACGTAGCTCACGTTGGACGGCAACGACTGGCAAGGCAAATGCTACTTCACCTCCCCGTCAAAGGAAATTTGCAGCGATGGAAGTACATAGCGCACACGAAGATCCCAAAGAAAGTGTTGCTGTGGCTCACAATCAATGACAAGGGGATGTTTTTATTTATTTATATGTCGTCAATTCAATAGTAGACCGTTTTGTGGTACAATAGTACTTACATTTTATGTTTCACTTATATATACAGTACGCCTTAGGAGAACTAACACATCAGATTTGCATTTTTAATGTTTTGAATCGTTCGTCATTATCTAATTGAATTGAAGTACTGTTTTAGTTTTGTTTTGGTCATAGTAAAGTCTAAATTTTCTCCATGCTTATTGTAAGTTGCCATCAACTGATTCAGAGGTACAAATTTGGCGTAATTTGTACGATGATGGCTTGTAATAAATATATTTCTATTTCGTAGTTGCCGCGACGGTATGTAAAAATTAAGTTTTGACAAAAGTTCTGCTGAATCAACGCGTTGCGAAACAATGTCATTTACGAATGATACTAATGCAAATTCACGGCGCTCTTTTAATGATTGGATGCTGATGAGCATGCAGCGGGCTTCATAAGATGGAAGCGGAAACCTTGTCCAACCTAATTTACGAAGTGCATACAGTAAAAATTGCTTCTGTACCGATTCTAGTCGTTCTTCATGGGTGACTGAAAATGGTGACCAAACCACGCTACAATATTCCAGTATTGACCTCACATATACAATGTACAATGTTTTTATTGTGTACGGATCATGAAAATTGTAACAAAAACGTTTTATAAATCGAAGCATATTATTTGCTCTGTTGCTGATAGTATTGTATGCTCACTGAGAGTTAGTTATCGACTCCAAGATAACTCCTAAATCCCTTGTTCTTTTACATTTCTCAACTGGCTGATTCCCTAGATTGATAGTTATGTCTGGGGTGTTTCGTTTCCTACTAAAAGCTATCGAATTACATTTCTTTACGTTCAGCTGTAAAAGACTTTTGTTGCACCAAATATAGAAATCATTTATTTCTTTCTGGAATGTCATGATATCTTCTTTGTTTCTTATTTCTAAAAATAGTTTCATGTCATCAGCGTAAATAAGAAATTTAATGTTTTTGAGAATAAAGGAAATGTCATTTACATACAAAATGAATAAAACAGGACCTACGTGAGAGCCTTGGGGGACTCCAGAAGTGACCTTAATAGGATTTGATTTCTTCCCTTTGAATCTAACTATTTGTTGACGGTTAGTAAGATAGGATTCGAGCCTATCGGAGGATTCCTGCCTCAATTCCCATTTTTCGCAATTTGACTAGAAGCATGGGTATGTCAATGCGATCAAAAGCCTTGCTGAAGTCTGTAGAAAGAGCTTCTACATGGTTACCATTCTCCGTTGCTCTCAGTGAGTAGTTGACGAATTCCAATAAATTTGTGCTAGTTGATCGTCCTTTGAAGAATCCATGTTGCTTATTAGTCAGTCTGTTTTTGATTTGAGAAAACAATTTTTCATTGATAATTGCTTCAAAAAGTTTAGGAATGCAGGAAATAATGGCAATTCCACGATAGTTACAAATGTCCGATTTTTTTCCACTTTTAAAAATAGGTACTAGATAGGAACTTTTCCAAAGTTTGGGGAAGATCCCAGATTCCAGTGACATATTAAAAAGCCAAAAATAAAGGTGCTGTAAGTTCTTCATAAATACGGGTGGAATTCCATCATGGCCAGATCCTTTGAAAACGTCTAATTTATTCAAACCTTCCAAGATGTCTTGAAATTTGACTTGACTTAATCCAATGTCCCTTGGAGATTCTGAGAAGAAATTGAAATATTCATAAGTGTGATGTTCTTCATAAAACGTGGCAGAGTTTCTTGGAAGTATTTTGCAGATAGATTGAAATTTTCTTCCGCTCATCACCAACATTTGAGTTAAGATGCATTCTAGATGGGAAATTGTCAGATTTCAGCTTAGTTTTAACATAATTGAAGAATTTTTTTTGGACAAGACTTAATTTCAAGTTCGGTTTTTAAATTATGCTCATCATATGCATTACTAATAGCAAGATTCAGTTCATCGCAAACCTTCAAATAGTATGTCAGATTATTACTGTTACCATCCCTTTTATACATTTTGTGGGCCTTTTGCTTCCGATTTTTAATTTTTTTTATTTCTTTATTATACCAAACTGGGTGGTTCGAATTACCTTGTCGCCTAATTTTTTTGAGTGGTACTTGTTCAACTACTATTTCAAACAATAATTTATAGCAAACCATCAGCGAAGTTTCAGCGATTGGCTTCGTTCTTAAAGATCTTTTGCCAATCAATTTCGTTAAGTTTGTGTCTTATGATATCATAATTTGCTAAATGATATTGAAAGACCTCTTCATATTCATAGTCGTTGGGTTTTTCGTATTCATGAACAAATAAGGAAAACTCAATTGCTGTGTGAAAAGCTGCATTTTACCATAAGGTGGAAAAATAGATTTCACTAGATACACAGAAGTCTTCCGAATATTTGTCAGTACAAAATCTATATAGACAATTTTGTTGGCTTTGTACATGGTTAATTCTGATTGAGCCCGAAGCGTGCAGTTTTGTCGAAAATAAGTTGCAATGTTTCATTCTCCCCAACGACTGGTAGTAAGATGCACTCGTTTTTATTGTCTAGAATGAAGTCAGCACTACGTTGATTAAAATCACTGTATATGTGAACTTTCACTTCTGAAAGTTCAGACATAATTTCATCAGCAGTTTGAAAAAAATGGTCATATGCTTCTTTGCAAGCGTTATTTGGAAAATACACTGTGGCAAATACATTATTTCACCTGCCATGTGTACTTTCACCCATACATGTTCGAATTCCTTAACTGTAGATGTATCAATGATTTCTGAATTAAATTTGGTAGAAATAGCTATTAAAACACTCCACCTGACTTCTTTTTCAGAAATTTCCAAATTGCGTTCATTTCTAAAAATATTACAAGAATTTCGAAGACTTCTTCACTCCTACGCTTTGATCAACTGGTTTCAGTTCCCATTATTATTGGGAATGAGCAACCAAAATTTTATTATGAATTTCTTCCGAATTTTTACCGCACTTTTCATACGGTTAAAATTTTGCAATAAACTATATTCGTACTAATTGTGTTTTAGGCGGAAGCGTTTGAGACTCGAGTTAGTCGATAAATTAAAATTATTAAAACTAATTACCTCTCTGATCTAGAGATGTCCAGTTCTCGTTATCGTCGTGCGCTTCAAAATCATTATCCTCCTCTAAGGGTTTCTCACTACCGATGAAAACTCGAATCCATGCAAGCATGACATGACTCACATGGTGTTGCTGAAAAACTAGCGCCGGCCCCACCATGGTCAAAGCGGGCAGCGTGAAGAATGAAATGCGGAAGCGGGAGGAGGTGTGTTGTTGGGCATTGCGGTGGTGTTCAAGCATGCCAACCCTCCCAACGTGCCCCAGCTCCACCCAAACTAAAAGTTCTGGGCCAATTTGAAAAGGAAATATTCAAACAATTTCGTGGCCAAAACGACGGATGATTTGATCAAAAAGGCGACCAAGGAACTGAAGGATATGCCTACAAGCTTATTTTTTCCGGCTAACTGCTGCAAGGCGGTGGCGCGGCAGGGAGTAGAAATATTTTTGTGAAGTTTTCAATTTCTTAATGAATAAAATGCAATTTGGTTTTTTAAGATATTTTTATCCGTTCTTATTTACCATCCATCGAAAGAAAAAGTCGCTTTTTTAAATGCGCGCATGAGAGCCCGGACTGGCGAGGAAGTTACTAGACTACTGGTTACCCAAAAACTTCCGTTTGGAGAGAGATTTTCTTGAGTAAATCAAAACATCTAAGTAGTTTTACATCTCTTTGTCCATTTCATTATAAAAAAAATCAGTGGGGTTGTGTATAACACACGACCGGTTGACGTAGACTACGTTAAACCATTTGATTAGTTTCTTTAGTGGAACATTGCAATGTAGGTACTGTCTCCGAGGATAGGTACATTGTCGTTTTCTATTTGTTCGATTTTACTGCGCTTTCGAAATTTGCGCATACGGTTGACATCAAATCGATTAGGCATCGTACTTATTCGCACTTTCAGTTTCTAAATACTTATTTCTACCTAGAAGTAAAACTCTTATCCAAAGCTAATCGTTAACACAACAGAATAACTTTTCCTAACAGTACTAATTCGAATGCGCAAAGAATTTTAGGACGGAATATTAGGTTCGAGAATTAAAACGTTGCCCGTAATAGGGAGTTTCTTGATACTTGCAGGAACGCAAAATTTCTTACAATTTTCCAACACTGATTGATGAATGTACGCAAAACATATTCATCTTTTATTTGTAAAATTAAATTTTAACTACTTCAGTAAATAAAATGACAATCGTAAAAACATCTAGATTAGCGAAAAATCTCAGCTCAAAATTAAATCAATTAAGAAACGATTGAATTATTAACGACTGATGTTTATATTTTTCATGGCGGCAGCCATTTGTAAATTGCGCGCAATGCTCAAGGTATTCAACGAAGAGAAAACTAAAATTGCTAAAGCCACCGCTGTCTGCCATTTGATAAGTTTTTAGATAAATTCAAATTAAACAAACTCTCAAAAATGGATTGTTCGCCCTGAAAAAGACGGATTTGAAATATTCCGCATTAGCATTGAAACCTTCTCGGTCTTTTCACGAAGCAGGTTATTTCTGCCATGCACGTTGTGCTACAGGTAAAGATGGCCACCAAGAATATCACACACACTCAGGCACCTTATTTCGCTCCTCGTGGTGGCGCCCACCGGCTAACAACAAATCATCACCGGCTTGGGCAACCGACTGCCTAGCACACCACTGCAATTTAGTGGCTGCCTAGCAACGGTTGCCTAGCCAAGGGCTTGCTAGCAACAGCCTGCACCGCAATCAGCTACCTGTCCACTGGTTGGTCGCCACTCCACCTTCTATGGTACGTGCAACCACCAGCTGCCAAATCCACATTGGCGCTATGCCGCTCCGCACTATAAGGCTTCGTACCATCGAGGTTGCCTCCAGAGCTTATGCCATCGCCAGCTGATGATCCTCAATGGTTCGTTGATCTGCCCAACTCCAGTACTGCGACATTACTGAGGGAATTTGCGATGGTGTACCCCTTTAATATCATTCACTGCTGCATATTATACCTCCCTTGCTTACATCTGAAATCTGTGATAGTAAAATTGAGTGCATTTAGTAAATTTACTCTGAAAAATCGGCGTTATAAGACATCACCTCATATTTTGGTTATTTTCAATAGCATGAATTTGTTAACGGATAATGTTTGATAATTGAATTGATACGCGGGAAACTTTCCAACCGATTGATGTAAACATCTTGAAAATCTACTGAGCATTTAATAAGTTATTAGCGTTTCATTTGTAACGATATTTCGTGACGGTCGCTTATTTTTAGATTTTCAATTGACACCCTACCCTTACCGTAAGATGTAGTCTACATCAAAATGAGTTTCCTCCTGAAAAACAAGGTAATAAATTTTTATTTTACATGAAACCGTCATTATGTTTGTACAAGATCGTTTGTAAAAACTAGTTAATCCCAATTGCACAGCACGGAGACTGTTACTTACCGAAATTATGTGCCTGGTCATTCAACCTCAGCTGTCTAAACCAGGGCCGGTAAAAATCAATTCATCTGCTCTCAAATGAGCTGGAAATGAACGGACAGATCAACTATCTTCGTGAATTTGAATTTTGAAATGACAGTATTCTCTTGACCAGAGCAACCGCTGAGTTTCGAAGTCATTTTTCGGTTTTGTACATTCGTCGATGGATGTTCATTATCGCCTGTGCTATTGTCAACACCAATTTTGAATTTCATCTAGGTGGGGATGATCTTGAGTATCAAACGACGAAACAATATTTGTTTCTGTTGATGTAGAATATGATGCGTATTTTTTTTTGGCTCAGATCGACAGGTTACAATTACTACAAGTTGTAATTATGATAATAAAGTCGGTGACAAAAGTTAGAAACCATAAGTTATTTTCATCATCTCTTTGGTATTACGTATTTTTATGCATGTTCAGTACATTTCTGTGCATTCCCTAGATGGGTTGTACATCAAACTGGTGCAGTAATTTTTTTTAGAAAACTCAGCCGTAACTTGGTTTAAACCACTTTATTTTCTTGCATTTGAATTTACAGAAAAAGAAAGTAACCGTAAAAAAATTATCAAAAAAAATTCAACAGAATTCTGAAAAATAAACCCGCACGTACGATTAATACTTTGTAGCACCTCTCCAAAATTGCCCAAAGATTCTTAATCGGGTTGAGAATCTCTGTGGTGGCCATTCCAGCACGTTGTTCTTCTTTGTCTTGATGTAGTCCTTTGCAATTTTGCTGGTATACTTGGGGTCGTTATCTTGTTGGAAGATAAAACGACGCCCAAAGCCCAGCTTTTGGGTTGATGGCTTCAAATTATGGTTCAGAATACCAATGTAGCTCGCTCCAGTCATAATCCCATCGATCAACTCCAGATTTCCTTCTCAAATGGCAGCTAAACAATCCCACACCATAATGAAGCCACCTCCATGTTTGACAGCTTTGCAGAGATGTGGATGCCAAGTACTGCGCCGGTTTTTTGATCCGAGGAGCTCAAATTTGCGTTCATCGGACCATAAGATTGAATCCCAGAAGGTCCTATGTTGATATGTTTCTTTGCAAATTCGAGTCTTTTTTTCTTGTACTTCTCTCTGGAACGAATCTTTAACGGTTTAAACCGGCGATAAACAGTCCTGGTCGAAACGTCTAGATTCAGTATTTTCTTGATTTCTCGGGCGGTTGCTAGAGGGTTTCTCGACACTTCTCTTACAATTCTCTTGTCCATGTGCTGATAATGTTGGCGTGGACTTCCAGTTTTCGGCATATTTTCAACACATCCAGTTGATTCAAATTTCACACAGATTTTTCAAGCAGCACTTTTTGAAATTTTTAACGTTTCGGACAGATTGGCGTAAGTCATTCTAGCGTTTTGGCCTTCAACTATGGGCTGCCGTAGATCATCTGAATACCTTAGCATTTTTGCCTACTGAACTATCAAATAAGGGAATAAAGCTTTTTTGCAAGTTTGTATGATCGTTTACTTACACAACCACAGAGTAACGGAAGGATATGGCTTTTTCTAAACTCTAAACTATAGACACTGGATCTAGACCGGACAGCAATTGTCTTATGCAGCCAAACGACCTGTCAAAAAATGCAGCCAAACGGACTGTCAACTTTTGATTCACTTTAAAGGAGCAAGTATTGTGATCAAGTATTGTTTTGACACAAGCCAATTATGAGCAAATAATGGATTTTCTACTTCCATATTCAGTAAATGTAAGTATTTTCGGTGGATTATTTATTGCCGTTTGGATTACTAAAAATGAACAATATTCTTTCTCTACACAGTGCCGAGCATAGGAATACCATTTCAACGTGTATTTCACAGCACTATCAATTATCGTTTTTACAAATGATACATTAAGTCCCGAAATTGTAGTACAAACCATTTTAGCTGTTGTTGAGGCAATGGCTACATTATTTGAGGTTATTACGAGTACCAGAAAATGGCCAGCGGAAAGACTTGAAGTTTATACCGGAAAACCTCTTGCAGCCTGCTGACCCTCAGCATCGGATGATACTTGAACGCAATCTACGATGAACTGCATCGGGACTCGATTTACAAATGCGACGTGTTCTAGCCATAGCGCATGAAAAATTTGATCAAATCTTCGAAGCTACTTCTCTTTCTCTTCCTGGTACTCAACTGCATGACATTGTCATAAAACGGAACAGCATCCTGGACTTTTCGAGTCTTTCCGTTCATATCGAAGTAGAGATCACTAGCAAGAAAATGTAACTGGATATATTTGATATAATTAGTAATGGAGAAAACAAATTATAGTATTTTGTATTTACACTGCACAGCCTATGGCTTCCTAGAATCTGAAAATCTACCGAAAGGCCGCAGAATGCAAGCCATTTCTGCCTTATATTATCTTTCTTTGGAAACCGGAAGAAACCCACAGAATTCACTTCACATCGCGAGTTATTGCCACAATTTCGCTCCAAACAATTCATTTTTTACACGGCACTTTTCACTATGCTTTTTAATCAATATCTTCAAACGGAATCAAAACAAACTACCAACATCGAAACCGAATCTTTTTTTTAGCCTATTGCGCTGTTTACTTCAAGTTTGCACAAATACAAGTAGTGCCAAATCAATTTGTTGAAGTAGGTGATAGTGAAGAGTAGTCTAGTTACCAATGATTGTTTATGATAGTTAAATAAAAAGAAAATTTGTTCATTACCGTTCTGAATCTCAAACTGAGTAGATGTCTTATTACGGTCTACGGCTACACTTACAATAGGTTATGGGTCGCTAGAAGTTGGAAATTATTCACGAAGATTATTTTATTTGAAGAAGTTTTCCGCCGTATGGAAGTATGTTGAGGAAGCTACCCCGAATCCTCAAACTGATGCTTGGAAGAAAGGTGATCAGAAGACTCGGGCAACCATAGCGCTACTCGTCGGAATGAACCAGCGAAGATTGATCCAGAAGTGCACTACCGCGAAGCAAACCTGGAAGGCATTAGTGGACCACTATCAGAAGTCAAGCATCACGTCGGTACTAGCCATGTTACGCAGAGTGATAAATATGCAATACACGGAGGGTGACGATCTGGAGCGGCATCTTGAAGAAATGGAAAATCTGTTTGAACGAATCGCCAACGCAGGGTACGAGTTGCCGGCCAAAATCACGATACTGATGACATTACGAAGCATGCCGGAATCATACGACAATCTGGGAATTGCGTTGGAGAACCGACCAGACGACGAGCTGACCATGGATCTGATAAGAGGAAAATTGATAAATGAAGCCCTCAAGAGACGTGACAATGTTCGTAGCGAATCTTTGCTGAAGGTCCAATCCGGGTCGAAGCAGATGTTGTGCCACCATTGCCATAAGCCAGGGCACAAGAAACAGGACTGCCGATTACTGAACCAGAGGAAAGACTCAAATCCGCCGAAAGATCGAAAACCATTCAAGCCGAAGGCACGAGCCGTGAAGGAAGAAACCATTGATGACGAGTTCGCATTTTCAGGCCGATCAGAGACGAAGTTCAAGAACAACAGCTGGATCATCGATTCAGGCACGTCAAGTCACATGTGTGGAGATGAATAATTCTTCAGTGAAATCATGCCGATCTCAAGAACAAACGTAACTCTCGCTAATGGCAACATTGCTGACGTGAAGGCCAAAGGTACCGGATTGCTGATCTGCGGAGAAAAGAATGGTGCTGTGAAGAAAATTACCTTGTCAGAGGTTCTACTGGTTCCCGATTTTGGACCAAATTTGGAAACAAATTTGGTGTCCGTTAGCAAGCTGACCGAGAAAGGAGCAGAAGTTGTGTTTGCTGACAACGACTGTGTAATTTCGCACAACGGTAAGCATGCAGCTACAGCCGTGAAGTCTGGAGGATTGTATAATCTAAAGCTTGCAAAAACGGAGACAGCAGCAGCGGTGCACACAGAGAAATGCTTGCACCACTGGCACAGGAAGTTGGGACACCGAGATCCAAATGCCATCCGTCAATTGGTCAACGATAAGCTGGCTACAGGAATCCACATTGAAGAATGTTCGGTGAAGGAAACGTGTGAATGCTGCCTCAAGGGAAAAATGACCCGTTCACCATTTCAACAGGAAGCTGAAAGATCATCGAGAGCTGTATTGGATCTGGTTCACACCGACATCTGTGGCCCTATGAGAACAGTCACCCCAGGAGGATCAAGATATTTCATGACCATGATTGACGACTTTTCAAGATTTACTGTGGTATATTTCTTGCAAAGAAAATCAGAAGCTGCTGAAAGGATCATGCACTACGTTTGGATGGTCGAAACAAGGTTTGGGAAAAAGCCGTCAATCATTCGCTCGGACCAAGGCGGTGAATACAAGTCAAAAGCACTAGGACGATTTTACCGAGCCGAGGGGATCACGCCTCAGTATACCGCTGCTTATACCCCGCAGCAGAATGGTGTTGCCGAAAGAAAAAATCGGAGCCTGGTTGAGATGGCAAGATGTCTCCTGATGGATACCTATATTGGGCGGAAGCAGTCAACACAGCAGTCTACTTGCAGAACGTTCTTCCGTCAAAATCGGTGCAGAAGACGCCGTGTGAAAATTGGAATGAACGAGCTCCTGATCTCAAGCACATCCATGTTTTCGGAAATCCTGCATATGTTCACATGCCGGATCAAAAGCGTACCAAGCTGGAGCCGAAAGCTGAAAGGATGATTTTCGTCGGCTATTCAGACAATCATAAGGCGTACAAATTGATGCATCCAGATACCGACAAAGTGGTGATAAGCAGGGACGTTCGTTTTCTAGAAGCCAATGATAACATGAAGCAGATGTCACACCCTAACGTTGTCGAGTTCGAGTACAGCCACCAGCAGCCTGATGAGATGATAGTTCATGATGATATTGATGACGCTATTGATGACGATATTGATGAAGACTTTCCAGAGGTCGACTCCACGCTGGTTCAGGAGAAGGAGGAACAAAACGAATCAACCGATATCAGTATAGACGAATTCTTGAGCAGCACAGAAGAATTTCCTGAATCACCGCAACCGAGGCGGTCAGAAAGAGTCACGAAAGGAAAACCACCGGTGTGGTACACCGAGTCCTCAAATGTGATCTACAAGCAGCAACCCGAACCGAGAACCTACAAGGAAGCAGTTACTGGTCCGGAGCGTGAATTATGGCTAGCAGCAATCGAAGATGAGCTGAACTCGTTGAAGCAGAACCGAATCTGGGATTTGGAAGAGCTACCAGCCGGACCAAAAGCGATTGGATGCAAATGGATATTCAAGAGGAAGGAGGACGAACAAGGCAATGTGGTATGGTACAAGGCAAGACTCGTGGCACAAGGGTTCACACAAAAATTTGGAACCGACTACGATGAAGTATTCGCACCAGTTGTCAAGCAGGTAACCTTCAAGATTCTTGCAACCGTCGCTACCCAGAGGAAGTTGCTGCTGAATTATGCTGACGTTAAGACCGCTTACCTGAACGGGGAACTGCAAGAAACCGTTTACATAAAACAGCCACTCGGAATAAGTTCAGACAATGATGATGCAGTTTGCCGCCTACGAAAGAGTCTCTATGGGTTAAAGCAAGCCGCTCGTGTCTGGAACACCACTTTTGACGCCGCACTGAAGAAGATGGGATTCACGCAGTCCAAGAACGATTCCTGCCTCTATTATCGTGGAACAGGTGACGATCGCGTTTACCTAGCTGTTTACGTTGATGACATCGTTGTGGCCTGTCGCACTGAGGACGAGTACCAGGCCATTATTCGAGGACTGAACAAACATTTCAAAGTGACGTCGTTGGGCGATATTCGTAATTTTCTTAGAGTTTAAGTCAGACAAGCCAAAGGATCAATTTCGCTGAATCAAAGCAGGTACATTCGGAAACTCCTGAGCCGATGCGGAATGGATGAAGCTAAGCCATCAAAGATTCCATTGGATCCTGGACATTTGCAAACCAAGGAAGAGAGCGATAAACTACAGAACAATTCGCAGTACGCTAGCTTGGTTGGTGGTTTGCTCTATGTTTCCGTTAATACTCGTCCGGATATCGCCGTTAGCGTACCAATCCCAGGACGAAAGATGAACTGTCCATCACAAGCTGATTAGATAGAAACAAAGCGGATTCTGCGCTACTTGAAGCACACAGTAGACCACGAGCTGGTACAGGCCATCAATGCAGATCCGTTAACCGTTTACGTAGACGCAGATTGGGCAGGAGATGCAAAGGACCGAAAATATACTTCCGGATATTTGTTCCAACTAGGAGGAGGTCCAGTATATTGGAGTTCGAAGAAGCAGACGTGTGTGACCCTGAGCAGTACCGAAACGGAGTACATCGCACTTGCTGAATGCTGCCAGGAGGTCCAGTGGATTTTGCGGATTCTAGAAGATTTCTCTGTACCAGTTAGCCTACCGATAACTATTTTTGAGAATAATCAGTCCTGTATCAAGCAACTGATTTCACCTACAGTAAGTCGCAGATCAAAGCATGTTGAGACCAAGAATCACTATATTCGAGAGATGCAGACCAATGGAAAAATTCAAGCGGTTTACTGCCCCACCGAAGAGATGATTGCGGACATGCTGACCAAGCCACTCCAAGCGGTGAAGATACGCAAGTTTCGAGATAGTTACTTCTACCATCGAGGAGGAGTGTTGAAGTAGGCCATAGTGAAGAGTAGTAAAGTTACCAATGATTGTTTATGATAGTTAAATAAAAAGAAAATTTGTTCATTACCGTTCTGAATCTCAAACTGAGTAGATGTCTTATTACGGTCTACGGCTACACTTACAATACAATTGCTCAAATTTATGACGTTTTTCAGGGTTGGCAGATTGTATGATTTTGCGTTGTCCGGTCTATATACAGTGTCTATAGTGTAAACCGGTATATTTTTTTCCCGGTATATTTTTTTACTCGAGATGTATACTAGATTATTGTGAATAATGCGTGGACGAGTATTTGTGTGCATGTTAGTTATGTCAGCTGATATTATTTACAAATGCAACTGGAACCTTTAGTATCCACTTGTCCGTATCATCACCTGTGGTAGTATTGTCTCACTGACATATCAATATGAAAAAAAAAATAGTAGTTATCAAAATATCAAATTTTATTCTCATATCCATATAAATGAAATCTCTATCTATATCGTTTTTGTTTTACCAAGAAGTTTACTAACTTATGTCACTGACTATAGAAGGCAGTAAGACTCTGCGGTTGACACTATTCAAAATAATCGTTTTGGTTTAATTTAAAATGACTTTTTGATGTTTGATGATCAATTGCGATTGTAACAAAACTGCCCTGGAAACTCAAACTCTAATGAGTAATAAAAAATCGAGTACTCATAGAAGCATAGTTAGTTGATTTGTTCATTGCCCTTGATTTGGACATCTGAGATTTTCAAAACAAATAAAATTCCTCTACATAGACTCGAAATGCTTTTTATTGCGTATCAGTGAGTGATAAAAACAGACACTGATCTAAACTACTCCAATTAATCCAAATCTAGAGAATAAGAATTTGTAATTATGCTCTGCTACGATGTTTAATCGTATTTCAATCCGACGCTTGGATGCAATTTTTTTTTCTGACAATATGTAACCTATGCTCTCCCCGAGGGTGTGAGCTTCTGAAATTTTCCAGGCTCATTTTCCAAATCTGAGTGAGGTTGTTTAATTATTTATCAATTTATTCTAGTAAACCTTGATGATTTCTTTATATTTTAGAATGCTTTCCACTCACCAGTATCTTTCCTACAGATTCCTACAGGTTGCCGCCAACAAGAACTGACGCATATCAGCTAAAAGGGACAACTCACATAGGGCGTAAATGCAAATAAACGAAAACAGAACAAACCGTTCTTCTCAATTTGTTTGCGTTGCATACATTTCAGCGTGCGCTCTTGTCTCTGGTGGAAAACTTGTAACAAAACGGTTTCGTCGCACAATCTAAGCGTGCCATACTGATGGGAACGGTACAGTATCAACATCAACAACAACGGATGCGACGGCAAAAGCAACAAAAGTTTGAAAATAGAAATGGAAACGGAAAAAAAGGCAATCAGCCGAGCATGCCACAGCCAGACGAAATATGAAGTTTATGTCAAAGTTTATGACAGAACCAATTAAAAACATTCCGAACAATATAATTTTTTGTCATGTAAATGTGATATGGCTGTTTGTTTGGTAAGCGAGAATACTCGTTTTTTCGTCGGTTCCGAATGGATTGTTGGTAGTTTTCACGCTGCCACGATTTTGCTTGTCATCGTCAACGGACAGATGATGTGTGGCTTTTGTTTTCATCGATGCGTGTGAGAATGACAATTGAGTTTTGATGGATATCTTACAGGTGTGTTTTCGCAGCGATTGTTTTTTTTAATTGAATTTAATTTACGGGTCACCAATTGATTTGGATGCAGATTATTGATGAGTGAGAGTATGCATTCGATAAAGAAATTGTAATCTATCTGTTTTACGATCATCATGATATTACTTTAGGACAATTATTTTTTTGTGTTGTGTTGTACAAAATGTGGGACTTACCGGTTGTTTTTATGATATGAGGATTGGGTTTTAAATTTCTATAAGAAAATTAAAATTAGTATTATGTTCTTTTTTTGGGACATTTCAAGCTTATTGCTTATAAAAACCAGCTAGTTGCTTGCTGTCAACATAGTGTTCTAAATGCATTTCCACAGTTATTAGTGGAAACCTTTTGATACATTTTTTTACCTTACCAATCAAACCAAGGCCGGAGTGGCCTCTGCTGTACACAGATTCAGTTTTATTCAGTCCCTGGCTGCACTTCGTCAGCCTCGCAGTCTGCAAAGGATCCGCAGGTCGCTTTATACTTGATCGATCCATCTTGCTCGTTGCGTGGCTCTTCTTCTTGTGCCCGTTGGATCGTTTTCAAGAATCATTTTAACTGGGCTGTAGTTTGACATTCTTATGACATGCCACGCCCATCGTAGACGATCGGTGTGTACGATGGAAGGTTCTCCCAGCAACTGATTGAATTCGTGGTTCATTCGCCTCCTCCACGTTCGGCCTTCCATCTGCACTCCACCGTAGATCATACGCAACAATGCAGACACCAAGGGTGCGTTGCTCCTCCACAAGCAACGTCCACGTTTGGCCATGTGGCCGTATAGGACTACCGGTCTAATTAATGTCTTGTAGATGGTCAACTTTGTAGTTCGGCGAACTTGTTTCGATCTTAGCGTCCTTCGGAGTCCAAAGTAGGTACGATTGCCAGCCATAATGCGCCTTTGTATCTCTCTGCTGGTGTCGTTATCGGCGGTCACCAATGATCCCAGACACTTGAATTCGTATACCGCCTCAATTTCATCACCGTAGATCTGAAATCGTTGTGGGAGGTTAGCATTGTCTTTTCGTGAGCCCCTTCTTTTCATGTATTTTGTTTTCTACGTATTAACCACAAGCCCAATCGTTTCCGTCATCGCCTCAAAGTTACGTGCTATGATATCAACGTCGTCGGCGAAGCCAAAACATTGAACAGACTTCCTGAAGATCGTGCCACTTGTGTCTATCCCCGCTTTTCAAATCACACCCTCCAATGCAATGTTAGATAGCAAGCACGTAAATCACCTTGCCTTAACCCTCTCCGAGATTCGTAGAGACTCGAGAGTGTCCCTGAGACTCGGACGTCACACCTTACTCAATCCATCGTTGGTTTGACCAACCGTATTTTTTGAATAGTATGTAATTGATGAAAGAAAATGAGAGAGGGCATTTGGAAGAGATAAATGAGAAATGTTTGGTTTAAAAACATCCCACGTTGATGATTCCGTGAATATCGTCGATTAAATGCTAATGTATATATCAAACGTCAGCAATTCAATAGAAAGAGAACAACTCATTTCTAGATCACCACACAATGGAGCAGAAACATGTACTGAGCAGCTTAGTCTCACTTATGCAGATCATTTGCCTTCAAATACAACTATGGCAGTTAATTTACGCATTTTTATTAGCATATCAATTAGCACAGCATGTTTTGTCCCAGTGAAGCCTAAAAACTGAAATTGTAACACCGTTTAGGAGTGTCCCGTTTGTGGCAATAAAAATTCAAACTGTGGCAGCAAACAAGGGGACAAGAGGAGGAAATGCACAAACAATGCGCGCACGACGCCACGGTTGCTCAATTTGAGCCTACTTCCTTCTATTGTTTATGATAATTTGTGCTTCAATAAATTATGTCGATTTAAATTTCTGCTTCTGGCTGATTCGCCTTCTTCACTAACCGAAAACAAAATATGCTCTCGACTCGTTCTATCTCTTTGCAAGCTTCAGAGTGCGGGTGGTAAAAGTGGGACGCCAATTTCGAATACAGAAAAGCAAACTAGTTAATTTGTTTTGAGCCGTACTCCCTACGCAATAGAATGCACTTTTATGTAGATTGGTTCTCGGTTCGATCCCCGATTCCTAGCGCAATGCAGCCGTCCCTCTTATGCTACAATTTTCATTGGCGGAGGCGTTGGCTGACAGCACCCACCGAAGGTTTCGTAATGACTCGACATTGAACTCGAGGAGGAAGAAAAAAGAAACCATGAGCAATATAAAGTTTTTATTGCATGTTTACGCGCTTCAGTAAAGACGCATTCAATTTATTAAGTGGAAAGCAGCATAACGTCGATGACATCTTCGCTGGCCTGGATTAATTTATGCTGTGTGGCTTCTGCGTACCGTTTCGATAGGCCATACAGAGTATAATACATTGAAAATCAAACGCATGATAGGTTCATGTGCACGTGTAAAATTAAACGGACATTTTTTTACTTCAAACAAACATGAATATTTGCATACAAAAGTTTGTAAAAAATGTTTCCCTTGCGCTGAACTGGCCGGTTTGACGTGCCGCAAGGGCTCAGTAGGGATTCTTTGTTAAGACCCGAAGCTAAGAGTCAGTTCCATTGTCGTTATATCACATTAATAAGTTTTTCCACTGTACTTACACTGAACATTTATTTTTGTAAATTAGCCTTCACTCGTTTGGTAAACATGGATTTTGTACACAGAACAAATGTCTCGTATATTGTATGAAACATTAATATTGATTTTTATCTGGTGAAATGCTTTCATTACACCTTTTTGTATAATGCACGAAATGGATGATGGCATGATGGCGTTGCTACTGACATGTTGATTGGTTTGATATTTTTTTGTTTTTCAGCTTTTCCAGGACTATTAAGGGCTTACGCTGAAGCATTCTCAACGGCAGCCATTACCTAACAATTTAGAATTGATATAACTCAGAATCTGTACTAGATATTGGATATTTAATCACATCAGTTTGTATGCTTACTTGCTGTGAGCAATCTGATGTTTTTCGATTTGATGTTCATTCACTAACAATCGAGGTTTATCAATTTGAAATAGTGAGGAAAATTTGCGAGAGAGAGATAAAAGATAGGAAAAAATACACGGAGCAGCAATTCACCTTAAGATAGTGATGCATACCTAATTTTTATTTTTCAATAAAAAACCAGTGGATTTTAGATATATATTGTAAAAACATATATTTATTCTGTAATGTACATATCATACAAACATACAAAAACAAAGGGTAAGGGGGGACTACAGAGTTCCAGACAAAGTGTAGGCTGGATGAGGGGTTCGTGGTTATCTGGCCCAAATCATAGGTGACAATTATCCCTTCCTTGTTGGAAATCGCCAGATCGAGATCAGCGAACGGTGAAATATCTTCCGACAGTCTACAGTGAGTTTGCTAACCCTATTTTTAACAAACCATCAGATGGAAATCCTAATGTGAATTGCTTACTGTACATGTCCTGTAATAAGGGCGTTTCGTTGGAAGGAGATTCTATATTCTTACCGTGGGTTTCGTGTAAGTGCTTCTGCTTACGGGTCTACATCCCTCTTTTTTGACCCTTCATACAACGGAATAGAGACGATTAAAAGTATGTACAGTTTGATCTTGCCATTGGGAGGAACTGTACGCCATGGCAAGTCCTGCACTGGTGGTGGCTTCCTATCACATCACAAAAGTTTGTAAAAATTGTTTGGATTTAACATCCCAATAATAAACAATGGTCGCTTTATAGTACGTATGCTACTTTTATCATCTTAATTTTTTCACTTCAATACGCAAAGGTGCAGTATCGATTAGATAACCATATGCTATATTATCAGATTTAAGGTGAAAAATGTAAAATTTAAGTTTCAACCCCGATAATAAACGAACTCGTTTAAGTTTTATAAGTTGCATGAGAAATTGGAAGCGCATGGAAAGCTGTGGAACATATGTACTTATAATCGATGACACAGCATTGCCACAGATCACCGTATGATTCGGATATCTTTGTTATCGTTGGCATCATTGATAACAATATTTCTGATTCAGCAAAAAAGCGATCAACTGAGTTGACAACAACCAATGTTGAGTGCAAGCAAGTCGCAGGGACCGTAGGCCACCGAGCTCGGCAAGTTGTACAAGACTATTATGTGAACAAGATTGACGAATATAATCTATGATTAAAGCTGTTCTTAATAAAAATGTGCTGGAGCAAGGGATGTCTATGATCAAAGAATCATGGAATAGTAATAGGTGTACCTGAACTACTGATAATCTTTGTTTTTAGATGGTTCTACATATAATTGGTTTCACGGAGTTGGAATAATATATATTTAAGTATTATAACAGATTAAAACAAACGGTAAAAATGCCACTTACAAAGTGTTATAATGATTTTTCAGGTTTAAATAGTGCATGAAAACTGATTCATACCAACAGTAAGGATGCTGTTGGGGCTCACGAATTGTGATGGTGGGTTTTGACTGGGAAGACAAGGTTATTTAAATAGTTTGAAGGCCAATATGCACCGATTTAAACCAAGAGTAAGGATGATGTTGGGGCCATTGACAAAGTTTGATGGTGGTTTTCCATTTCAAAGACAAGGTTTTATATTTTAATGACGTTTGAGAGTCGCTTTGAATCGATTTGTCAACAGTAAGGGTGCAAAGTGTGATAGTGAATATATCTTTGGAAGACTAGATAGTTTACAATCACAAAGTGTGAAGGTGCCTTCCTTCATTGGTAAAACATACATTTGTTAAAACTTTGAGTGGCTTGAATCGATTCAAATCAGTAAGAATGCTGCAGAGGCCACTCACAAAGTGTAATGGTTCTTTTTCGTTGTAAAAAAAAACAATGTCATTTTCAATTACGCTTGAGAACCAATTTGGGCCGATTTATAAATAGAGTAAGGAGGCTGTTGGGGACACTTACAAAGTGTAATGTAGGTTTCTTTTATTGGGAACCAAAATGAGACATCGATGCTTTTGCGAAAGTCAGAAAAGAGATTTGTTACGGTAGTTGCTCTGTTTTTAATAATAGCTTGGTTGGAAAGCTCACATCCGCAAAAGATCTCATATAACCTAAACTGAGGCTACATTGAGAGCTGCCTACACGGAAAAAAATCCGTGCCCAGATCCGTGAACTGCAGTCATGGATTCGAGAACAAGCAAAAATACACCGTGAACTGAATCACGTAATCATGAACTAAATCACGTTTTTAGGTAAAAATCCTGAAAACGTGAACTAGTTCATGGTCCGTTTTCATTTTCGTGAACGCTTTTGTTTCTGTGTATAAGTGTATCCATAAACTTATGTGGGCGTTTAAGTGACTTTTTCAAATATTCCAAGAGAAGGGTATTTCGACATTTAAAAACATCCCCGAAGACGCCGTATCACTAAAATGATCTCCTAAAGAGCGATTATTTATGCACGTCTTGGTACTATTCAAACCCATGTGTGATGGACGATTTCTCCTACGATTTTTCGTACGGCGTATTTGTAAGGCGTGGCCACCAATTTTCACGGTTCTATTGGAAAAGAAGTCTGGCAAAGCTCTTAGGGCTCTTAGAAGACAGTTATCGAGTGCAAAACTCTCGGAAGATAACAACGGCACAGGATATGCTCTGATGAAACATTTCATGGATTTGCGAATGACAATCTGGTGGTTGAAGGCGTAAGACGGTGGGGATAGCGAATATTAAAATTGAAGGGTTACAGTCACCAGGCCAGGACAGATCTGATGTGTTTAGAAGATAGACTGTGAATGGCGGCGGTACAATGAAGGATAGATTTCCTATTCAAACAGAAGTGTCAAGCTTGCCGGCGTTGGTGGTGTAGTGGTAAGCGTGACTGCTACTTGGCACCCCAGTGGGTCTTAGTTCAATCCCAGTCGACGTCGGTGGTTTTTCTGAGGCGAAAAAATCTGGTCACGTCTTCCTCCGACGGAAGGGAAGTAAAGCCGTTGGTCCTATGCACCCTCTAACTGATGCTGAAAAAAAATTACCGAAAAGCTGTTCCAGCGAAGACCAACAGTCCTCAGAGGAGTCCTCAAATCGGGGCTGAGGTATGTGGGATCAGGTGTTTCATCGCAGGAGTACAGTCTTCTCGAGTACAGACTATCCAATAAAAGATACCAGCTTATTATGGTTGTCGATTCTCCCGTGATACCCATAATAAAGATAGAGATTCCCATTTGATTTTCATGTGGGGTTTTCCACCGTGAAGTGACACTTGTAATAAGGCTTACCATCAGCACTTTCATGAAAAACTGCCGTGAAATCACTATCGATGCTAGCTTCTGTAAGCTGTACAAATAATCAAACTAGAATGGATTAATCATGTATCGGTGGTATCTAAGAATCGGAAGCCAATACCAAACCATTCCTCTTGACCAAAGTAACTGAAAAAATGCCTTCCATTCTGAACTACCACATCTTAAAGAATGTAAACAGCAAAAAGATGTCGTCGAAGATTCCTTAAGGCAGTCTTCTCCGTGTATGGATTAGCTAATTCGAACACCACTATACGTATATAATGTATGTGTTCAATGATAGAGAACTCGTTTTTCCACTGTCACTTTTGTTCTGTAAAATGGCGTCGAATCAAGAAAGCGTGCGTGAACTCATTTTGCACAAAAAGGTGGAAAATTCGGATATGTCGCACGTGTTGCATAGTCATTGAATAATTATTGCATTATTGCAAAGTCGACGGTTACTATAGTGCTAAAAATCATTCAGCAGCGCTAAACGTTAAACAGCAAGGTCGGTTTCGGAGGCAACCATGATGCTCGATTCTTCGTGGAGTATAAGGCAGTGGTAAAAGAATTTAAGAAAAAAAAAAAGAATATCTCAGTCCGAGATGTGGCCACAACAGTGAAAATATCTCTATCGTTAGTCCAGAGAGTAAAAAAATGTGCGGGTCTGAAGTCCTTCAAATTAGGTGTTGCTCCAAACCGTAACGAAACGCAGAACGAGAGCGCGCTTATTATATGACACTATGTTGAAGGAGTACAACTGCTTGACATATTGCAATGCTGAATTGAAGCATATTCCGGGACTTGAGTTTTATACATCGGTAAAGAGGAAATGTTGCTGAATATTTTAAGCAAAAAAAAAAACTGTCAAAATTTCCATAGAAATTTCTCGTATGGCAGGAACATAGGGATGCGGTCTCAGAAGCAACATTTTTGTCACACTGCCACCATAAATGGACAAATTTACATGGAAGAATGCTTAATAAACGACTATTGCCATTCATTCGGAAACATCACGGTTCGGTGCTGTTCTGGCCTGACCTGGCATAATGCCATTATGGAAAGCTGGCTCAGAATTGGTACATTGCTAATAATGTAAATATTGTCTGAAGGAGTGCAATCCACCAAATTCCCCAGAACTCTGTCCAATCTAAATGTACACTCAGTAGCAAAAAAAGCAGAGCAAAATTTTGCTTCCAAAAGTCGCCACGTTCAACCTATAACCAATTCAACCTATTTGACAACACTATAACCAATGCACACTGGGCCAGGAGACGAAATTAGCAAGACAAAACCTCTAGCGCTTTGAGCATGCATTTTATCAAGATGATTGCTTCAGCATTGTTGCTCAGTTTTATTTGCGCCACAATTTGGTAATAAAAATTAGTTCCAATTTTCACCGCAAGGGCGGCGCTGCGATACTAACTCTTTTATTTCGCCTTCTAGCGGTTTGATGTCTTCGGCAAAGTTGTAGAGCATAAAATAATAAGAAAGTTTGCCTAAGACATTAAAGTTCTATGTCTACAAATAACAAAGTTACGATTAGTTTTGTAAAATTTAACTGAAATTTACGTTTTTTCTACTAATTTTCATATTTTCGTCAAATATGTTATTTTTGGTACCATTTATGTGTTGAACCTTATAATTTGCGTATGTTTTGGGAATGTTCGCATAGTTTTGGGACATAACAAGCGAAATATTAGCCAAAACTTTGAAAAATATCATGAATTTCAAAATTATTTTCTCAAAAAATTGCAAGTTGTTGCAAAAAATTACTCATGTTTCAGAAAGTACCATATGTGACCTTTCAATTCTGAAATTATGCCCGATACATATTTTGATATAGTTGAGATATCTGGATTAATTATAATTAATATTTTTGATCTAGAAACTATTTTTTATTTTATATTTACTATTATTTCAACAGGTTTTGTACGGATTCTGGAAATTGATTTTTATCGGTTTGAGGAAACTGTTTTGTGAGTGTCATCACGGGGTCAGAGGTTAGCAAAAGTCTTCTAAATACATCTTCGATGTTCGCCAGGCAACTGAATTGTCGAGAATGGTGCTCCCGAAATTTTCTGATCACTTTGTTCCGACGCTCTTGTGCTTCTTCCGACAATAGTCCAATCGGAATTTCGCAATGACTTATTATTTCAGATCCATGTACCAAGATCCTGTGAACTGAAGGCGAAAGGGGATAATAATCATAATAATGGACATATAACTTTCTAGTTTCTTCTGCATAGGTTTCGAATGATTTGACGTCGATTTCTAATTTCGATGATAGCGCGCAAAGAAGTGTAGCGACTTGACGAACGATGTCCACCTCAAGTCCTGTAATTCTTGCCGTTGTTTCTGGATCTTGAAAGAATCTTCTAGCAGTGTTGCCATCATTTGTGTTACCTGATGAAAATATAAAAATAAAGGGATCCACTTCCCGATAAAGAAGAAAAATGCAGTTACCTCCGGATGGCAAAGGTTCACTTATTCTCAGCCCAATCTTCTTAAATTCTTCTCTAATTGCACGTTACCGTTCAAGAAAGGTTTCGTTTCCTTTATTTATACGCCATTTTTTGAGTGGGATTCTGTACGAAACATTAAGCAGAAGCTCCATACTTCTTATGTAAGCATGCAAAACAGGAATGGTTTCAATTTTATTGCGATCGTCACATATTTGGGCTTCGATGGGATTACTGAGTTTTTTGCCTGATGCTCCGCAAAGATTGCACGCCTGGGAACTTGTTCCTGTGAAGCTGTTAATAACTTTGCCATCGACCATACTCAAAATTAACTCAGAAGAAACATCTACAGAAATCCTATTTATCGTCAACGTGGTTGCTTTCAAATTTTGTATTTGTAACATCATACTCTCCACTTCTCGTTTGATAAGATCAGCAGTTTCTTTTTGAAAAACCATTTTGATGGAGCGGCACAAATTGATGGATGATGGACTGTTGTTGCTTCAAACTTCTTGTCGTTCGCCGGAGACTGCGTTGAAATATATTCGCAAAGGAACCAGGCAAATCAAAAAAATATGCGAGTCATTAGGTACATGATATAACATCATCGCCAACTTCTTCAAAAAATGTCATTTTATACCGTGAGTGGTTGCTTGAAACATCCAATCCCCATTTTAAAATAACACATAAATTTCCCTGTTCATGAATGTACGGTTCAATATATTTATTCAGTGTCATAAAGAGACGCTCTACCGCATGGTCAACAAGAGGAACTTCTGCGCATGATGGCCGAATGGAAATATCTGAAATACGTTCAAACATGCAAACTTTTAAAACTTTATTGTAAAGGTTATTATCATTTGCGTGCCCAATATAGTTTGCAAATAAACTTTGATACAGCTCACATTCCGCCATGAAACAGCTTCCAATCAATTGGGAATTGTTCCGATTTTTAAATTTTTTGGTTTTATTAAAAATAATTTCGAAACTTTTGAGGAAATATTTTTTTTTTCAATTGGAGAGTTAAAGTAATTTTGAAATAATTTAGAATTATTAAAAAAGCGACTCAAAACCACCACAAAATCCAAAACTTGAAAGAATTATCGATCTATTGGAAGCTGTTTAGACAAGAACATAATTAAATGAATTTGTGCTTACCACGTGGATAACAAGTACTTTTATTATCGTGGATGTCATTGTATGCTGGATAAATGTCATATCCTTTTTTTAGCGTCATGTTCCTTATGTTTTGGTACTGTTGTTTTGTTAGATCGTTTTCACATAAAAACCTCAATGCATCGTCGACTGTAAAACGTTTCATCTCTGGTTCAACAGATAGAGCAAGTTTTTTGAAACGGGAAGCTTTCTCAGTAAATGCAAATAGGTGCTCGACAACCCAAGCAACGGAACGATATCCATCAGTCCTTAATGCCGTTACCGTGGCTGAAACCAATTCTGCTGTGGTGTGTTTTTCTCGCAAATCTTTGGTTTTACGGAGCCTGGTCCTAGGGGTTTCTGCACCAAAAGATATTTTCTTCCTTCCACCAACATTTTTCTTCGGAATATTATTCAAAATTTTAAAGTTTGAATCCAGCCATTTTGAATGTTTCAGGAAAAACAAACTCTTTATGCGGTGGCACTTTGCGTATCGCGATTCAATATTTGATAGTAGCAAACGTAGTGAGTTTTGAACGGAATCAGAAAACATTTTATTATCAGGACATGTTATTTTCTTCTTCACATACGATGCCACATCACCAAGTGGAAGATTCTGTAGGAATAATTCTACTATTTCTCGTACGCGAATACTGCACGCTAATAATAAAATTACTTGAATGAATTCCTACTGGATTAATTAAAATAACCTACCTTGAGCCATAGTGATCTGTAGAAGGCACCAACCACAAACTAGAAGTAATCTGCCGAAAGAACCAAAAGGGTAAACCAGCGCTTCCAAACGGTTGATAACTACACAATTATTATGACATTTGACGTTTGAGATTTGAAGTTTTGAGGCGTATTCAAATGTAATGGGGAAAGTCGTGGTTGCTTTGATATTTCATCAACATCCGTGCACTCATGGACATAGAAAAAAATACTGTGAGGCACGTTTTCAATATTCTCGTGGAAATGAGTGAGGCAACACCAAAACACGGCTAACAGTAATATCAAAAAGGCAATAGAATTATGGCAGCGTGCACAGGCTCATGCTTCAACATTTGCTTCGATGATGACCCCTTGGTTTTGACAGTGAAGTAAACAAGTATGTGTGTCAGCGATCAATCGTATTCGTCGACACACGAATACAAGTGCAGAGGAATACTTATTTTCAATTGACTTTTATAGCACACTATCTTTTACAGATTAAAAATAAAGATATTCGAGGTGAAAAAATAATTCCATTTGACATGTTGACATGAAAACATATCAGATTTTGTACAATGGAATGCATATGTATGTATACGCAAAAAGCAATCAATTATAGCATTGAGTTCGGGCTAAAATCATCAAAAGTTTAATATACGATATCTCAAATATATCAAAATATGTATCGGGCATAATTTCAGAATTGAAAGGTCACATATGGTACTTTTTGAAACATGAGTAATTTTTTGCAACAACTTGCAATTTTTTGAGAAAATTAATTTTGAAATTCATGATATTTTTCAAAGTTTTGGCTAATATTTCGCTTGTTATGTCCCAAAACTATGCGAACATTTCCAAAACATACGCAAGTTATAAGGTTCAACACATAAATGGTACCAAAAATAACATATTTGACGAAAATATGAAAATTAGTAGAAAAAACGTAAATTTCAGTTAAATTTTACAAAACTAATCGTAACTTTGTTATTTGTAGACATAGAACTTTAATGTCTTAGGCAAACTTTCTTATTATTTTATGCTCTACAACTTTGCCGAAGACATCAAACCGCTAGAAGGCGAAATAAAAGAGTTAGTATCGCAGCGCCGCCCTTGCGGTGAAAATTGGAACTAATTTTTATTACCAAATTGTGGCGCAAATAAAACTGAGCAACAATGCTGAAGCAATCATCTTGATAAAATGCATGCTCAAAGCGCTAGAGGTTTTGTCTTGCTAATTTCGTCTCCTGGCCCACTGTGCAATGTATAGACCTTATGTGACCAAAATTTCATGTTATAAGGTCTATAAATTTGAGGTTTTCATAACATATGTGAAAATAGTCGTTTTTGGTCATACCAATTTCAAAAATCCGTATATCTGTGAAAAATTTAGGTAGCATATTAAAAAATTTACCATAGCCTAAAAAATATAGGAAATAATGTGGAGAAAATTTTAAGTCCTTCACAGGTGTTGCTCCAAATCGTAACGAAACGCAGAACAAGAGCGCAAAATCGCGAGCGCGGCAATTATATGACACTATGTTGAAGGAGTACGACTGCTTGACAATGGACGACGAAACATATTGCAATGCTGATTCAAAGCAGATTCCGGGACTTGAGTTTTATACATCGATTCAAATAGGAAATGTTGCTGAATATTTCAAGTAAAAAAACGAAAGGGTGAGTTATGTCAGTGACATAACTGCAAAGTTGACGTAGGACTGCTTGTTGGTGTGAAGAAATTGATGTCATCGAATTAATAAATTTCTACTATATTTCATTCAGTCTATAGAACCACGAAACCCTATGCTATTGGTGTGTGAGGCTCCGGTTCTTCTTAAGCTATTGGTTCTCCACGAAAATTTACAGAAACTGCAGTTCGGTTCGAATTTACTGTTAATGATATTTTGTTTGTTAAATCAGCGCCAACATTAGATTAAGGCGAATTTGCTTTTGTAAACAATGGCTTTCGTAGTCATTTGCTCTTGAACAAAAGGTCACAAATACAAATTAAGCGCTCTTTAAGGAAGAAGAGCTTTATTTCTATCCGCTGATATATTCAATTTGAAGGAATTTTATTCAACTTCCGATAAATGAGCAGACAAAGTGTTTGTTTACAAAAGCAGATTCGCCCTAATCAAATGTTGGCGCTAAAATGTCCAACATGCTTGTAAGTGTGAAATGGATCCTGTGTTTGCGGAGGGAACATGGTTCGCGATTGAAATGTTCTTATCAGTTTTCTTGGGGTGCGGGACAGCCTGAGTGTTTGGCGGCACGTGATACTACGATAAAAATAGGCATTTACACCGTCTTCAACTCGATATTGTACGGACTGAAGATTGAACACACACACAAAAGTTGAGAAGGTGGCAAAAAATGCAATTGCAGTTTTACAATCATATCTTGAGAAATCCGCATGATTCAGAACAGGCAACTTTGCCCATTTTGATCCACAAAGCGTTTTATGGTACAAATGAAGCCATGCAAGTGTGTGCAAGCGACTGGCAAGCAAAAATAGCTCGAAACAAATTTATCGCTGTAAGATCCTTATTCAATCATCACCAACATATCAATATACAATATGGATGAGTCGATATCACAAAATGCCGCAACGCTATAGGCCACTATTGTATTGCCGCCGTCAAGTGTTCTATGTTTGTTCTCACTGATCATCGACAAAGCGTTTTATGAAATAAATAATGCCATGCAAGTTTGTTAGCGACAGGTTGCACATAGCTTGGTAGAAAATATGTCCATTTGATTCATTGCTGTACCCTGAATTCCTCGCCAAGTGAACTACCTGCAGGGTTTCTATTCCCCATCTCTTGATTTGTCAAAGTGGCTGAATGGATGCCATCAAGAGCCGCCACGCTGTCGTTCACGGTTCGTATCCTGATTACGTAATTGGTGGATTATATTTGGTGAGCCATCTGACTTTCGGACACACATCTCTTACTCACCAACTAAATATCACTCCACACGTTCAATTTTTCATTGCGAATTGCTGTTGCTGTTTTGCCCACAACTAATGTTAGATTTTTCATCCAAGTTACGATCAATAGCAAGAATGGAACAAAATCAAGCGAAATTGTCTTACAATCTTACTTTCTTAGTTTGTGTGTAGAGCGAATTACGAACAACTTAACCTAACACCAAATAGACCAGTTTGGACATTTTCGTTTTGCAAAAAGTTCCACATGCTGAAGCGGGAATCGAACCCTCAACTTCATGACAACAACCGCTTGAACGACGGGCGACGCCGCTAACCACTGGACCACGAAGATGATGTGGGCAATTGATTTGGCAATTTTCTCCGGGACGCGGCAGTTTAAGCAACATGGCGTTGAGCCGGTGCGTGGTAATAAACAATTCGATGAGCTCTAGAGAAATTTCAATCAAACATACTCTTTTGTTGGCAAATTGATTTGGTCGTCCTGAAAAGGACAGATTTTAGTTGTTTACGGAAGGATGATTTACGTCAGCGTCGACGTCGGGCTTCTTCCGCTTGCCTCGTCCAGCGGACGTGCCAGCCACATCAGGGGCGTCCACTCGATCTCTAGCAGCCGGGCGAAAAACTCGGAAAAGCATTTTTTTTATCACGAGAGCGGGATACACACGCGTCTTAACGTGTGGATGATCCAAGACCGAATGATAACTGTTCGTAGTAGTAGTAAAATTCTTGTTTATTTTTGCATTCTATGTCTTATATACTAATTTACAATATTAAGTGTTTTAGCCCATTGGGCTCTTCAGCTTTGTTTTAAGTGTTTTATGTGTTAAATGTGTTTAGTGTCTTTTGTGTTTTAATTAATTTTTCAAATCAGCCCTTAGGGCATTGTAAGTTTCAAAATTTGATAACCTACTTAAACTAAAACTATAGCTACAATTTGAAAAACCTAGGGAAAGGGGAACCAGATTCCGAATGATCTGGTGATCCGATGTCAGGCAGCGTGCCCTGTACCGATTGATAGACTCACTAAAGCGATCGACGAGCATTTTTATCTCGGCCAGACGGTGGACCTCAGATGTTCTTGTCCTCGGAGGGGTGTTCAGAATCATCCTGAGGAACTTATTTTGAACACGCTGGAGTTTCAGGTGATGTGTTTTTGCGCAACTCTCCCAGATTGGCATGCCGTACTCGATGACTGGAAGTATGATTTGCTTGTGGACAGCAAGCTTGTTTTTCAGAGACAATGTTGACCTTCTGTTAATCAATGGGTACAGTAGCTTCAACAGAACGTTACACTTTGTGACAGTTTTGTCAACCTGTTCCCTGAAAATAAGCTTGCTGTCTATGGTAATGCCAAGATAGACAGCTGATTTGGCCCATTCCACCGTTGTGTTGTTCAGGCTTATTTTACAATCCTCAGGCGGAACAAGTTTGGGAGAGTTGGAGTGTGGAAACAGGATGACCTGGGTCTTCGCCGCGTTGATACAGATCTTCCATTCGGTGAAGTATTCTGACAGAACATTCAGGCTTCGCTGCAGTTTCGCTGTAAGCGCTCTTATTATCCTACCATTGTGGACGACTGCGGTATCATCGGCGAACAACGATAGAGATCCATTTTCCGGGAGCGGGGGTATGTCCGAGGTGAAAAGGTTGAACAGAAGTGGACCTAGTATACTTCCCTGCGGAACGCCGGCGGAGGTTTCTTGCGCATCGGAAACTGCACCATGCAGCGAAACACGGAATGTCCTGTCCGACAAATAATTTTTAATTATCTTCACCAAGAAGATAGGAAGATTGTATTGTTTTAGCTTGTACACCAGGCCATCGTGCCACACATTATCGAAGGCCTTCTCGATATCGAGAAGTGCCATGGCAGATGATTTCAAAACAGACTTGTTCCGCCTGAGGATGTTGATGACTCGATTGAGTTGGTGGATTGTTGACCGACCACGTCGAAAGCCAAATTGTTCGTCGAGCAAGATGTTGAGCTCGTCGGCAGATGAAAGAAGCCGACGGTGGATCGCTTTCTCAAACAGCTTGGATAGTCCTGAGAGAAGGCTGATGGGCCTATAGCTCCTAGAACATGAAGGATCTTTCCCAGGTTTCTGGATGGGTATGATTTTAGCTGACTTCCAACACGAGGGGAAGTAGCTAAGTCGGAGACATTGGTTGAAAATCAACGCCAGATGGACATAGAACTGGGGGCTCAATTGCTTGAGCTCCAAGTTCATGATGTTGTCGAAACCCGGGGCCTTCATGTTCTTAGTCGCTTTGATATCGGTCAACAATTCGTCAGCTGAGATCTCTAACTTTTCCGAGAAGTCGTTGGGACTTATATCGATGTTGTTTATAAGCGCGCTAACGGCACCTTCGTGTGGACTGACGATGTTTTGTCCGAGATTGTGGGAGCTGACGAAGTGTTGACTTATCTCAGCAGCCTTCTCTGCAGGAGTTATCAAGCGATCCTTAGAGCCATTGCTGTCTAGTGGGATCAACGGTGGAATGGGCCTTGGCTTAGTTTTTAAAATTGTTGTCAACTTCCAGAACGGCTTTGCACAGTCTGGGAGAGAACGGATCTTGTCGGCAAAATTGTTATTTTTAAGGTCCACCATTCTGGCCTTAATAATTTTTGTCACTCGATTACAGTGACTTTTTAGCGTTGGCAAACCAGTTCGCTGGTATTGCCTTCGGATGGCGTTTTGCAATTGTATTAAATCTTTAGTGGGTCTATCAATGGGTACAGAGTTGCTCACCTGATCAATCACCGGTACATGTTGCTCCCGGGCCTGGGAGATCGCTTGCTCGATGCTCTGCAGCTGCCGTTCGATGTCATCAACCGAATCAAGGTGCATGTTGAAATCGATGTTGTTGTCAACGTGTTTTCGGAACCTCTCCCAACTGACGCGATAGTAGTTCCGTCTGGTGATTTGATGCCGGTTGATCGAGGAGCCAACTTCGGCCACCACCGGATAGTGGTCCGAGCTGAGCTCCTGGTGTACTACCGGCTGGGCGATGTTGTTCCCCATGTTGGTGAGGAAGATGTCGATTGTCGAATGGACCCCGGATCTGCTCAACCGGGTGGGAGTATCCGGGCCCAGGACGGTGTAATGGCCCTCATCCAGGTCTTCCTGCAGTATTATTCCGTTCCGGTTGCGCCGGGTGTTCCCCCAGGTTTCGTGTTTCGCATTTAGGTCGCCGGCGATGATGAACTGCCCCTGCCTCCGAGTTAGCTTGCGAATATCGTTCCTTAGGACCGTTGTTGTTCCGTTAGCGGTGCTGGTTTGCTTGGGACAATAGGCCGCGATGATGGTGATAGGGCCTATTACAGTTTCGACCTCGATTCCAATGGCTTCGATTGACTGCAGCTGAAGATTCGGAAGCAGATGATAGTTGATGTTGTAGCGCAGGGCGATCGCCACTCCTCCTCCACTAGAGCTGCTACGATCAAGGCGCACAATCCGGTATCCTGGGATGGAAACGCTGAGTTCCGGCTTGAGATGTGTCTCGGTGACAATGGCGATGTCGATGACCTTCCTATTAAGGAAGTCACCGAGCTCGATTGTTTTGTTCCGGATGGAACAAGCATTCCAATTGAGGATGCTGATGGTGCGATTACGGTTCATACTTGAACATAAATTTCATCGTCACGGATGTGGCGGCTTTGAGCTGTTCCTCCTTCGAGCGGCAGGAACGTAGTTGGCGGTAAAGCTCTTGGACGAACTCGACCATTTGCTCCGTGTCATAGAGCTGTCCATCGACGGGTGGTTGGGTGGAGGTACTGCAACTCGGATTGCCCCAGCCTGGAGGAGGAGCTGGCATGGGGGCGGCGGCGGCAGCCACGAATCGTTGCTGAACGGATGCTGACGGGCGGTTTGCATGGCGATGGTTCAATGGAACTGGCGGCAGATTCGGCACTTGATACCGGAGCGTTGGGAAATTCTCCTCGTCCATTCGAGGTGGTTGGCGGCGTTGACCAGGTCGAGACTTGGTGGACGCCTTCTTGCGGATGGCCAAATACTCCGCTCGTTTGGGACAGGCTCGGTTGACGCCTTCGTGGTTAGCGCCACAGTTGGCGCACTTTGATGGGGCACCTTCATCCATCGGGGCGCAATCGATAGTTGCGTGCGCTCCGGCACACTTTCCACACCGGGGTTTCATGTGGCAGTTTCGGGTCCCATGACCAAATGCCAGACACTTGCTGCACTGTGTCACGTCGTGTTGCCTCGGGTGATACCGGTCCCACTCAATAATGACGTTGAAAAGTGCCCGTGTTTTCAACAGGTCCGCCATCGTGACGGAACCCTTTTCTAAGTGGACCAGATAGAGTTGGTCCCGATGATTTCCCTGTTGTTGGCGTCTTATTGGGAACACCTTCACCGGTTTCAGAGCCGCCGCGTGCAGCTCAGCGACTATTTCCTCCGGAGTGAATTCTGGAAGGCCACGCAGAATCACCTTCAGCGGCTTGTTTCCGGGTGCGTCGTGCGTGTAGAACTCATGTTGCTTGGCGACTAGGTGACCGCCAACAGCACGGTAGTCAGCCTCCGTCGAGCACATTATCTTCGTGCCCGTACTGCACAGCTTGTACAGCGGATTAACTTTAATCGCTGCAAGCTCCGTCCTAAGGGCAGCGATGTCTCTTGACGTGGTGAAAAGCGGCGGGACTTTAACTTTTTTCGGTACCTCCAGTACCGGGAGCGCAGCAAACCGATTGCTCGCTAGTAATCGGGCGTTGGTATCCGATGAATCGGCATCGTCATTTCGTTGCCGCTTGCAGCTGCTTGGATTCGGTATGGCTTCAGGAGCTGATGTTGCTGGCGTGGATGTCACCACGTGTTGATTTTTTCGACCCATTGCCACGGCAACAGGTCGAGTGGAAAAATTTTCACAACCTTGCAACACTTTCTTCTGGCTTGCTACCGCTAATAACTTAGCAAGCGCTGGCGATAGATCACGAACCGGACGCGCAGAAATCGGACGAGGGGGGGAAAACGGGAAAAACTTTTTTACGAGAGAGCGAAAAACACGACCGTACGTGTCGCTTGTTCGAACTCGAATGATATGATAACTGTTCGCCATGCCAGGCCTGTTTTATATAATGGCATATACCATTACATAACAGGAAGGGGGTTCTCAACGAAGGTAATGCGAATCAAATTTTACAAAAGGGGGGGGGCCTCGGTTGTTCCGCCAAACAGCGGGGGGGAAAAAAAATTTTTTTTTTTTTTTGGAGCGACGGGCGTTGCGGGGGTTAATTTCATTTTTTTTCTTCTCAGGCAAAAAAAAAACGGCCCCTGGCGGGGCGCGGAACCCCAACCGAAGGGGGGGGGAAAAAATACACACTCTCCTGCTACAAAACAAAAAAAATAATTTTTTTTATTTTTTATAATAAAAATTATAAATTATATTTTAAACTAAAGGGCGATACGGTCAAAATTTGGTCAATATCAACTTGACGTATTTCTTTCAATTTTGCATTTAAAAAACCTGAACACCCCTCATTTTGAAGGTGTGTGTGTGTAGAATGTTGCTCCTATTTTGATTTTGGAATTCACTCTTCAGTTGTCTAAATGCCGTCCAAGCAAGAAGAGCAGCGTATCAAAATTTTGCTCGCGCATCGCGAAAATCCGAGCTACTCGCACGCAAAGTTGGCAAAATCGCTAAAAGTTGCCAAATCAACCGTTACAAATGTAATTAAAGTGTTTGTGGAACGTTTGTCGACAGCCAGGAAGTCGGGATCGGGAGGAAATCGAAAACCGGAAGCCGCTGAGACGACAAAGAGAGTTGCCGGTAGTTTCAAGCGAAACCCTAACCTATCTCTCCGAGATGCCGCAAATAAGCTGGGTGTATCGTCTACAACCGTGCATCGAGCCAAAAAAACGAGCCGGACTATCGACTTACAAGAAGGTAGTGGCTCCAAATCGCGATGATAAACAAAATACGACGGCCAAAGCGCGATCCCGGAGGCTGTACACGACGATGCTGACGAAGTTTGACTGCGTGGTAATGGACGAGGAAACCTACGTCAAAGCCGACTACAAGCAGCTTCCGGGACAGGAGTTTTATACGGCAAAAGGAAGGGGAAAGGTAGCAGATATTTTCAAGCACACGAAACTGTCAAAGTTCGCAAAGAAATATCTGGTTTGGCAAGCCATCTGTACCTGTGGCTTGAAAATCAGCATTTTCATAGCTTCCGGGACTGTCAACCAAGAAATTTACGTGAAAGAGTGTTTGAATAAACGTCTGCTGCCTTTCCTGAAGAAACACGGTTGTTCCGTACTGTTTTGGCCGGATTTGGCATCTTGCCATTACGGTAAAAAGGCCATGGAGTGGTACGCCGCCAACAACGTGCAGGTGGTTCCCAAGGACAAGAACCCTCCCAACACGCCAGAGCTCCGTCCAATTGAGAAATACTGGGCTATTGTCAAGCGGAACCTAAAGAAGACCAAAAAAACTGCTAAGGACGAGCAGCAGTTCAAGGCAAACTGGCTTTCTGCGGCGAAGAAGGTGGACAAGGTGGCTGTACAAAATCTGATGGCAGGGGTCAAGCGTAAGGCCCGGCAATTCGGATTTGGAAAAGCGGAAGCCTAACTGAATATTTTTCCTGAATTTTATACTAATTGAACTTGAAAAAGAAATTTAATTTGATTTTTTAAATAAACGATTTCACCGATTTACACGCGTTTTCCCTTGACCAAATTTTGACCGTATCACCCTTTACCTGCAACTAATCCACTATGAACCTATGTACAACAAGAACTACAATGAAGCTAACCTACCCCCAACACTGAATATGTGAAACACATAATTGGTCTGCCGTGTTATAGTTCGGCTCAATTTAACTGTTAATATTTCGTTTATTGAATATCCAACGTTTTAACCTGGGAAATAGAGATTTATAAATGGATACTAACAAAACATTTTGCTCATTTTCTCCAGAACGCGGCTTTTCAAGCAACGCCATGTTGAGCCGGTGCGTGGTAATGAAAATTCGATGAGCTCAAGAGAAATCTCAATCAAACATACTCTTTAGTTGGCAAATTTATTTGTTCGTCCTTAAAAGACCGGGTTTTAGTTGTTAACGGAGGGAACATGGTTCGCGATTGAAATTTTCTTCTCGGTCTTCTTGGACAGCAGGACGGCCTGAGTGTTTGGCAGCACGTATTACTACGATAAAAATTGACATTTGCAACGTCTTCCACTCGAGATTGTACAGACTGAACATTGACCATAGAGCGAATTACAACGAACAACTTAACCTAACACCCTGTGGATTAGACTGGACATTTTCGTGTTGCAAAAAGTTCCACAGGCTGGAGCGGGAATCGAACCCCCACTTCATGCCAACGAACGACGGGCGACGCCGCTAACCACTTGACCACGAAGATGATGTGGGCGATTGATTTGGCCATTTTCTCCGGGACGCGGCTTTTTTAACGCCATATTGAGCCGGTGCGTGGTAATGAAAATTTCGATGAGCTCAAGAGAAATTTTTATCAAACATACTCTTTAGTTGGCAACTTGATTTGATCGTCCTGAAAAGGACGGATTTTAGTTGATAACATGGTTCGCGATTGAAATTTTCTTCAGTGGTCTTGGGCTGCAGGATACCACTCTGTGAAATGGTCACACCGGAGACATTTTTTTTCACCTCCTCGTCGTTGCGGATGGCTAGCTGCAGGTGACGTGGATGATTCTTCTTGGTCGGGTCATCTTGTTTTCACGGGCGCCGTTTTCTGCCAACATGCTCCGCAAACACGTCTGTCGCATGCGGATGCACAGCGAGAACTGATGAAGATGATTGGTCGGTCGTCTCCTCATGTTTGATATTCGTTGGCACGGTAACTGTGGCAGTATGAACCAATCAGAGCGAGGCGCAAATATTATGTCATTTTCGACCAATAGCGTTGTGCATTTAAACATTTTTCTTTAAAGTACTTTTTAATTAGTTTAAACAACTATAATGAATTTAGTTATCAACCGGGATTCAGCTTTGATGTTCTACCTTTCGAATGAAATACTTATCGTAAAATGTCTGTAGGCCAGAGAGGAGATATTATCGTTCAAACCCGCGTAACGCTTGCGATTACAGAAATTTTAGAACGGCGCCCCTATACAGGAAAAGAAAACTATAAGGGACAGCCCAATGGGGTTGTACGCAAAGTTGACGTAGGACTACGCAGCAATCGAATTCCCATACACGTCAGGGCCATCCGCTAATTGATTTAAGTCAGTTCTGAAAAGGGCCAAGAAAATTCTATTGTACACTTTTTAGAAAGCATTTGGTGGCTCTTAATTATGATACGGCCCCGGTTGTATTTTCTACGATGGTTGAGAGAGCCACTATCTCTAACGCGTAGAAGATAGTTATGGATCTGTTGGTTCATTGGTTGTTCAACGCGCTTTGCTATTTACTCCGGGACGCGGCGTTTAAAGCAATGCCATGTTCAGCCGGGCGCGGTAATGGAAATTTCAAACAGCCCAAGAGTAAATGTTAACCAAATAAAGTCTTTAATTGGAAAATTGATTTGATCGTCCTGAAAAGGACGGATTTAGTTGATGGGGGAGAAACATGGTTCGCGATTGAGCTTGGGCTTTCTTCTTGGTATTCTTGGTTCAGCTACTCGTCGTTGCGGGTGGCCATCTTCAGGTGACGTGGGATAGTTGATTCTTGTCTCGTTTTCACGGGCGGCTTTTTCCCGCCAAATCGTAGGCTTCAGCAGCCATGTTTCTCGCAGCGAGGATGACGGGAGCATCGGCAACAACAGCCAACTGCACCAACGCCTCTCTGGGCAGCGACTGCTCGCCGCCGCCTACTGCGATCCTACAGCCACTGCACAGCTTAACGACTGTCGTAAGACTGAATCAAAATGTTCTGCTAAAAGCTGTTAGGTAAAAGCATCGGATGCTAGTGCACGAAAGAAGGCGGTTCCACCGAAGGCAATGTGTTACAAATAGCATCAAAGGGGACGAACTTCAATTATTGCGCCACAATAATTAGTTTTAATTATTACACGCAAGACGGATGATTTTCTTAACCGAACCTTTCCTAATTTGCTTGCCACCGCCAGCAACTAATCCGCTATGCATAGCTAGGAACTACAATGAACTCAACCTCATGGTCGTTCTGAAGTGACGCAGTTCGGCTCGAATTCCGTTCGTTGGTTGTTCAACCTTCTTTGTCATTTACTACGGGACCCTACGTTTAATGAATGCTATGTTCAGCCGGGGCGCGGTAATTGAAATTAATTTCAAACATCACAAGAGAAAATTTCAACCAAATAAACTCTTTAGTTGGCAGACTAATTTGGTCGTCCTTAAAAGGACGGATTTAGTTGACGGGGGAGAAACAGTTCGCGATTGAACTTGGACTTTCTTTCTTGGTTCATCTCATCTCATTGCGGGTGGCCATCTGCAGGTGACGTGGGATGATTGATTCTTGTCTCGTTGTCACGGGCGGCTTTTTCCCGCCAACTAGTAGGCTTCAGCAGCCATCTATCTCGCAGCGAAGTTGACGGGAGCATCGGCAACAACAGCCAACTGCACCAACGCAGCGACTGCGCGTCCGACTGCAGATCCTACTCTACACAGCTCCACGACCGCCGGAAAACTAAATCAAAATGCGAAGGTTTACCCCTTATATAACATTCATGGCTGCCTAGGAGACGTTCCTTACTTAAATATGAAGTCTGTGCGCGGAAAGTACTGTGTATTTGGTAAATTTACTATGAAAAATCGATATTATAAGACATCACTTCATATTTGCGTTAATTTTATTAGTTGCATGTTAAAAATCAATAGTTTGAAAAATTTAAATCGAAGCGTAGAAAATGTTCCGATCGATTGGTGCAAACATTTTGGAAATCAATCGTGGAATGACTTAGTTATTAACGTTCAAAACCTATATATTTTTCGTGACGCTCCAAATTTTCGCAATTCGAACGTGTACCCCAGTATTGAAAACACAGACGTAGTCCTACGTCAAAAGAGAGACGTAAGTCCTACGTCAAAAACTGTCAAAAGTTCCATAGAAATTTCTCGTATGGCAGAAATATGTACATGCGGTCTCAGAGACAACATTTTTATCATTCTGCCACCACAAATGGACAAATTTACTTGAAAGAATGCTTAATAAACAGCTGTTCGGTGTGGTTCTGGCCTGACCTGACATCATGCCATTATGGAAAGCTGGCTCTGAATTGGTACATTGCTAATAATGTAAATATTGTCTGAAGGAGTGCAATCCACCAAATTCACCAGAACCCGTCCGATCGAAATCTATTGGGCTTTTGGTTAAAAGGAATCTTCGAAAAACGGATAGCATAGCGATTGATAAGAATAATTTAAGGCGCAACGGGCTAAAAACTGCAAAATTAGTGTAGGATGGCAATATACAAAAACTCATGGAAGCTGTCAAACGAAAGGTACGAGCATTTGGGTACAACACATCCAATTGTTTTATTGTTGATTTTCCCACATGTTTCTTTTAATAACACTACTCTTCCGTTGACTACTTTTTGCTGTAAACATTCTTCAATCTAGACTGAATAAAACAGACATCAGAACGTAGTGCTCTATACCGACATTTGCATGCCTTCTATCGAACAGGAAAATACACCCCGCTACGGTTCTCTCGCATCTGATAATAATGAGCAATAGTGGAAAAGGAACACCACTCGTGAACTCTTATCTTCTTGAACTTTATGATACATTATAAATCGTTTCAACAGCTGCAAATGGTGCAATAAAAAAAATGACAGTCAATAAAAACAAACATGTCCACTCGCGAACAAGGTACATTCCGATTTCCTGTGCGCTCTAGACTAGACTAAACTAGACGATAAATTAGAAATATTATAAGCATGATTTCAACTATAACAGAAAAATATAAGTCTGATGCCAAACAAAGACTGTCTGAAATCGTTCATTTGTGAAACTTAATACGAAGAAGTCTCACAAAGTGGATCCAGTCGAATGATTGCTTCCTTGCTGGAACCCTTCAGGTTGTTTATGTTCAAAGTATTGTAGAGCAGTAATGAGTTACCAAAGAGCTAAAAATAAATCGGCTGGCGGCAACAATTGCAAACATGTGGAATAGCGTCAAGTTGGCGAATTAATTACAGTCTCTATCGGCTATGAAATCTCCCCTAAATGAAGTAGTTCTTAAAACCAAGTACTAGAGTGGTCCTCTCTAGTGGCTTCATTTTTTTTCGCACGCGACGATTCCATTTTATCACCCCAAGCGAACACTTGGCCTGGGCAAGAAAATTAAGATAGGTCATAAGACTAACAAATGAACCATAATGCCGCTCGATTTTGCTCTACCATTGCTTATACAATAAGTAATGTCTAAATGGTCATTATGCTAGAAGCTTATAACAGTTGTTTTTCTGGTGCTTAATGGTTTCAAGTCCGAAAGTGATGGAGAAATGTCTATAAGTGGTGGAGCAATGTCTATAAGAATAACAATATTTAAATAAACAATTGGTTTTCCTGGGTTAATAAATCTTATTTGATCTTCATGTAGTGCTTAAATATACAGTTTGAACGAAACATGTAATTTTCTGGGCTATTTAATTCACATATATAGAAATGATGGGCTATTTTATGTATACATAGGTCAGATACCGTCTAAATTGGGTGTGTGCATGAAAGATTGCTAAAAATTTTGTTGTTTAAGTTTGCTTTGGCTTGCAATTGAACGAAAAGAAATTTTTGTACCTCTGTTAAAATTCATAATTTTTTTTTATGTAGGAACATTAATTATTTGCACCATGAGGCGAACGAAAAATAGTTCAACTGGAGCCATAAATTTTCGTACTATAAGAAAAAAAATAATAAGGGAACATCACGCTTCTTTGAGGTAACTGTGACGATCCATTCAATGTTCGCTTCCATACGTCGTTTTCATATATACCGCCAAACGTCGTTCGAAAACTCCAAATTCTTACATACCCCTTCCGAGCGTTGTCCACGTCTCATACTAGTAGAGATTCGTTTTATCAACGTTTTGTACGTGGTACCTTGTGGGTCTTGTGGAGTCCACACAGTTTGAAAGAAACATGTAATTTTCTGTGTTATCTAATGCACATAAACGGAATGCATAACTTCTTCTTTAGCATTTCAAGCTTATTGCTTTCACAATTAGCTTTTTGCTTGCTCTCAACTTAGTGTTCTAAATACACTTCCACAGTTATTAATTAGAGAGCTTTCGATGCCATGTACCATTTTTGCATTAGTATGATTGTGTGGCAAGTACAATCATACGCTATGCCCAGGGAGTCGAGAAATTCTCCTTTACGAAAAATGCCTAGACCAGGCCGAGAATCGAACCCAGCCACCTCCAGCATGGTGTTGCTTTGTAGCTGCGCCTTTACCCACTAAGCTAAGGGAGGAACCAATAATGTAGGTTTGGCATAAGCTCATGGGATATTTCGACAAAGATTTTTCATTAGGGCCTAACTGACAAACGTAAACAATGGCTTTTTCCGCGAACTGCTCGTCATTGAAAACTCCCCTAATCAATCCACCAAAGTCACTTCGCAGAGGAAGAGTTCACCTATCCGATAGAATTGGAGGCTTATATGGGTAGCATTTGTGCCTCGAGAAATTTACGGAAGAAGCCATTATTTACGTTTGTCAGTTAGGCCCTAATGATAAATCTGTGTCGATTTCTCTGAATTTTAAGTCAAATAACGCCTGAATCTAGTTTATTGAATGATATATTGAAAGCGATTTTGTTTTTTCCACGCATGCTTTGTCTTAAGGTTAGTATCGTGTTCAAACAAAATTTCATTTTCTATCTCAATCCCATGTTAAATTCCGTATACTGAAACGGAAAAGTAAAGAACCGAAAAGAAATTTCAGCAGCAGTATCCACCTGAAAAGAACGAAAAATAAAATTGGAATTTGTAAGGTTTCCGCGCAGACTAATGGGAGCTGTCACTTTTACTTTCGGAAAAATATTCCGCTCGATTATTCCGTAAGTGAAGGTGACATTCCGTTCCAAGCAGATCAATTGTCAAAATTTCGCTTGGTAATATTGACCAAAATTTCGTAACCGCTGTACTTTTTAAAGGCCAGTATCGACATAAAAAGTAGAGAGGATACGGAATTTTGTTCAATATTACCAAGCGGAATTTTGACAACTGATCTGCATGGAACGAAATGTCACCTTCACTTACGGAATAATCTAGCGGAAAATTTTCCGGAAAGTAAAAGTGACAGCTCCCATTCGTTTGTGGGAAATCTTACAAATTCCAATTTCATTTTTCGTTCTTTTCAGGTGGATACGCAGAAATTTCTTTTCGATTCTTTACTTTTCCGTTTCAGTAAACGGAATTTATCATGGATTTGAGATAGTAAAAGAAATTTCTTTCTGGCCTTTACAAGTGAACGAGGGAAAATTATACGCGTCTATTAAAACTCATTATTTTTTTCTGTGTACGTGAATGGACGGATGAACGGTGTTAGTCGAACATTTGGCAGTGGTCCCATCAATGGTGGTATAGGAGCTGTCTTCTTTATCTTGCAGTACTGACAGCTGAGACACACGGTCCGTACTACTGTTCAAAACCTCGGACTGTAAAATTGTTGCGTCAACTTGTTGCATACACAGAAAAAAATAATGAATTTTAACAAGCACGTAAAATTTCCCCTCGTTTAATTCCAAACCAAAGGAGGCGTAAACAACTAAATTGTTTGCAATCTTTCATGCGCCATACAACAATATTTGCAATGTTTCATGGAACAGGCTAGATTCAGGCGTTATTTAGCTATATTTTACATGAAATATCCCATTATTTTCTGCCAAATTCCCTTCATGTCCGCAGAAAATTCAATGTTTCTTTTTATCTGTGTACTGTTTCAATGTTGGCATGGAGAAATCTTTTTTTTTTCTTGTCTCTTTGGTGGCATGGAGAAATCTGTGGTGGAAGCTAAGCACAACGAGAGAGGTAATTCGGTGATTTCTTGGCAATACAACTGGATGCTTCACTTCGTATGATATGCACGATGCATTCTCGATCTTTCTGCCGACCCGAAGAACTCCTTTTTGAACTACAGAACTACATTTGGAAACGCTACCTCCTTTTTGCAATGAATGTACTTTCTCGGAATTCACTTGTGCTTGAGCCTGACGCCACAACGAAATTTCTGCGTTCGCATACTCGGCTTGACTCTGGGTGGCCTTTTGTACGACAAATGTTTGCAAGACACGATGGCGCGATGAACTAATGACATCGTACGTAGCAGTCTATTCAATTTAGAAAAACGCTGCACATTTACGACTTCTTCGGCTGTCTGATGAACCCCAATCACGCTGATAACCTCGGCCATTGAAGCATCTTTTGCCACGTCAGCTGACCTTTTCGCCGGCCACTGATTCTCTGGGTCTTAGAAAAATGGAGGACCTTGATACCAGCGGCAATCAGGATCAAAGGAGGCTCAGAGCTCGATTTTGTAGCGTTATTCGCCACATTTTCTCGAGAGAGAACTTAACACCATAGATCAGACCATAGACATAGATCATCGCCATGGACAGAATCTCGCCTACACGGAAAGATACCAATTGATGGTATCGACGGCTGTCGGAACGAAACCATGCAAGAACGGGTGCTGAATCTGTCTACAGAAAACGCGTTTGTATTTTGACGGTAAGTTCTCAGCAGATATTTTATAGCAGGCGGGATGCCATCATGGTTGCTAGCAACTACAAACCTGGGATGGACAGCGCTCAAAGTGGCGCGTCTTTCGTTTTTGCTACTATGAGCTAACTGCTAAATAATACTGACTTTCTTTGCCACCAGGTGATCCTCAAGTAGGCCACACAGGCGCAAACTGCTACTCTTGCGTCCGTGAACATATGGACTTGTATGTTAGAGATCTGGTGCGGCAAGACATTTTCAAAGAAGCAACGTGGGACTTGGACATCGCTGATCCTACTGTTCTGCTTAATCCACCTTTTCCTCAACTCATGTAACTGCTCCAGTTTTTGCCGGTACGCCATATATCCTGCATCAATATTTTCCCCTCTACTTCGAAGTGAGCGACAAATCCAAAAGGATCGTACTGTCTCATGACGATGCGTAAAACTTGACGCTTCGTCGGGATCGCGTTGTCGGTTCCCAATACTTCCTATAGTCCGTTGCAGTCGAATATGAAGTGATTTTCCGTTGGAACCCACACAACACCTAGAACTCGTTGATGCAGTCTTTGTCGATTTTTCTGAACTGGAATCCTGCTGCTGCGTGGATAACGTTGATTTGTTCCACAAGCTCCACTGCTTCTTCCACTGAAGCGACATTGTCGAGGAAGTCAACAACATAATGGTTGTTTGTTATCGCTTTCACTACCCTCAGATAATGCTCTTCGAAGCGCGTGCATTTTATTTCTCTACAGACTGTGTTGCACATGTTGCACCGAACATTGCGACGTTGACCATGTAGCTTTGTACTTCTAACACGGGGCTGTCTCTCCAAAGGAAGCATTCAGACCACCTGTCATCGTTCCGAATGAGAATTCGTAGGAACGTTTACCGGCTATCAGAGCAAACGGCAACTTTGCCTTGTCTGAATCTCAGCAGTACGACTACTAGTGACACTAGAAGATCCGTGCTCTTTAACAGCATATCGTTGAAACAGACTTCACCAGACTTTGCTTCATCTTCTTCTTCAGCATTTCAAGCTTATTGCTTTCACAACTAGCTTATTGCTTGCTCTCAACTTAGGGTTCTCAATGCACTTCCACAGTTATTAATTGAGAGCTTTCGATGCCAAGTACCATTTTTGCATTAGTATGATTGTGTGGCAAGTACAATCATACGCTATGCCCAGCGAGCCGAGAAATTTTTCCTAAACCAGACCGGGAATCGAACCCAGCCACCTCCAGCATGGTGTTGCTTTGTAGCCGCGCCTTTACCGACTGAGCTAAGGGAGGACCCACTTTGCTGCTGCATCTGATTTTTACTGGGTTTCTTCGGGTTGATTACTACCCCCAACGGTAGATACCAAATCTGCTGAGGTATAACGCCTGCCATCTTCCGTTCTGATGTCTTTCTGATAAAGTGCCTCGTAACTTTCTATCTGCTTATTGACCCTTATTCGTAGCTCTTGATCCTTTGATAGTCGATTTTCTAATCCCCTGACCTGAGTCTACTCATCGGAATCGTGTAGCTTTCCAGAAAACATACATTGTTCTTGCGCCATAGTAAACCAGATTCCAGCCGAGTTTCTCGCCGTACCTACTACCTTCACGGATCTTCAAACTGGTCAGCGGGTGTACGTGCTCGATGCCAGTAATCATTTCGGGTTTCGCGTTGACGTAACTTCTAACTGGAGGGCCTTGCAGATGAGGGTAGACTTTAGCAATATTGATGTTATCCAACGTTTGAATAGGTAGTCCGAGCTCTCGTTCTGTCCGTACGTTTCCTAATTGGAATGCTTCCCTCTTACTTTTATACCACAAATCTTCACACTGATTCGCCTGGAGTTCTTCTCTTGTCTACCAATTTTTCCGGTCCAGTTTAACCAGAGGTTGTCCGGCTCTCCTTCAATTCTTAGCTTAACAGTAAGCGCTTCTTCTAGTAAGGTCGATAACGATCCACAATCAAAGAATGCATAGGTTTCGACCTGCTTCTCCTTGCCATACAGTGTAACTGATAGATAACAGAAAAGCGAATGCGATTTCGTGTGATGATGATTGTCGTGTACTGTCTCCACTGACTTTGGTGAACCAACAGACTCACTTTGGTAAGGCGGGCTGCTATGCAACAGCATGTGATAACGGATACGGCAATAGTCCGTACCACATTACTTCTTCGAACGACAAGGCCACTTCTTGTGAAGAACCAGACACAACCGACACAAGTTCTTCTGACGCATTGCCTTCGATCTTGCCCTGGTATCCAACGACTTGAAACTGGAATAGTTCAGGATTTGATGACTTTCATTCCCACCGTACAAGCAGGCTTTAGAAACAGTCTCTTCCTTCGAATTCACCTGTTCCTGCTTGAACGTGATTGGCGTTTTGTTGGCATGCATGTACAGATTTTCACCATGCTTCAACTTCACAGTACGAACTTGTTTATGATGAATTTGCGCGGTATCAGAACCAATACTAAGTTCTGAAGCAATGACATTGTTGAACGTCGCCAAGTTGACGTACTGGAAGGTTTGCTTGAAGGTTTTCCATTGCATCTTCAACGGAGTTGGCTGTTTATCGATCAATTCGTGAAGCAACATTGGCTAGATTCTCTGCCTTGTAGACGTTCCTAACTTACTCCAAAAGCGAATTGATCAATAACTTAACTTTAGATATACTTAAGCGATGTTGTACTAAGTGGCCTCCCGTAGGTGACATGTAGTAATGTAGAATTTGAATAATTTCTTCTTCGTTATCTATAAACGGCGAGGCTAATAGAGAATTACCTCCTACGTAGGAATGGTATTGTTTGCGATTTCCTTTAGTGTAGGTTTGAAGATAAACTAGAAAATTTCGTTTTGTCTTGACAGTTTTTTTTTGACGTTTTCTCTTGACAGTGACAGTTCTCTTGTCTCTTTTGTAAAATTGTATATACCTTATCAGTTCCAGATGAGCAAACACTAATGTTTGACTTCCATTATCGCGCGTAAATTTCGTTGTGAATTGTTTCAGTACTTTTCTATTGTTGTGATTTAATAATGTTAGCATTAATAGATTGTGGTGCACCACATTGGGTCCTCTCTTAGCTCAGTCGGTAAAGGCGCAGCTACAAAGCAACACCATGCTGGAGGGTGCTGGGTTCGATTCCCGGCCTGGTGTAGGCATTTTTCGTAAAGGAGAATTTCTCGACTCCCTGGGCATATAGCGTATGATTGTACTTGCCACACAATCATACTAATGCAAAAATGGTACATGGCATCGAAAGCTCTTAATTAATAACTGTGGAAGTACATTTAGAACACTAAGTTGAGAGCAAGCAAAAAGCTAATTGTGAAAGCAATAAGCTTGCATTGCTAAAGAAGAAGAAGAAGCACCACACAATAACGTTTTAAAAGTTTTTGAACTTCCGAAGGATTTTTAGTTTCCCGCACAACCAGGTGATCAGTCTGTTGTTGTGGTTCTACTTATCCTTGAGGCGTTGTTTTTTGTTGAACTATTTTTACTTTGTTCAAAGTAGACCTAGTGTTTAAACATAAAATAGATATTTTTTTTAGTGCTTAGATAGATAATTTTTTGTAGTTCTTGACAATACGTGAAAGTGCATCGGCACACATGTTTGCGTTTCCGGGAACGAATTCTATATCGAATTCAAACTCCTCTAAATCTAATCTAGTCAGCTTGGAGGTAGGTTTTTTCATGTTGAATAAATAAACTTATGGACGATGGTCTGTACGGACCTTGAATCTACGCCCATATAGGGAAGGTCTAAAGTATTTGATCGCCCAATGAATGGCGGTCAATTTTTTTGCTATATAAGGTTTATTCCTTTCGCCTTTTGTAAAACTTTTACTAGCTTATGCAATTGGTAAATCCGTCGTCAAAGTGTTGTGAGAGAAAAGCTCCGCAAGCTATATCTGAAGCATCAGTAGTCACCATGAATTATTTATTGAAATCCGGGTATCATGCATTTACTGTAATCTTCAAGGTTGTAAATAGCTTCAGGCTTGTTGTCTGTAAGGTTTGATGGAATTCTAAATTGTCTACAATACACAAGGTAGAAAATTGTATATTATGTAGCTGAGTGAACCGTATTATTGAAAGCAAATTCATAATAAGATATCCAATCTATCCATGCAAATAATCATCCATCATACTGGTTTCATAAAAAGTTTCCTGTGTTTTTCAACGCTCCTATTGTTTGATGGCGGTATGCAGTGCTGTTAAGTTTTTGAATGTTTAAATGCTTAGCTATTTTAAGTTGGCCCTACTGCATTGTTGCTTTGTGATCCATGTAATGTAAGCAATTGAAATTGAATATAAGTTAAACTAAATTCATGATAGTTTCGCAGAATGGAGTAAATAAAAATTGTCTTAGTTGCGATTGATGATGAGACAATTGAACGCGTTCTTGGCGTGATTATTGATAACAAGCTTAACTTCAACGCTCACATTGACAATGTCATCAAGAAAATGGCCAAGAAGTATGAAATTCTTTGCCGGGGAGAGGTAGCTCATCAAATCTTCCGGTCCGCCTCCAGGCATCTTGCTATGAGGTACACAGAAAAAAAGCGTGCCCGAAAATGAAAACAGACCGTGAACTAGTTCACGTTTTCAGGATTTTTCCCTTCAAACGTTATGTAGTTCATGATTACGTGATTAAGTTCACGATGTATTTTTGCTTATTCTCGAATTCATGACTGCAGTTCACGGATCTGTGCACGGATTTTTTTCCGTGTACCAGGTGGGTCTCCATCGATTGCCTGTCGATCTGCCAAATTTGGAAGACGTCTACATTGAGTTATCTCAAATTATTATCATCCGTCTACTATATCACAAAACATTGCGATTGGTTGAGAGGATTGGTGATAATGAAATCATTGGGTATAGGACCAAGACTCCCCCGGGTGCTGCAAAATCGATGAGCTTGGACATCAATAGAAGCAAAATTGCCAGAAGCTACGAAATGCATCTACGGATCCTACGGATATTTTTACCAGGTTCCTCAATCGTAGTTTTGGATGGATTAGTGTGGATTGTTCCTTGTATTGTATTATTAGACTATTGCATAACATACAACTAACTGTATTGTTCTGCAAATTTTAAAATTCAAACTCAATTTCAGTGAGCGAGATAAGGCACTATAACCTTGGCAAATTAGTTCCAGACTGTTGGTTCAAATGACAATCGACCAAAAGGAGGATAAACTAATCTCTCTAGCAACTATGCTCCCAACGATAAATTACAAAGTTTCACACTATTTAAATTATAAATATATTTATATGTAAGCGTTTGTTACAGGAGGTCCACGCTTTCTTCCTTCCCTTGATTCTAAGTAGTAGACCGATTGAAGACACTCTTTCTGGAATCGCTCTATTTCTTGGAGTCCTCTCTGTGGCATATGCTACGCAGTTGGCCTGGCCGGAGATAAGAAAAATTATGCATTCAAGAAGTCGTCATTTTTCAGGATGCTTTCAAGAATTGGCTGCGTTAGTGTGAGATTATATTAGATTAGAAGAAGTATGGAAATCTTTGGACTTTTGCCCTTCCTTTTTATTTTTAGCCAATCAAACACAAGTATTGAGGTTACAGCGTTTGCAGAAAAAAAAGGCGTGTAATTTTAAGATGTAACAGATTCACTTCCTCGACATTAATTTTAGACGCTTTGCAATGGTTATCGGTGAAGCAGAGAATTGTATATTAGACTATGGTTTTCATTTTTAAATTAGTTAATGGTTTGCTGCCTCGATATTTGTGTGATCGAATTGAAAGAGGAAGTGATTTTAATAGATATAATACTAGAAACGCGGGTGAAATAAAAACACTGAATTTCCTGACTTGTGCTTCACAAATTACATTATACTTTAAAGGAATAAATGTTTTCAAATCGATGCCAAGACCCATTGAACGTGCGCCAAGACTTTTTGACTTTAAAAGACTATGTATTTCACACGTTAAAACTGTATGCCAAACAGTAAGCGATTTTTTTAAAACATTTATGAAGATTGTTACTGACGATGTTTTACTGTTCTAAAACGGATTATTTTGTGTGGACCATTTCTTGTACGGTTATATTGCTTTTTTGTTTTGTTTTTAAGAATGAAGATAAAAATTGGGGGATTTTTTTCAAAAAGGATTTAAATAGGTTTCGGGGTTTTTTTTTAAAAAACGGATTTTTTTTTTTGTAAAAAAAGGGGGAAAATTTATTTTTTTTAACTCTTTTTTTTTTAATAAAAACACGAGCCCAAGGAAAAAAAAATATTTTTTTTCTATGGTGGGGGGGGGGCGGTGGTGCGGGGGGGGGGGTTTTTTTTTTTGATTTTTTTTTTTTTTTTTTTTTTTGCTTTTTTTTGTGCAAAATTTGTTTCATATGTTTTGGAATGGTTTTTTTTTTTTTTTTTTTTTTTTTTTTTTTTTTTTTTTTGATGTATGATGATATGTACCACCCATTGTAGCACGGAAACTAAGTCCGACAGCAATGGGCTCTCCTCTCTGTTAGACTTGATCAAGCTTTAATAACCACTGATTATCCCAATCATGCCGTTGTATGAAGGGCCAAAAAGGAGTTGGGTGGATCGATATGCAACATCACTTATACGTATCCACAGGGATATAAAGAATCTCCTTCCAACAACAAGACTGAACAATTGGTCATAAGAGCAAGCTATCTAACACGAGGATGCCCCAATGGGCGGGGAGAAGAGCCCGCCCTCTATTCACAAACTGTTAGCAATGGAGAGTTGGCATTCCCACTCTCCCCATCCAGAGTGCTTCAATCGGGTGCCCTGATGGTCCCTCCCATTCCCATGAAATATTTATATAATGGTGTATATATTTATGTAAATGAAAAATACTACAAGCATTCGTATCTGTAATATATGATCTTCATTCGGATGATCCTGAAATGCAAGAAATGTTGTAAAATATTAAAGTGGAGCGTTCTGTGGTTCGCGCTTAAGCACGTTTTCGTTCGTTTTCAGCGATAGTAGCAATTCACTAAAATCTCGGTTTGAGGTATCCTGAAAAAGTTTATTAAATCTATTGAAATTTTACAAAACTAACATTTATACATTTTAATTTACTGTTGCCATGGTCACTATTTGCTACTTGATGCTGATTTTATAACAGCAATCTGCTTTTATTTTTGCTGACCTAATAATTATTGCTATCGAGTAAGGAATGGGAAGATTCAAGTGAAAAGGAGTTAAAGATAAATGGGTAAAAAAAAAAGTAATGTTCAAATCATCAATGAAGTAAAATCAATAAAACAATATTATAATAGATTGAACAATAGATTGAAATGTAAAATCAAACACCAACCAAATGGCACACAGCGCTGCATTAATCAGATCAGAATTGGTAAAAAGTCCATTTGCAAACCGGAAAGGAAAAAAACATTCTTCAATAAGTGCAAAAGCCTACCACAGGTTCCGTAATTTTCAAAAGCCTACCACAGCTGTAATTTTCTGCGTTATATACTGGACATGTAAGGAATGCTAGATGTCATAAATTGAAGGTATGTTTCGTGTTTAAGCCAGATACCGCCTAAATCAAGTTTGTTGTATGAAAATGTGAAGGTCATGATATGATGGAAATAATACGATGTTGTAAAGAAATACTACATAATGTACATATAATAATTAAATGCCGCTATTTGCCTTTTCCGCTGCGATGTTAGATGATTGAAACTCTAAAATAGCGAGAATTCCAACGTGATATAATGAAATAAAGTTGATCACATGGCATTCTAGCAAAATAGCAAAGACAATTTAGGCAAATAAATTTCATATGAGTATGATTACTGCCCAAAAACGGAAACTCAATAAATACAAAACTAACAAAAAATTAAAGGAAATTCTTCGATAACTCTTTTTTCCTACTGGGCCCATAAATGATTCTTTATGTCTGTAAAATAGAAAATGTAGGATCATAAACAATGTAAGTTTTTGAATGAACTATTTTGGACCAAGAATTTTTTTTTTTTTTTTTTTGTAGAATTAGTCGTATATAATCCACTCTCCAAAAAAATGTAAAAAACCATCCCATCTTTTCAAACACATAACGTGAGTTAGGTGGGCTAAAACTTACAACGATGCAAATGCGAAGCTGAAAATAGCATAAAAAATATTGTGAAGGGATTTTATAATATAAAATGATAATAACAATTATATTTGTAATGTCTGCATGTCTGCTGATCCTGCTGCAATTGTAGAAGGACTTGCATTATCCTAGCCACAGGGGAAGAAAACAATTCAAAATTATTATACAATACTTGGGAATTCCATGGATGATCTGAAATTATATACCGTATAAAGAATACTTCCATTTTTCGTTGTAGGGTAAGATTTCAGCATGCTACTTTACCGAAGTCACGCTGCCTACATCGCTTTGGTGCGGCTGCCACCTAATGTATAGTTGACGCGATACAGCGTTTCTTACTCAACCACTGGATGCCAGGACAGACGCTGTTTGAGCCGCACCTCCTTGGTGGACAGACGCTCGGAACGCACCTCCTCAATCTAGCTGAAGTCAGAAGGACAACAGTGCCCAGGCTGCACTACCAGCTAAGTACGCAACCCATAGCTGGCGGTCTTTGTCATCTCTTGACCCGTGGAAGCATGAGGTAGGAACTTGTGAGGACCATAGCAATGTTGCGGGGACGCACGCTCCATCCCAGGTGTCTACTCACCATTTTGCAGCCCTTTTTTCTTTTCACTTTTATCAACACTATAAAATTTTTTTTGTGTTTTGGTGTTTTTGGTGGGATTTTTTTTTGTTGTGGGGGTTTTTAAAAAAAAAAAAAAATCTAAAATTTGTGGGGGCGGGGGGGGGGAAAGATGTATAGGGGTTTTTTTTTTTTTTTTTTAAAAAAAAGGGGTTGTTTGTTGTTTGGAAAAAAACAATTTGTTTGTGGTGGGTTGGGTGGTTGTTGGGGGGGGTATTTTTTTTTTTTGTTTTTTGTGGGGGGGGTGGGTGGAAATGTCTGAGGGGGGGCGGTGGTGTTTTTTTTTTTTTTTGTTATTTTTTGGGTTTCCTTGGGGGGAGGTTCGTCAGCCCAAAACTAAGCTGGCGGCTTTATAAGTGTTGGAACCGCATTGGCTCTGTAGCGGGCTGGATCGGATATTTGCTTGTTTTTTTGATAATGTCCTTATATGGGATTCTGGGATTTGAATTGTTATAGGATTTCCTGATCACTGGGAATATTTGCGAACTGTGGTTGACATCAATAGCTTTTCACAATTATATCGCAAAGCAAATGAACAGTTTTTGAAGAAGTTCACATCTGTAGATGAAATCAGTTCGTTTTATTTTTTGCATAACTGGTTGAAGAGTTTTTAAATAAATGATCTAATAGATAAATCGTCGTGCTCAAACCTTTGTAGGGGTATGTGGCGGGACCATCACCATCTTCATCATCCGGCTAGCCCGTATGCCGATCCATTCCTGACTGTGGGTGGTCCCAGTATCTTATCTGATCCACACTGCATTGGGTTCGCCCATGATCCAACTCCATGGAAAAACTGCTGAACTGGATGGAATACCCTGTATGGTTGCGAACTGGTTGATAGCAGCTTTAATTGCGCAACACCTCCTTGCATTGCCACATACAACACTGCCGGGTATGCTGCTGAAGGTGTCGAATAACACGGCTGAACTCCACTAAAGGTTACTCCTGGAGAAGCAGCTGTATTCTAAAACGGAACTGTACTTGTAGACTGGGGACTGTTCTAACTGGATGACTCATCATTTCCGGTATGAACGAATGCGAAGAGGTAGAGACGATTGATCGAACCGGAATAAATTATTCAACATGCCCCACCTCAGAAAGACAGTCGAAACATTTGGTAGAGTACTCGTTGACGTCTGTGTAGACATCGGAATTCCTTGCCCTGATGGCAGTTGTTCGTAGGATTTCACCAATGCAGTCACATTTCCAGAATGCTAGCGTTGATCCTCTAAGTGCTGAAGGCTAAGCTGCAATTGCTGTGATGCACGACTGCTGCTCTTGCTAACGGGCGACTAATTGAACGACACTTCAGTTTTAGATCCATTATTGTCTCCACTATTATTGTCCCAATCGGTCAAGCAAGCAGTGCACTTCCAGCTCTTATATGCGATCGATTCATTCACTCCCGCACACCGAAAATACTCCCAAGATTGACAGACATCACAACAGACCCAATTATAACCCTTTCGATTGCTTCTTCTACACGGCTTATCAATAGCTTCCATTTTCATGACGTCTTTAGTAGGCAGAATTAAGTCAATTTAATCTAACTCAACTGCCTGAGAATAAAACTAGCTTACTACACTAACAACTGCAGGCACTGGGATCCTTTGATGTCACAGGTAAAGGCAGACAAAGCGAATGCTGACTTAAGCTTTGATGTGATCGAATGTCCGTCGTGCTGACGGGTGAAACAGTAATTTTCTTCAAACCTGGGTTGAATGAGCTTTTGTCGTATCTCCAGTTAAAACTGCGTGAACTACCGACAGGAAACTATCATCCAAATCCGGATGAAAATCTTGAAGAATGTTCCCGAAGTCAGAACAAACACCGTTCTTTGCAGATGCAGACTTAGCAGCTTCAATCTGTAATTTGTTTTAAGTATTATTTCAGTGCTTACAAACTAAGTCAAACTTCAATTTTCAGTGTTCTTTCAGTTCAGTTATTGGTCTGCGATCGTGTCACTTTTACTAGGCTATTTCAGTTCTGTTAAATTAATTTGAAATAAATTATTTAAATAATTGCCAACCACGTACAAATGATAAATTTTACTTAATGAAACCTGCACCTGAATAATTAGCAACTTTCTACTCTACATATTACCTGATCATCTATGCAATATATGGATGAATACATTTAAACTGTAGTTCGACAAAGTCGCGCCCAGTCATGAGGGAACGGACAGTCGTTTCACAACCGTTTCGCCGTGGACAGTGTTGCCGGCAATACGAGAACTTAGTGGGCCAAGTTTGCAAATAAAAAAAACGTGTTGTACTTTCAAGTAAATCTCACCATTTTCTTGTTCTAAATAAAAGCATAGAGAAGCAAATAGATTTGAAACTCAGTTGAATAAAAAAAATCATTGTTTTCTTTAAGATCACCTAAAACCGTGTCGAAACCCTATTCACTTTAATGTCAACCGTCGCTTCTCTTTTCTGCTTGGTGAACTGATCAGCAACCGCCTTGAATGTTTTCCAATATTGTCCACGTCATCAGTGAAGCAGATGATAAACCTGGATTTATTGAAAATCTTCATAAATATGGCCAGCATTCAAAATGGTGTAGTAGATCATTGAAAATATGCCATATTGAAAATAAATTTCTTCTCGGGAGCAAAATAATTGAATTTCCCATGAACATTAACAATTCCAATTCCAAACAGCAGCATAGAAAGTATAGTTCAATATTTCGAACAACTTTTTTTCTGTGATCCACGTACATTACCCCAACCGAGGCCAGTTCAGTTTCATAGAGTGTAACTGAATTGAGCAACCGTTTTTAATGTGTCTGAAAACAAAATAATAAAAAGTATAAAATGTAAGGCACTACCCGTGAGTTGTCTACTGTTTCATGTACTATTGTGCACTTTGTGTACACAACGAGTTCAACTTTTTCACGACAACCACCAAAATGCTTACAAATTATATTTTTCAGCTGAATGATTTATTAATGACGCGGAAAGGCACGGCAAATGACAAAAGCTCGAACACGTATGAAATTTATTGGAAGGAAAGGGTTCACTTTGTGTTGTTGTTGATGTTGTTGCTGTTTGGGAAGCCAACCCACTATTGCCAGCTCACTTAAAACAGAACAATTCCCTTTTTTAATACGGTCGGTATTAAAATATTTATACGAAACCCTATCAGAAGTGTGGTCATTATCATAAATTATTGAGACTTAATAAAATAATGGGAATTTAATATAGAGAAGTATCATTTTGTTTTTCAGGTGTTGACATCGATTTCGGTCAACATTCCTTAGTTCGAAAGCAAGGGAGAGATTGGCATTCAAAACAGCAAATTTATAATTTTAGTAGTTTGATTCCGCAAGCACCCAGGGATGATTTATTCTATCGAAATACGGAAAATTCCCGAGTGAATGAGTACATTGGAGTTTTACTATCATATTACCACTCGATTAGAGGACTTCAAGTTACGTAAAGTTGACTTGATATCTACGTCATTTTGATTGTTGGACTTGCTCTAAAAACTATAAGCAGTTTTGTTTTAATTAAATTTAAATATAATATTACGTCGGCTTTTTTGTTGCTGTATACCCCTCCCAATCCCTTCCATAAAGAGCGTCATGAAGTGTCCCATTAACGCTAATTTACGACGAGTCAAAAATCGATTACTGATACGACCACAGCCACTACCATGATATTCAATATGATTACTTCCAAACCTATCAAATCAAAACGTTAAACTCAGATCATGTCGAACCGCGAAGGTGCTCGATCTGGAAGCTAAACAATTAAAATTCCTGCTATGGAGATAGAAGAAACATTCACCATGGCGACAGGGATAATAAACTTTTCTTTTACGAGGTTTTCGCAATAAATCGAATCGTCAAAAAGCGATGATGTCTCTTCCCTGTGTTTTGAAACTAAGCGTATAAATCTAGCTAATAAATCTAAAAGTCCATGCATCCTTTAGTTCTCTGGCTGTGATAAACTCCAACTGGGACCTTATCGGATAACTCCAATCGTGAGCGAGCCCCAAACGCTGTCCATTAACTGTGCGCGTGGTGAATTTGTTTACATATAGCTGTGTCTATTATCGTTCGGTTATTTCACCAAAGCGTTTTAAATTTATTAACAACCCATTTGAATATTTGATGGCCATTGGAGGGGCGAATGCACCACGCTCTTTGCTCTAAATGCTGAACACTGTGGATGGGCGAAAGTTCGATTGGGTGATATTTAATCTGCTTGTCAGAGGCGTTTTGTTTTATTTGCTGCTTATTGATCGAGTGATAATGGATAACGATCACATTGCTTTCAACTGTTTGCGGCAAAATACGTTGTGTTCCTGGAATGATTTACCAAGGGTATGAAAAAAGTGACATATAATATTATAGATTATGTTAATTGCTCTTTGTTCCATTATCATACAGATTTGATGTAAAATTTAGCTGTTGTTATCTGAATACGAATCCAAATTTGCATAGGTAGATTTTTAGTTTTATTTTTGAAGTTCAATTAAAGTTAATGAGATAAAGTATGTTTCATTTTGAATTCAGTCGCACAAATGGGTGATTTCTTCGAGAGGGAATAACTTATAAAAGGTTATCATTTTGTGGGTTTTTCATTAAGCTTTGAGGAATACAAAAAAAAAATCAGTAGCTCTTCGACTAACATTTCGAACTTTTCGCTGAATTCCACGAATCATTTTTTGATCCACTTTATCTGTCATCCAGCATTTTTTCGATGGGACGAAAATCTAAACAATTTGGTGCATTAATACTTTTTTTTAAATTAAAATCGACATTATTCTGCTTATATCATTCATTGACTTCACAACTGTGATGGCAGCTTTCTACGTCGGGCCAGAACTTCAAGGGACCTTCGTGCGATTAAATGAATGGCTAAAATCTTTTCTGAAGACAGACCTCTTTGAAAACTTGTCCATTCATAGTCACTCGACTGATGAAAACCTTTGGTTTTCTTCCACAACTACAGATACCTTGCCAAAGCATCATCTTGCGATTGAATTTATTTGCTAAATGTGAACTTGCCCAGTATATTCACATTGCGTTTAGCAAGCTTAGCTGTCCAAAATCCATCTTCACGTAAGTTTCATCGTCTTTCTAAATACATCCATTGTACTTGAGCAGTACTTGGTCGTACAACTTCCGTGCACGGGTTTTGACAACCAGGTTTTTTTCAGTGTTTTGTTGCTGGCATGGTAGGATCGAAATCCTTCTCGCATACAGATTCGCCGAACTGTAAAAATTACGCCAGGAGATCCCAGTTTTTTTTTCTGGTCGTATGTTCAACTTCTACGCTTGTTTTGTTTTGTTCATCCAATGTTGGTAATTCCCTGTTCTGTGTGTAAATTTAAAAGTGTGGTCTTTTACCGTGAAAATTTCAGAACTTTCAAATCCACCAACAAAAAGCAAGTCGTCGTCCTCGTCGTCGTCAGCGTATGAAATTGTTTTTTTTGTTGTTGCGTCCGTGTGGGGTGGTTGTTTTTGTGGGGGAGGGGTGTGATGTTGCGTGGCCCTTTTTTGGGGTTGTGTTTTTTTTTTTTAAAAAATTGTGATATTTGTATTTATTTATTTATTCGTCAACAGATAAAAATGTTTATCCCAATGACAACTAGATAAAACTTAATTACATACAATAACTAACACATACATCTTCGGAAACAACGCTTATTAACATCACGGGATACATTAAAATTAAACACGTTATAACAGCTGTTGAAAACGCGACACATGCTTAGCACAGGTTCGTGTTTGCCGTAGTTGGTCCTTTAGTGTCGGTTTATAAAGAAAGATTGTAAACGTAGGTTTCGTCGTCGAGTGTTGATGTTCAAGAGACCAAGTAAAGTTGAACAGTCGATGTTTCCCTGAAGGAGGTCACCAACGAAACACGCTTTGGCCACCATACGCCTCCCTTCCAACAATTCCAGGCTGATGAGCTTACACCGACTTTCATAACTTGGCAATCTGCGAGGGTCTTGCCAACGAAGATGTCGCAAAGCAAAGCGTATAAACCTTCGCTGAACGGCTTCGATCCTCTGGACTGCATTTTGGTAGAAAGGGGACCAAACGACAGCACAGTACTCCAAAAAAGGACGAACCAAAGAGCAAAATAGTGCCTTCAGGCAATAAACGTCTTTGAAGTTTTTTGCGAAGCGGAAGATGAATCCTAACTGCGATGAGGCTTTAGAAACAATATAGGCAATGTGATTCTCGAATGACAGTTTGGAGTCGAGCATTACTCCCAGATCCTTGACTGTTGTTTCGCGTTTCAAGCGTGTTCCTCGAAGGATGTACTCGTGGAGATACATCGCACGTTTTCGGCCAAAGGAGATAGCCGAGCATTTGGATACATTTAAGGACATTCTGTTGATCCGGCACCAGTCGTCGAACACTTGTAGTTCCTGTTGAAGAAAATCGGCGTCTTCTGGACATTTTATGACGTAGTACAGCTTTAGGTCGTCCGCGTAGGATAATTTCAGGCATCTGAGGACCAAGTTCACGTCGTTCATATATAACAGGAAAAGAAATGGACCAAGGTGGGCTGCCTTGCGGAACGCCAGATGTTACTGCGAAGCTGGACGAGGCATAATCTGAGATCTTCACAGACATAGTTCTACCAGTCAGGTATGAGCGGAGCCAGTTCAACAATTGATCGTGAACCCCCATTTTGTCGTATTTGGAAATTGCAATCTGATGGTTCATTTTATCGAAGGCCGCAGAGAGATCTGTGTATATGGCGTCTACTTGATGACCGCGTTCCATTTCGCGGATGACGAACGATGTAAATACGGTGAGGTTGGTCGCCGTCGAGCGCTTGGGCATAAAACCGTGTTGTTCAGGAGAAATAGTATGTGAATAGTCATGGACCAGCCTTTGAAGAACAATTAGTTCGAATAGCTTAGATACAGCACTTAGTGCAGCAATCCCACGATAGTTGGTGACGGATCGTTTGCATCCCTTTTTGTGTATTGGGAAAACAAACGACTCTTTCCAGCATTCAGGAAACACACCGGAAGTTAATGACAAATTGAAGACCATAGCCAGGGGCACAGCCAGTGTGTTAAGGCAACGCTTCAGGACAATTGAAGGAATACCATCAGGACCACATCCAGTTGAGCTTTTCATCTGCTTCCCTGCTAAAATCACCATATCACTATGGATAGTGAGTGCAGATCCAAATACAGACAAACGGGGAACATTGCTAGTAGCTGCTTCAAGGCCCTCGGCATCCAGCATTTCGTCGCAGAAGACACTGCTAAACTGCGTACGGAACAAGTTGGCGATATCCGCGACAGAGTCAGCTTCGTGAGTGCCGTCAGTCATGGTGGATGGTAAGCCGGTTTCCTTCCGTTGATCATTCACGAACCGCCAAAAGCTTTTCGGTTTCGTTTTGAGACGGCTCTGCAATTGAGACTGATGAGAGTTGTATAAGCTGTTATTGAGGTGTTTGTAGTCGTCGTTGGCGCGTGCGTAAATTGTCCTCGTAGAATCGGTGCGATATTTGCTGTGTTTCCTAAGAGCAGCCCTTTTAACTCGTTTCAAATGTTCGAGGTCGGAATTAGACCAAGCAGGTTTGGGAGGCTTACGGTTGAGTTTCTTAGGCACGAATTGATCAACGGCGTACAGCAAAATGTTACACAAAGTCGAGGCAGCAGAATTCGTATCCCCGTTTGCAAGGGTCGTGTTCCAATTCACGCCGGCGAGAAAGTTATTCATTCCCACGAAATCAGCTTGGGTGAAGTCATTATAAACGTTTTCGATGTTGTCATGGAAGCTGTACTTAGGATTAAACTCCAGGGTGAGTAGGGGGGGGGATTGTTTTGCTTTGGTTTGTGAGGGGGGGGGGGGGGAGAAGAAAAGAACATCTTTGACCCAATTCTTCGCTAATGAAACATAGATCCAGCAAACGGTTATTCGCGTTCGGAATGCCATTAATAAATATATAGTAGCTCACTTTCGCGTAATTCTCGATTTCCTTAACTTTTTAGACACTATGATTTAACTCGTTAAGCTAAAGAGATTGTATCCATGATCTTCGAATGATCTAAATTTGGCTAAATTGAACCGATAAACCGAGTAATGCAGCATAGATATGCAGAAAATAGTTACACGTTATAAACTAACTATTCACATGGATACTTTAACATTGATTTATCAAGAAAACCGCAGACCCAATGTTTGGGACATATTTTATTCTATGTGCTTAATTATGGTCTGTGTCAGTGTCAAAAAAGTAGTATAATGTTGTTATTGGTAAAATAGTATAGCACATATTCTATGTGCTTAACTATGGTCTGTGTCTGTGTCAATAACATAGTAAAATGTTATTATTGGTAAAATTTCCTATGGAAATGTATAAGTCTTCGGTTGTTTTATTTCAAATGCTTTATCTAATTTCAAAGAAAAGCAACAAAATCTATGAAGAGTAAATTATTATGTATTCGTAATAGAATGACCAATAAATCACAAGTGAAAATCACTTAAGTGTTTCAAAGCAGTTTCATTGAGGTTGTTTTGTGAAATTTTGTATTTGGTATAGCGCATACATTTGGCAATGCCTTAGATAAGCAAATCGAATTAAAAAGCCACACGCAATTTGCGCAAATCTATCGACTGGGACGAAGTTGCATCCATCAATAGACCCAATTTGATGCTTATAGACCAACATTACATTCATATCCCTCGAAAGTTTCTGACTTTATAAAATAAGTTGTGAAACTTTTCAGGATACATACTACCTAACCTCTTATTAAACTAGTCTAAGCTAGTGTATAACTTGTTGAATAACGTCATTACCTCAAATACTTCATAAGTTATAATAAAAATGTAATCGATAGCTGCATATTAGGCTGAGTTAAGGGACACATACCCTACGTCGGCTGTGAATTTAGCGATTTCGAAGTGAGTAATAAACAATGAATAAGTCAATTACAGTGCCAGAGATAGAATTTGTGGGATTTAGCATTTTCGAAGCAGTAGAAAATGCCAGTTATTATTAAGAATCCAATGTCATCAAAGAGGTTCGTGACGAAGCGTAGCATTCGGTTGTTACTAGTGATCCGGTTTACTATATTTCAATGGGTATGTGATGTTGAAAAGCATGCAAAGTGTTTGAATTACAGCAGCTATTTGCATGAATTTGAATTACAGCAGCAGAATTTGTTCCAAACCTTTTATGATGCATTAACAATGAAGTTTTTTTTTTTCCAAAACGAAATTTAGTTTTATTAACTATATCTTATTTATCAAGTGATTTACAAACAAATAGATTTATCTTTGAAAGTTATGAAGATTTAACTATTTTACAAACTATTTTGAATTTTAAACAAAAAAGCATACTTTTATTTAACTGACACAACACTTTCTGGCTAAAAGGGCATTTTGGAATGAACTTAATTTGCTTTCATTTTCAATAATGCCACGGTTTTGAAAGTTCTTTAATTTGTTTTGAAAATATCAACTTTTAAATGTACATAGCAGGACAATTTTTGATGGACTTTTTGAAGGTTTTTGTTTTGAAAGAAAACTGCTTTCTACGAAAAAAAACGCAACTTTTCTTTTGGCAATGGTTTTTTTTTTAATTTTATTAATCATTATTTATTTTGTGTACACATAGACCAGGGGCTGTCGAGGGCTGCAAAATGGTGAGTAGACATCTGGGATGAAGCGTGCGTCCCCGCAACATAGCTATGGTCCTCACAAGTTCCTACCTCATGCTTCCACGGGTCAAGAGATGACAAAGACCGCCAGCTATGGGTTGCGTACTTAGCTGGTAGTGCAGCCTGGGCACTGTTGTCCTGACTTCAGCTAGATTGAGGAGGTGCGTGCTAAGCGTCTGTCCACCAAGGAGGTGCGGCTCAAACAGCCTCTGTCCTGGCATCCAGCGGTTCAATAAGAAACGCTGTATCGCGTCAACTATACATTAGGTGGCAGCCGCACCAAGGCGATGTAGGCAGCGTGACCCCGGTAAAGAAGCATGCTGAAATCTTATCCTTCCACGAAAAATGGAAGTATTCTTTATACGGTACATAATTTCAGATCATCCATGAAATTCCCAAGTATTGTATAATAATTTTGAATTGTTTTCTTCCTCCTTGGCTATGATAATGGCCGTCTAGAATTGCAGCAGGATCAGCAGATATGCAGACATTACAAATATAATTGTTATTATCATTTTATATTACAACATCCCTTCACAATATTTTTTATGCTATTTTCAGCGCATTTGCATCGTTGTAAGTTTGTTATGTATTTGAAAAGATAGCATGGATTCTTACATTTTTTTAGAGAGAGAGGAATTTTCTCTATTTTGGAGTTTCAATCATGTAACATCGCAGCGGAAGAGGCAAATAGTGGCATTGAATTATTATTATATGTACATTATGTAGTATTTCTTTACAACATCGTATTATTTCCATCATATCATTACCTTCATATTTTCATACAACAAACCTGATTTAGGCGGTATCTGGCTTAAACACGAAACATACCTTCAATTTATGACATCTAGCGTTGCATTTAGCGATGCATATAATATGTCCAGTATAAAACGCAGAAAATTACTGCTGTAGTAAGCTTTTGAAAATTACGGAATCTGTGGTAGGCTTTTGCACTTATGGCTGAATGTATTTTTCATTTCAGGTTTGCAAATGGACTTTTTACCAATTCTGAGCTGATCTGATTCATACAGCGCTGTGTGCCATTTGGCTAGTGTTTGATTTTACATTTCATTCTTTGTCATTACTTCATCATTACTTACACCATCATTATATTTGGCAATATTGTTTTATTGATTTTACTTTATAGATGATTTAAATATTACTTATTGTTTTTTTGCCCATTTATCTTTAACTCCCTTCTAGTTAAATCGTCCCATTTCTAACTCGGTAGCAATGACTATTAGGTCAGCAAAAATAAAAGCAGATTGCTGTTATAAAATCAGCATCAAGTTGCAAATTGTGACCATGGCAACAGTAAATTAAAATGTATAAATATTAGTTTTGATAAATTTCAATAGATTTAATAAACTTTTTCAGGATACCTCAAATCAAGATTTTGGTGAAATGCTGCTATCGCTGAAAACGAACGAAAACGTGCTTAGGTGTGAACCACAGAACGCTACATTTTAATATTTTACAACATTGATTGCATTACAGGATCAACCGAATGAAGATCATATATTACAGATCCAAAGGCTTGTAGTATTTTTCATTTACATAAATATATACACCATTATATAAATATTTCATGGGAATGGGAGGGACCATCAGGGCACCCGATTGAAGCACTCTGGATGGGGAGAGTGGGAATGCCAACTCTCCATTGCTAACAGTTTGTGAATAGAGGGCGGGCTCTTCTCCCCGCCCATTGGGGCATCCTCATGTTAGATAGCCCGCTCTTATGACCAATTGTTCAATCTTGTTGTTGGAAGGAGATTCTTTAGATCTCTGTGGATACGTATAAGTGATGTTGCCTATCGATCCACCCAACTCCTTTTTGGCCCTTCATACAATGGCATGATTAGGATAATCCGTGGTTATTAAAGCTTGATCAAGTCTAACATAGAGGAGAGCCCATTGCTGTCGGACTTAGTTTCAGTGCTACATATCATACATCATCATACACATAAACCAGGGGCTGTCGATAACATGTAACTAAATAACTTGAAAACTTATTTAGAGCTATATTTTAAGCCTAATAAGTTTACAGCTATGAACGATTATGTTATGACTCAGCAAATAAATTAACAAAAATTTAAATGTATAGCCTGGGAAACGAGCCTTGTAAAGTATTAAAAATGAACATAACCCTGAGCGGAACGCTGTTTGCTTGACATGAAGCACTTATAAAGTGAGTTGCAGTGAAAATAACTTAGAAACAAATAACTAGTTTTCTATTGCTCTTTTTATGTATATCAAACAACAATACTCTAGTATTTTATTTGAGCGGAAATTATTAATATTTTGCTGATGAACTACGCTTAATAGCCGCTTTGAGCCAACTCAAACCAACAGGAAGAATGTGTATGGTTCTTGACGAAATACAGACATTTAAATGATAAATGCCCTTAATAAAGAAGAGGCAACTCTATTGAATGCTGTTCGAAAATGATCAAGAATCGAAAGGCCACTCACAAAGTGTGACTGTGATTCTTCATTGAAAAAACAAGGTAATTTTTAATAACGCTTGACAGTTGATTTGAACCGATTTTTACTAACAGTAAGAATACTGTTGGGACCACTCACAATGTATGTTAGTAGGAAATAACCAAAGTTTGAACTACGCTTAATAGCCGCTTTGATCCGATTTATGTCAACAGTAGGGATGCTGGTGGGGTAAATGGACATATGTTACGTGGAGCTATGTTTGACATGTCTTAACAACTACTACACGGCTTTTTTCCTCTGTTCCCGATCACTACACGGCTTTTTTCCTCTGTTCCCGATCACTACACGGCTTTCCTAGACTGTTCCGTTACAGATGACAGTAAAACTTAATTAACTTCCTTGAGACCGAACAGCCCCTTGTTATGATATCAATGTTGTCAGCAAAGCCAACAATTCGGGCTTCTTGCAAAGTGCTTTCCCAAATCACCTTTCGTCGGCTATCGCCAATAGCAAGAAGATTCGTGATAAGTTATCAAGTTGGTTTTGTGTACGGAGGATCGACAACAGACAACAGAGGATCGACAATTTGACCATTTATACATTGCGGTAGGTCCACCAGAAGTGGTTGAAAATATCTAGTCCCTACGAACCTCCTATTTCTGATTCAGAGGCAGCATACGATACTTTTGATTATGAAGACCAATGGAAGATTATGGAAGAGAACGATTTTCCCTTGAAACTGACTTGACTGACCAGGGGTACAATGGATGAATTACACACTTATAATATTTTTTTCGTAAATTTGCATTCACCTGTTTCGTAAACATGGATTTTGTACATACACAGTTGTTGACAGTTCTGTTTATAGATAATGATTAAGCAATATCTCTAAGAATGACCACCTTTGAATTTCTTCACCAGCTTCAACCCTTTCTCGAACGCTTTACTATAGGTATGACAGTCTTCATGGGGATTTCGTCCCAGATTTTGAGGATGTTTTTTTTAACGGTGAACGACCCGGCGATATATTCCGGCTACTGATATCGCACGGGGTCAAGTGGAGCTTTGTCTACACCACCATTCGGCGATATCAGGAGTCGTCCTCGATCGATGTCCGTGAGGATGCCACGGACCATTCGGCGAATTGCTCAATCCGGAAAACGGCTGCTGATCTCAACGTTTCCATCGGGACCACTCACACCACATTCAGCAAGGAGTTTCGTAATAAGCCTTATAAAAAACCTAAGATCCATGGCGTTTCGGAGTCTACCAGCAAAAAGCGGTTGGATCCAGCCAAGATAATCCTTTCTCGGCACGCTGGTAAGGATTTCGTTTTTTCGGACGAGAAACTGTTCGTGCTGCAGCCCAGGTATGGGCGCTAACGAGCGACAGCATTCCTGAATCTAATTTAAACATCCCTCGGTTGCAAAGTGCAGCGTCGGTGATGGTTTGGGGGGCAGTGTGCAAACGTGGTAAGCTCCCCTTGGTGTTTATTGAAAAAAAACCTCAAATCAACGCGGCGTACTACAAAACTGAGGTTTTGGAGACGGCTATTGCCACCAGTCTCTGAAGCCTCTATGGAGCTGAGTACTGCATGTTCCAGCAGGATGGTGCACCCGCTCACATGGTAAATGTGGTACAAGCCTGGTGTCAGTATAATTTAACTAACTTTCTGGACAACATATTAGGGCCGCCCAGCTCCCCAGATGCGAATCCTCTCAACTTTTGTGTTTGGTAAACAAATGCAAGGTCAGCACCTTGGACCAGTTCAAGACGGTAATTCTCAAAATCTGAGACCAAATGCCCATGCAGTCCGTGCGTGTCACTTGTGACGAGTGCGAGAAACGTTTGAAGCTCGTGAAGAAGTACAAGTGGGGGGTCATTCCAAGAGAAAAGTTGTTAACGTTTCTTATAAACATTGCTTTCAAAAATGCAGAAAACAATAAATAGATTCGTGTGTTATACCTCCGATTCTGTAGTATAATACGGTCAATAACTGTTATATGGTACGGGTCCCACACGACAGATGACGTTTCCAAAATGGGTCTAGCCAATTAAATACAAGGATTTTAGCGTATACGGATCACGGAACGCTTTTTGTAATCTTGGATACGAAACCTAGTTGATGGTGTACTTTCTTGATGATTTCCTCGTAGTGTTCCTTGAATGTAAGCTCCTTGTCCAAAATGATCCGAGATCCCGTACAGAATCCACCTGTGCATGTGTTTCACCGCCGATAACATAGTTGTAAATGAGAGGCTGTTTTTTTCGGTGAAACTAATTACTGAACTTTTTGGGACACTGAGCGTTATACTATTTGCGTGACACCAGGCGTTAAGCCGATCAATAAGATTTTGCAAATTGGTACAGTCCGATAAATCCTCAACAATCATGTATATTTTAATATCATCGGAATATAGTATGCAGAAACCTTCGCCAAGGTACAAGGCGACATCATTGAAGAAAAGTGATAATAGCAACGGGTATGTTACTTCTTTGTAGCCGTTAGTGAACCAGTCGGAGACAGAAGAGCCAATTTAAACTGCCAGATTCCTACCACACACATAAGACCTAATTCACGCAACAAGCTGAGCAGAAAATCGAAGCTTTTCAAGTTTCGCTAATAGAATCGCGTGACTAACTCGATCAAATGCTGCTTTCAAATCAGTGTAAACGGCATCAATCTGCATTCTACGGCCAACGAAAGAATCCATGGTGCTTGGGGCATGGTGATGTATGTATTGTTTCACACGAGAACACAGGTAGTTAGAATCTACTATTTCCAGTAATTTAGAACCCGTGCTTAAAGATGTAATCCCGCGGTTGCGTCTTTTTTTTTTTCTCGCGTTTTTTTTTTGTGCGGGGGAAATAAGAGAGATCCCGGGGGGAGGAAGGAAAAAAAAGTGGGGTATTGAAAAGGTGAAAATGTGGAGGGGGGGCAAAAATACATGCGGAGCGTTTTTTCTGAAAACAAAGGGGGGCACCCTCCGGGGGGGGGGGAGGTGACGTTTTTTGTGTGTGGAGAGCGTCTGTGTTATATTGTGCGCAGAAACATCAATGACATCATGTAGAGTAGGTGTTGGCCAAATTGGGATTTTTCAGATATAATCCTAAATAGGTTATAGAGTATTTTTCATACATCTAGTAACCTAACGTCCGTGCTCCATCACAATATTTTCTATTGTGATGTGTCCTACTCAATGGGTATATTGAACTGAAGGTGAGTTTGAAAGAAGGAAAACTTGGAGTAGAGCACACGTACCCACTGGTTGACACTAAATATTGGCCAACGTGCTTTTGCACATTTGTTTGAGGATTTGTTAAGCGACACAGGTTTCCAAATCCAAAGTTCGGATACCGTGCTGCATCGGTGCCCGGACTTTTTGTTCATGAATCTGGACATTTTTCAATTCACAAACTAGCATGCAGTTATGAGGTTGTAAATTTATCATAATAGTATATTAGCGATAAATCTGAGAGGGCTGATTCATCGATTTCTTTTACTATTTTCTCAAGTTGTAACATTCCGCTCACTTGCATGTTAGGCGGTGGGAATGTCTTTCGTAAGTAGAACAGCCGACTGAGTTCATCAGATATAGCTCGACTGGGCTTCAGCTTAATAAACAACTTAGTATTATAGTCATTTATTCAATGAAATGTTCTTACTATTCTCATTCAATGCTCATTTCAGCCAATAGTGTTCAACACATAGTTATCACCAACCATCAACAGCGCAACAATAACTCTTTGTATCTTTTCATAGAAATTGCTAAGCTCTTTAAACATCCGGGGGACTACAAGGATTCTACTTATATCTTTGATGTTAATTTTGTTTCTTTTCAGGCAACACATAATTTATTTCTACCAAATTTTGAAGACAATATCTAATATTTCTCTAATTCTCAAAACTTTTAAAGTTAGGCATAAAGATGAATGAATGTACCGGAAACTAGACGGACACATGCGGAGTTGAGTACAGGCGACTCGTGAGGTAGTAAGTGCTTTCAAGAACATGGAGCAAGACAGGTAATTGTTACCCATTGTATCTATGTTAATAAAATATATTTTAAATAGGTTTGCGTTGGTCATCGGTTGAATCGGTTGTGTCGATACTTTGTTCCGCAATATTTTGTTATAGGGCGTAGCGTTTTGTCTATTGTTTCGGTTGCCTATTGTTCGTTGCGCGAGTGAGCATCAGAAGTCGTGGTTCGCCGTGTAAGATCGGTCGGTGGTGAGGTACATAATTAATTGTGATTCAAATTATCCGTTCGCCATACTCGTCGGGCCACCCTATCACAAATAAACCACTGTCCCATTTTTTAAGGGATTCCAGCGGCATCCGGACTGATGGTGTAGATCGGTCCAAGTTGGTACTCAAGCGATGAGATGAATTACCTTGTTTTCCTAATGAAATACCACTATCACACTCTGTGAGTGGCCGCAATAGCATCCTTACTGTTGGTTTAAATCGGTCCAAATCGGCTTTCCAGCATTATAAAACATCTTCTAGTTTCCCAATGAAAAACCACTATCACATTTTGTGAGTGACCCCAATAGCATCCTTACTGTACTGTACCGGTCAAAATCGGCTTTTCAGCATTATTAAATAACACTTTGTTTTCCCAAGTAAAACCACAATCACACTTTGTGAGTGGCCCCAATAGCATCCTTACTGTTGGTTTAAATCGGTTCAAATCGGAAATCGGTACTAATTACACTTGACAGCTTATCGCTTACCAAAATGAACCCTGCTGCCACCCTGCTATCCAAAATCCCAGTGATTTCTCGTGGAAGAGCAGAGGTGTTCTCGGCTTCTAATAAAGCGAGTATCACGTCAACATATTCCTACCCATTCCCTACTTGACCTGCATACGGGCGAGGCCGGCGCCGGTATTGCCTTAGATTGGGATCACCAGTTTTTACACATTGAAGATGTATGTTAGTCACAAGCATGATCTGTTGGTTCTCTGTGTAATAACAGCTGATCTGGCAACAACGGAGTAGCAACCTCGGGCGGTCAATCATGCTCATGCTCATGCTCATGCTCAAACATCAATGACATCACGCGGCACATACTTCAGTGCATCTGAAGTATTGCAGGCATCTCGCGGTTCATTGAAGATTGATTGGAAAAATTCAGCCAGCAAGGAGGATTTTTCTTGAGCGATGGTCCAAGTGCATTACAGAATATTGTTCATTTTTTTTATGTTAAAAATCGTCACACAAACTTTTCACGTCGTAAACAAACAGCTGCCAAAAATAAACTAATTATCGTTTCTCAATCAAACTTGGGATGAATTTCAATGACAGTTGTGCCAATTCATGAGAAACAAATTTAAGGATTCGGTTTACGCGTGCAGTTTGAATTCAGCAATCCGAGTCGATTCTGATCAAATGGAAAGTCTTGCATAGGTCGAACTGTCATATTTTCGACGGAGATGAGTTTGAGGTGGGGGATGAATAGTATGTTATTTTGTATCTTGGATCTTTGTTCACGTCGGATTATAACAGCTGCAAAGAAATTCGAAGACGCATTATTGCCAGTTCTCGCGCCTCCAGAACCCTTTTAACCTTTGAGAAAGATAGCATTTCGAGGTCCTCCCTTCCTTCCATAACAATAATTTTAACTAATGAATTCGGTAGTTCTCATGTGCAGCCATATGAGTGGTTATTTATTTTTTTTTTTTGCAAAAAATGCTGTTTGATGAAACGTTAACTTTTTCCAGTTCTCTGCTCATAAGATAGGGAGCCCCTCTAGAATACTAAGTGACGATTCGATCTAATCTAATGTGGTTGGTCTCTCATTCGAAATTATTCCTACTTGCCTGTTAGTATGCATCTTGTTATATTATTTCAAGTCATGCGTTGAAACACATGTAATCCAAGTCGAAAAACAGGCAGTTGCGCACCCGAAAAATATTCATTTCAAATAGGCCGCTCCGGGTGCCAAGCAATTAATTTATATGACACACCTCGGCTGTTTACATACTCGAATTGTTCATTGTCCATTAATGCAAATTTACGTTAAATCCCGAGCATGTGTGACCAAGCCATGCAGAGTCTAGTGTTGAATCGAGCAATGTGGTCGTCTATGAGGCGTCTATTTACACAATTTTTGCCTCATGGGTACTCAATTCGTCACATTACCCTAGTAAATATGCTAGTCTGGCAACGAAACTAGATCAGATTGAAATTCTTCCCGCGTTTTGCCACTTGATGTTAGCAGCGCTTTTGAAGCATAAAGGTACCGCTCTTATTTGATATTTTAAAGCTACACTTTTAGTCTTTATCGTGTTTTGCATTGACTTTAATGATGTACAAAATGTTCCAATGTGAGTTGAGCCAAATTGTCTGGTTGCCATTGCAAGGTCTTGACAGCGGGCAATGTCGTTTGATGGAAATGAAGTTTTGCTCGGACATATGGGAAAGAAGATTGCAAGTGTTTGATTAGATTCTTCAGCGATTTTCCCTATTTTTTTCTTCCCACACTAAATTAGCATATGAATTGCTGTAGCAATAAAATCAATTAGTCGGATACTCGCAGGTGACGGTTGAGTGTTGGTGGGATTTTATGCTGTACATCAGCTTAATGTTTAACTGGATTTACTGATACAATAATGCTTTGTGGTACATGATAGTGAAAAAACCCGAATTAATCCACCGATGGTGAGACTGAACCCTTCTTACACTTCACCAGAATTACGAACTCAAATGTGGCCAATATGGTACTGGATACATATTTTCATCAGCAATTCCAGAAAAATCCAGGAATTCTCGATATGCCATACATTCAGTTTATAAAATGAACTATTTGTCGATCTTGAACATATTGTTCGACGATGTGATTGTCATTAATAGTCTTTAACGACCTGTTTATGTTAGTTATATAAAAGGAGAAACTACATAAATATTAGAAATTACATATAATCAGTCCAAAGAATGAATTATTAGACAATCCTTAGCGTCAATTTTGATTATCGATATGGATTTAAAATGCTTAATAAGTACATGTTCGTTGAAAATTGTGTAGTTATAGAAAATGGTGACTTTGTGTAATTTTCGAATATACTCATTGCAGTTCAAAACCGGACCACTCGAGCCAATCTATCCTGATTTAATTCTATAGAGTCGCATAGTGTGGCTAGTTCGCTGTATGTGCTATACAACGCATCAGATGCGACACTATAGAATGCAAGCAGGATCGATTAGTGCGAGTTGTGTTTTCCGGTTTTGCACTGCAACGAGTATATTTTCATCTCACAATTATGTGCTCTCAGGTACTGTTTTGGTCATATCTCGATGAGGAATTATTGAATCATTATGAAATTTTGACCAGTTATTTGAAGATTTCATAGACATAGACACAGACTTTGATTTGGCGCAAACAAAACTAAAATCGGTACACAAATAGGTCAGTATGTAATCGGAGACTAAACTGTTTGATATCTATTATAATAGGCCGTAAAGTACTGTTTCGTTCATATCTTCGTAACGCAATGTCCGAATCAAAAAAGCGTTCAATGAGAATGTTGAAGCTTTCATTTGCCGTGAACAGAACTGAAATCGAGCCTCAAATGGCTGAGAAACCGATGTGACATTATTTGTAACCCCCCCCCCACACACACACACACACACACACACACACACACACACACACACACACACACACACACACACACACACACACACACACACACACACACACACACACACACACACACACACACACACACACACACACACACACACACACACACACACGCGCACACACACACACGCGCCCTCACCGTCGGGGACTATTCTGTGTAGTCGTAGCGAGCCACCGGCATGAGTCGTCAGGGCACCAGGAACCGGAAAAAATCCTCCAACCGGAATCGCTGGACCGACCCCGACACTACCGGACAACATTGAAGCAAACATATCGCGTTCGTTAGCGGTTTCGGGAGACATTATTTCATCGGGGAACCCTCCGTCGGAGTTGGCTATCTCCACCGTCGGGGAGTATGCCGAGTACCACCGATTGTGATAAACCGCCAGTTCAGGGTCGTCGGGGCGCCAGTGAACCGGAAGTCACCCTCCAACTGGAATCGCTGGACCGACCTCGGCATCCAACTGGTCAACAAGAAGAGTAGTACATCTACAACCGGAGTGCGCAGCAGCAGAAGTTTTCTGGTGATGAGATCAGCGAACTAGCGCGACTCGCTAGGCCTGGCAACAAGAGAAGTGCATGAGCACAGTCTCCTCCCGAAGTAGTCACTTCCAGTGGAATCCGGGGGATACAGGCAACGTCAGATTCTTGGTGGAGTTTAGAGTTTACTGGAGTAGGGTTCAGAGTCATCTTCTCTGTTCAGAGTCCCTCACTCTGGCACACGATGGACGAATTCGGTAGCTGGAGTCGGGCTACCGAACGTGTGCTGAGCCGGCGTAAAAGCTTTACCACCAAGTAAACAAAAACACACACACACACACACACGCGCGCGCGCACGCGCATACACACAAACATGTCTTACAGTTCGTCGAGCTGAGTCGAATGGTATATGACACTCGGCCCTCTAGGCCTCGGATAAAAAGTCGAGTTTTCAAGCGATCTTAATACCCTTCTTTTGGTGTAAGAAGGTTAAAAAGGCAGATTTAATCGTTTGTTGAAATCATATGTTCATTGATATGGTTAGAGATTCTCCTGACCCTAGTAACACACTTGTCAAAAAATCGGTTGAGGTAGCTTCTATGTGACTAGTTTAAGTCACATAGAATTTCCCTCAACCGAATTGTGAAAACTGTGCTACTAGGGGAGACTCATCAAGATGTTGTTGGAATAAAACAAACACAAACTAATGAATAAAGAAACCGAAAATATGCAGATTAAACTCTTTAGAGAAACACATAAATCGATTGCATATAACAAAGGTCGCGAAACCCCAACACATCTCTTATAGACACATAAGGTTGTCTTCCATGGGCCTCTAGGGTATTCAAAAGACGTGGTCAATGTCGACATAACCGTTTCCACACCGGCAAAGATTGCTGTCCACGAGGTTAATTAGATAGTGCATCTAATTGGTAGTGGTTGGACATTAGCTTACTCATCACACGGATGAAATCATGACTTACATGTAGGTTTTTGAACCACGCTCTCGATGAAACAATAGGAATGATGGAATGTAACAGGTATCCTAGATTTCCGTTGTCCCAATCGTTTTGCTAGTCTGATGTACTAAATGGTAAAATTCATCGTATGATATTTCAAGCTGAACAATGCATTAGGTCCTAAGTAACACTGACAGATTCTCTTCGTCGACTTTCACTTTAGTTAAACGATTTGCTGATGTTTTTGACGTATTGGATCCTTAATTACGCTTTATATTACCGTACTGTGTGTTAAAAATACTTGAACATGTTGTTACATAACCGTAGTAATGCAAAGAGAAAGTCGACTAAGAGAGTGTCCCAATGTTACTTAGGACCTAATGCATTGTTCAGCTTGATTTGTCTATCATACAAATCGCCTTCCTGTGCGCCCATATTTGTGAGCGAGTCCGCTTTCTCATTGCCTGAGCTGTGAGGATTGAGCAATATGAAGAGACCCATACAAAGGTGATCAAATATTATCTTTTGACCTGCACACTCATCTGTTCCCTTAGCTTTGAATAACATGAGTATCTGCTAAGTTTCATAGACCGAAGAGCCTCAATCGAACTGAGGCTGTCCGAGAAGATGAGATATAATAAAATAATGTTAAAATCGTGGAAGTTGAGTTCATTTTCTGTAGAACGCCATGTTTCACAAAGAACAAATATATCACAATCGGAATTGCGAACTAAAAATTTGAACGCGTCTAGTTTAGGCACCAGACTCCACTCTAGTACAGTAATCAGTTCCACCAGTTCCACTGTAGTACAGTAATCATATCTCCGACTTGATTTGATGATCATATCGAAAGATATGATCGATGCTAGGAGGGGCCATGGAACAGGCAATTGCTTAACGTATGATGCCAATGTCGGAAGCAAGGCAGAAACTTAGCTTCTAAGAAGGTCGTATATATTGCACATATCTAATGCCACATATGAATGCAACAATGTCCGAAAAAGCTATAAATCCTCGATCGGACTTGAATTCTTTTGGCAGTGGCATTTTTATTATTATTTTTTTATTTTTGGGCAATGGCGAGAAGTCCTTACTGCATCCAAGAGCTGGTGCAATAGAAGCCTTTAGTCTAACAATTTGTTCCACATTAGCCTGAACATTTTTCAATCTTGTGGGGGTGACTTTTGATATCTTACGGCGCAGACTCAGAGTCCGATTCTTCAGCTGATTTTTTTTTTAAATATTTTTTTTTTTGAGCGGGCTCATTCGAAACAATATTACAGAGCAATTTTTTATTTTTTTTATACATTTTTTTTTTAAAAAAAAAGGTGGGGGGGGAGGGGCCGTTCGCGGCGGGGGTGAGGGGGATAAGAAAAAAAAAAAATGGGGGGGGGGGGGGGGGGGGGAATTTAAGGTTTGTTTAAAAAAAAAATTTAATTTATTTTTTTATTTTATTAAAAAAATTTATTATTTTTATATTTTTTGTTTTTTTTTTGTTAATTTTTTTATAAAAAAAAAAAAAAAAAAAAAACAAAAAAAAAAAAAAAAAATATTAAAAAAAAAGATAATAAAAAAAAAAAAAATGGAAAAAAATTAAAAAAAAAACTTATTATTTTATTTTCGTCAACAGATAAAAATGTTCATCCCAATGACCCTTTAAAAAATTAAATTACATACGAAAATTAACAAAACTTAACAAAGACTTATACGGAAACAACGCTTATTAACATCACGGGATACATTAAAATCAAACACATTATAGCAGCTGTTGAAAACGCGGCACATGCTTTGCACAGGTTCGTGTTTTCCGTAGTTGGTCCTTGAGTGCCGGAACACGAAGAACTGTTGTAAACGGAGATTTCGTCGTCGAGTGTTGATGGTCAAGAGATCCAGTAGAACGGAACAATCAACATTTCCTTGAAGCAGATCACCAATGAAACACGCTTTGGCTACCATACGCCTACCTTCCAACATTTCCAGGTTGATGAGCTTGCACCGACTTTCATAACTTGGCAATCTGCGAGGGTCTTGCCAGCGAAGATGTCGCAAAGCAAAGCGTATAAACCTTCGCTGAACAGCTTCGATCCTCTGGACTGCGTTTTGGTAGAAAGGGGACCAAACGATGGCACAGTATTCCAAGAAAGGGCGAACCAAAGAGCAGTATAATGCCTTCAGACAGTAAACGTCCTTGAAGTTTTTTGCGAAGCGGAACATAAATCCTAGCTGCGAAGAGGCCTTGGAAACAATATACGAAATGTGAACCTTGAACGACAGTTTGGAGTCCAGCATTACTCCCAGATCCTTGACCGTTGTTTCTCGTTTCAAGCGCGTACCTCGAAGGATGTAGTCATGAAGATACATCGCACGTTTTCGGCCGAAGGAGATAGTTGAGCATTTGGATACATTTAAGGACATTCTGTTGATTCGGCACCAGTTATCAAACACTTGCAGTTCCTGCTGAAGAAAGTGGGCGTCTTCCGGACATTTTATAACGTAGTACAGCTTCAGGTCATCCGCGTAGGATAATTTCAGGCATTTGAGGACCAAGTTCACGTCGTTCATATATAGCAGGAAAAGGAATGGGCCAAGGTGGCTACCTTGAGGAACGCCGGATGTTACCGGAAAGCTAGATGAGGCGTAATCTGCAATCTTCACGGACATAGTTCTACCAGTCAGGTATGAACGGAGCCAGTTCAACAACTGATCGTGAACACCCATATTGCCGTATTTAGAAATGGCAATCTGATGGTTCATTTTATCGAAGGCCGCAGAGAGATCTGTGTAAATGGCGTCTACTTGATGACCGCGTTCCATTTCGCGCATGATGAACGATGTAAATACGGTTAGATTGGTCGCCGTCGAGCGCTTGGGCACAAAACCGTGTTGGTCTGGAGAAATAGTCTGTGAATAGTCATTGACCAGCCTTTGGAGAACAATTAGTTCAAATAGCTTGGATACAGAGCTTAGTGCAGCAATCCCACGATAGTTGGCGACGGACCGTTTGCATCCCTTCTTGTGTATTGGGAATACAAATGACTCTTTCCAGCATTCAGGAAACTCGCCGGAAGTTACAGACAAATTGAACACCGTAGCTAGGGGCGCAGCAAGCGTGTTTAGGCAACGCTTCAGGACAATTGAAGGAATACCGTCAGGACCGCATCCAGTTGAAGTTTTCATCTGCTTCCCGGCTGAAATCACCATATCACTATGAATAGTGAAAGCAGAGCCAAATACAGACATGCGGGGAACATTGCTAGTAGCCGATTCGAGGCTCTCGGCGTCCAGAATTTCGTCGCAGAAGACACTGCTGAACTGCGTACGGAACAAGCTGGCGATATCCGCGATAGTGTCAGCTTCAAGAGTGCCATCAGTCATAGTAGAGGGTAAGCCGGTTTCTTTCCGTTGTTCGTTCACAAACCGCCAGAAGCTTTTCGGGTTCGTTTTGAGACGACTCTGCAATTGAAACTGATGGGCGTTGTACAAGCTGTTATTGAGGTATTTGTAATCGTCGTTGGCGCGAGCGTAGTTTGCCCTCGTGGAATCGGTGCGATATCTGCTGTGTTTCCTCAAAGCAGCCCTTTTAACTCGTTTCAAGTGTTTGAGGTCAGAATTTGACCAGGCAGGTTTGGGAGGCTTACGGTTGATTTTCTTAGGCACGAATTGATCGACGGCGTAAAGCAAAATACAGCACATAGTCGAAGCAGCAAAATTTGCATCCCCGTTTGCAAGAGTCGTGTTCCAGTCCACGTCGGCGAGAAAGTTGTTCATTCCCTCGTAGTCAGCATGGTTGAAGTCATAATAAACATTTTCGAAGTTGTCATGGAAGCTGTACTCAGGATTTAATTCCAGCGTCAGTAGCAGAGGGGAATGGTTTCTGCAGCTTTTGACAAGCGGTGCCGGAGCTTGAATGACAGAACATCTTTGACCCAGTTCTTCAGTAACGAAGCATAGATCCAGCAAACGATTGTTGTTATTCGGAATGCCGTTAACTTGCCGAAGTCTTGCGGTAGAATAAGCATCAAGCAAGGAGAGAGATGCTGGTCTGAATGACGAACATGAAGTATCTGGATAGTGGAAGCCGTTGGTATCGACATGCCATGAAATCGTGCTGAGGTTGAAATCTCCCACAACGACGATGTTGTCGCTGGGTCCCATTTGTGACACGATCCAATCCAAAGAAAGAGTGTGCTTATCGATGAGGCTGCTGTCGTTGACACGATCAGGTGGGATATACACCACGCACATAAACAATGTTCCGGTTATGGTGGTTATTGCCACCCAGAGATGTTCAACCGTTGAGTTTTCGGGAGGCTTCAGGAGGCGAGATTTGAACGTTGAGCGCACGGCAAGAAGGACTCCACCACCAGATCTCTTGTTGCTGTTGAGCGGCGATCGATCTAGTCGGTACACATCGTACGTGTCGTCAAACAGTTGCTTCGATAATGTGTTGCTGTTTAGCCATGTTTCAGTGAAGGCGTAGATATCGTAGCATGCGTCACTGCATGCCAATTGGTACTCGGCGAGCGAACTGTTAATGCCTCCTACGTTCTGGTAGTACAGAAGGGCTTTCGATAAGGAGGCAACGGAATCGGCCGGTATCGATCTAGAAATGGAAACAGCATCAGGCCGGGCGACGTCATTAGAATAAGGATACTTGCCTTGAATGGCAGCTTGGAGAGCCCTGTCCCCGTCGCTAGACCCAGGGCCGGGACGACTTTGACGGCTGGAACGGGCAAATACAGTGTCACTGATACCGGTAGTGGGCACAGCTGGGCTAGGAGGGTCCAGGGCCTCCATATTGCTTTGTGACGTGCGTCCCAGACCGGTTGAAGTGGCGGTCGATGTGTGTTGATGATGAGCAAAACATGTTAGGTGATGGGTATGTAGCGGGCTGGTTGGGCATAAAAGCGGCGAATTACTGCAAGCATCAGCATGCGAGGAAGCGGCACTGGAAATCGGGAAAGCATCAGGAGCAAAATACATTGGATAACACACATACTTGCCTGGAAGTTCAGGTTGGGAGACCCTCTCCCTAACTCCGACCACAGGACCGGGATGGCTGGGATGGCAGGAACAGATGCTAGATAGATGATGAACATCGATTGGCACGACTGGGTCGGAGCGGTTGAGGGCTCCCGTAATGCCTTGCAGTGTGCATCCCGGTTTCGTGAAAGTGATGGTATCCAACGTAGGATGAAGGCGGTTTAATTCAAACGAGGTGTTTTTAGAAACCCCTGTCCGGATTTCTTGTCTTGGTAGTTGACAAATTCCCGAAAGAAGATCCCGTCTGGCCATGTGTCGGCACTGAGAGCCACTTCACGGTACTTTTCGTCAACCCCAATTTTAAACGAAATAAATCGCATAGCCGTTAGATCAGCGTCTTTCTTCACTAACTTTCTAACCTCGATCGGTTCGTCGCAAGGTATACATTCAGTGGCTAAAGCAAGAATATCATCCTCCGTAGCACTGACTGCAATGCGAGACAGAAATATCCAACATTTTTCTGGTTCTGGGGGAACAGTTGCAACCGATGGAATGTTCGCAGATGGCTTTTTTGTGCCGCGCGATAAACTAGGCTGATCGGGTGAAATTAATCCTGCTGCGCCAAACGATCGTTTGTTGCTTTTCCGAGCCAGACTAGGCCAACCGGATGATAAACCGGGTGCACCGGGGGTAGTAGGGGCAGCAGCAGGAACAGCAGAAATTTTCGTGGCCAGAACTTCGACTTGCTCCCTGTTTTTTTCTAACTCTGTTCTAACTCCCTCCAGAGCTGAACGATGTGTTTCGCTCAGATTTTGTAATGCCTCCGTTAACGCCCCAAAAGCATCCCGAAAGTGTTTCGAGTTCATAATTCCGGAGCAACTGTTGCAAAACCAGAAGAGATTAGGTTGTTCGCTGATTAAATCCATGTTTGCACGGGATAAGGAGACGCAATCAAGATGAGCAACTTTTTCACAAAAACCCTGGCATTTAATAAATTTTAGGGTTTTCACCGGTTCAGAGCACTGTAGGCAGCTTAGTTCCATTCTGAAGCTTTTTTCCGAGATAACAAGCACCAGCGGATATGCAACACGCAAGGCGGTTGAAGTCGTTTGTTATGGCAGGGAGTTGTGTGCAATTTACAGTGCCGTCAATGACAACCAGATGTCGCTTCGAGAAAGAAAAAAATGCGTGGGGAGGTGATAGGCAGAAACTTTTGTTGCAACCGTCACACTAAACACTACACTTAGCAATCAAAATAAATGCACTTCGAGTTTGCGAAATAACAGAACGACACCAGCGCGACGATACAAATCGATAGACGAAACGATTAACAAATAAACGCCGATTTTAAACACAAGGAATATTTAGAAAAAAGGTAAACAATATGACGATGAAAAAACCGTATTCCGTATCGACAGATAGAGTTACCAGAGAAATTCATGTTCTCCAAATCACATACAGCCAAAATATCTCGAATTGGCACATTGGGTTGTCTACCTCGAGCCCGAAGGGAATCATAAAGCTCAGATCTGACTCCACGGTGGGCGGGAAAAAAAAAAAAAAAGGGGTCTGGGTGCTGGTAGGCTTGGTCACCCGCGGGGGGTGTTGGCGCTCGCCCCGCCCCGGGGGTAAAAGGGGGGGGTAAAAAAATTGGGGGGGGGGGGGGGGGAGAAAAAAAAAAAGAAGAGTCCCCCCCCCCCCCCCTCCCTTAAAGAGGTTTTTTTTGCCTCCTTTGGGGGGGGGTGATTTTTTTTTCCCCCCCCTTTTCTTTTTTTTTTTTTTTTTGGCGGGGGGGGGGGGGTGTTGGTGGGGAAAAAAAAAAAAAAATTTGGGGGGGGGGTGTTTGTCGCTCAAAACTCCCCCCTCTTTTTTCGGGTCGTCTTTCTCTTTTTTGGGGGTTAATATTTTTTTTTAAATATAAATACTGCGGCTTCTCCTTTATCAAATATGTGGGTGAGAAGAAAGATGTGTGATCAACTTGGCCAAACTTTGCAGCAAATATTACCGGAGCAATAATAGGACGATGATGTTCTGGGATTCCATGAAGCTCTTGCTTCATGGATAAATCAAAATGAACCGAATTGTCGAAATCGGAGAAGCAAACACGATTGGAAATGTTCGGCGAAGGGCTGACATCCTGTGTTATGTACAAATGGTACAAGGTCATGAAGCGGGTTTGAGTATTAAACTCAAGGAGCTTCTCAAAATTTTCGATCACCGGGGGTTCATAACTTCACACCTGGTGAGGAGCCGGAGAGATAATTCTGAAATCCGATCTGAGAGTGGCAACATGCCAGCCAGCACTTCAAGACTCATGGTGTGAGTCGAGTGCATGCAACCTAACGCGATACGAAGACACCGATACTGAATACGTTCCAGTTTAATGAAGTGCGACCCAGCCGCTGACTGAAAACAAAAACTACCGTATTCCATAACCGACAAAATCGTTGTCCGGTACAACGTTAGAAGATCTTGTGGATGAGCTCCCCACCAGGTCCCGGTAATTGTGCAGAGAAAATTGACCCTCTGCTGGCACTTTCGCTTCAGATACTCAATATAGGATCTCCAGGTGCACTTAGAATCGAACCAGACCCCAAGATATTTAAATGACATAGAATGAGTTATCGGCTTACCCCAAATTTGAAGCTTCGGTTGTGCTGGGTTATGCTTCCTAGAAAAAACTACCAACTCAGTTTTCTCCGTAGAGAATTCGATACCTAGCTCTAAAGCCCAAGTAGACAAATTGTCTAAGGTATCCTGTAAGGGTCCTTGCAGGTCGACCCCATTGGGTCCCGTGACAGACACTACGCCGTCATCTGCAAGTTGTCTCAACGTACAGTTGTCACTTAGACAACCGTCAATGTCTTTGACATAAAAATTATACAAAAGGGGGCTTAAATATGATCCCTGGGGGAGACCCATGTAGCTAAATCGTGAAGCTGTAGAGGTTCCATGAGAGAAGCTCATATGTTTCTCTGACAGCAAATTGTACAAAAAAATATTCATTAATGGTGAAAAGCCACAAGCGTGGAGTTTATCTGAAAGAACTTCAACAGATACTGAATCAAAAGCCCCCTTTATGTCCAAGAATACAGAAGACATTTGCTCTCTTTTAGCAAAAGCTAACTGAATATCTGTGGAAAGCAACGCGAGACCGTCGTTCGTTCCCTTACCCCTACGGAAACCATATTGAGTATCTGAAAGCAGGTTGTTCGTCTCAGCCCATTTGTCCAGACGGAAGAGGATCATTTTCTCCAACAACTTTCGAATGCAGGATAACATCGCGATGGGTCGATAGGAGTTGTGGTCGGACGCGGGTTTGCCAGGTTTTTGAATGGCGATAACTCTCACCCGCCTCCAATCATCCGGTACAATGTTGAGCTCCAAAAACTGATTAAACAAGTTCAACATGCGCCTCTTCGCGACGTCTGGAAGGTTCTTAAGCAAGTTGAACTTGATTCTATCAGCTCCTGGAGCCGTATTGCCACACGAAAGGAGCGCGAGAGAGAGTTCTACCATTGAAAAAGGTTGGCTGATTTCATCTATCGGATTCTCGGTTTCGCGAGGAATGATCCGTGCCGGCACAGAATCTGGGCAAACTTTTCGCGCGAACTTGAGGATCCATTGGTCCGAGTACTCTTCGCTCTCGTTGTTCGTAGTTCGGTTACGCAATCTTCGCGCCGTGTTCCAAAGAGTACTCATCGACGTCTCGCGCGATAGCCCGTCCACGAATCTTCGCCAGTATCCGCGTTTCTTGGCCTTGATGAGGCTCTTAAGTTCACGTTCAAGAGCCGTGTATACTTCGAAGTGCTCAGGTGTTCCACGTCTACGGAAAACTTTAAACGCGTCGGACTTTTTACGGTAAACCTCGGTGCATTGCTGATCCCACCATGGAGAAGGAGGTTTCCTGCGAAATTACGTCCCTGGAACTGGTCGAGTTTGAGCTTGAAGCGCGCTGTCTAAGATCAGGTTGGAGAGGAAGTTATATTCTTCTAGCGGTGAAAGCCTTTCTACCGTCGTTACGGCTTCATCTACTGCTGTCCTGAACTTTGTCCAATCGATGTGACGGGTAAGATCATACGTGACGTTGACAGACTTCGACGGATTGAACCCGGTGGCAATCGAAATTTTTATGGGCAAGTGATCACTACCGTGGGGATCTTGAATCACATTCCATGTGCAATTCAACGATAATGAATTCGAACAAAGTGTGAGGTCTAATCTACTGCCAGCTGAGGATGTTCCAGCCAAACGTGTTACTTCTCCATTGTTGAGAACGGTCATATTGAAGTTGTCACAGAGGTCATATATCAGGGAAGACCGGTTGTCATCGTACAGTTCTCCCCAGCCTGTACCGTGAGAGTTAAAATCTCCCATGATCAACCGTGGAGAAGGAAGGACCCAACAAATATCTGAAAGTTGTTTTCGGTTAATTGAGGCTTTAGGAGGAATATACACAGAAGCAATGTGAAGGCTTTTATTTTTAATAACAGCCTGACATGCGACAACTTCAATACCTGGAATTGGAGGAAAATTCACTCTATAGAAGGAGTAGCACTTTTTGATCCCCAAAAGTACTCCTCCTCCACGTGAATCCTCACGATCAAGACGAATAATATTGAAATCATAAAAAGGAAGATCGATTTCGGAAGAGAGCCATGTTTCACAAAGAGCGAACGCATCACAACCGGTATTGTGAGCTAAATATTTAAAAGATTCCAATTTAGGAATCAAACTTCGACAATTCCACTGTACAACAGTGATCAAATCCCCGACCTCATTTGGAAAATTATCCATCGAAGGAAATGATTGCTGCAAGGAGGGGCCACTTGATTGTCAATTGCTTCAAAAAAGTTTTCACTGAGGGAAGCATTGCAAGAACAATGCTTTTAAGAGGGTCAGTAATTTCGAGGTACTTGAAGATACCTTCGGCAATGTCATCAAATGAGAACAGCCCACTTGAGGAGGGGGCTTTTGTTCTTAAAATAGGGGCTTCAGGGGTTTTGGATGTCCCCGGAAGAGATGGAAAGTCCTGGGTGTAGTTAGTACTACGGAAACCAGGAGGAATTGTTTTTTCCTTTTTTTTTCACCTTTTTTGAAATGGGCAAGCTGGTCTCGGGCTTCTTTTCAGCAATTTTCCGTGGGCGGACGCGTCTTCGCTTCCTTGAAGCACCTTCCGGAAAAGTGAACGATGTTCCCTCTTCAGCCGAATCAAAGTCAGACTCGTCATCTGACAGAGGAGCAAAGGGATTTGTATTGGCATTGGGTGGTGGGGAGACTTTTTTCACCATTTCGGCGAAAGATTGCCTGGAACGCTGTTTTAGCGAGCGTTCTAATTGCTCCCCGCGTTGTTTGTACGCCGGGCACGACGAGAGAGCATGAGGAGGAGTTCCTTTACAGAAAGCGCATTTTGGTGTGCTGTCTGCGCAAGTGCCATCCTCGTGCTTCTCCCCACAATTAGAGCAGCGTGCCTTATTGCTGCAATGGGAGGTCGTGTGTCCCATCTGCTTGCATTTTTCGCAGATCATGACCCGAGGTACAAACAACCGCACAGGTAGTCGAAGTTTTCCCAACTCAACGTATTGAGGGAGGGCTGAACCAGAGAAGGTTACGCGAAACGAGTCTGACGATGTAAACTTCTTTTCACCCGTCGTGATCGATACTGTGCCTAGTTTTCGCACATCAAGTATCTTGACTGAAGGAAGCAGAGGGTTCGTAAAGCGACCAACCCCCTGCTTCAACAGGATCTCAGGGGTCAAACTCGCTTCGGTGACAACCCCTTCAATCTCAATACCTCGAGCTGGGATGTACACTAAATACTCCAGTGTAAAAAACTGAGAGACAGCAATTTCGTTAGCCTGTTTAAGGTTGGACACAACGACTTTTAGTTTATTGGGTCTCACCTTAATTATCTCGGTCACGGCCGAGAATCGTTTCGTCAGATCGTTTGAAATCTGGTAAACATTGAGAGGTTTCGTTTTGGGCCGAAAATAGACAACCCAAGGACCAGCTGAACTATCTGGATAAGCACGCGATCGGGTAACTTTAAGAGCTACCCCATCATTTGGCGGCATGGATGAATCATCTTCCGACAAATCATCCATGTCGCACCCATGGGAGCTTATGACGCTCAACCGCTAACGTAATTAAAGGGTGATACGGTCAAAATTTGGTCAAGGGAAAACGCGTGTAAATCGGTGAAATCGTTTATTTAAAAAATCAAATTAAATTTCTTTTTCAAGTTCAATTAGTATAAAATTCAGGAAAAATATTCAGTTAGGCTTCCGCTTTTCCAAATCCGAATTGCCGGGCCTTACGCTTGACCCCTGCCATCAGATTTTGTACAGCCAGCCACCTTGTCCACCTTCTTCGCCGCAGAAAGCCAGTTTGCCTTGAACTGCTGCTCGTCCTTAGCAGTTTTTTTGGTCTTCTTTAGGTTCCGCTTGACAATAGCCCAGTATTTCTCAATTGGGCGGAGCTCTGGCGTGTTGGGAGGGTTCTTGTCCTTGGGAACCACCTGCACGTTGTTGGCGGCGTACCACTCCATGGCCTTTTTACCGTAATGGCAAGATGCCAAATCCGGCCAAAACAGTACGGAACAACCGTGTTTCTTCAGGAAAGGCAGCAGACGTTTATTCAAACACTCTTTCACGTAAATTTCTTGGTTGACAGTCCCGGAAGCTATGAAAATGCTGCTTTTCAAGTCACAGGTACAGATGGCTTGCCAAACCAGATATTTCTTTGCGAACTTTGACAGTTTCGTGTGCTTGAAAATATCTGCTACCTTTCCCCTTCCTTTTGCCGTATAAAACTCCTGTCCCGGAAGCTGCTTGTAGTCGGCTTTGACGTAGGTTTCGTCGTCCATTACCACGTAGTCAAACTTCGTCAGCATCGTCGTGTACAGCCTCCGGGATCGCGCTTTGGCCGTCGTATTTTGTTTATCATCGCGATTTGGAGTCACTACCTTCTTGTAAGTCGATAGTCCGGCTCGTTTTTTGGCTCGATGCAGGGTGGGAGAGGATACACCAAGTTTGTTGGGGGTCGGGGGGGGGGGGGGGGGGGTGGCGGGTTGGAAAGTAGCGGCCTTTTTTTTTTGTCGGGGGGGGGGCGGGTTTTTGTTTCCCCCGCTGCGCGTCGTGGTGGTCGGCGACGTCCCCCAACCACTTTTTTTTTTTTTGTGGTGGTTGTTGTGGTGTTTTTTGGTGTTGTTGTTGCGTGGGGGGGGGGGGGGTGTGGGGGTGGGGGGGGGGGGGGGTTGTTTGTTGTTTTGTTTGTTTGGCTGGGTGGTGGGGGGGAGAGAAAAAAAAAAAAAAAAAAAAAAAAAAAAAACACAACAAAATGAGGGGTGTGGGGTGAGATGTGGGGTTTTAAAATTAAAAGAAAAAAAAAATGTGAATTTGAGTGTCTTTATCTACAATCAATCACAGATAAACAAACTAAACCTAAGCACACTCTCTCACACACTCTCACACACTCTCACTCACTCTCACTCACTCTCCACACTCACACACACAATACGATTAAAATTAATTCAGAAGAGCGAGAAACAAAAACTTATCTTATATTTATCACTGATCTACTGCAGACGGGCGACGAATGTGCTGCTGCTGCCGAGCGACGATGTGTGGCCGCGTGTACCGGTTAGACGTGGAGCTCAGCGATGATGATAATGATGACGATGATGATGATGATGACGCTGGTCGGTGGTGGTTGGCAGATGAACGATTGCACGCTACAAAAGATGGACTGCTGGTGTGCGTGTGGATGCGAAGCAATATGCCTTTTAGATCGTTGCAATATTGCTAATTGCAATTAATGACGTTGTTGCACTGCTTATCACACAACTTTTTCTTCTTCAGAAAGCCAAGACTCGATTTCACTCGCGAGTGCAAAAAAACTTAAGACTGAAGAATTGAAACAACTCGTGAAAAGCTTCCAAAGCAACGCAGAGCGGACCGAACGAACTGTTCCGTTTGCTTGTTCACTGGGCAATCAATTCTTCAGCTGATATAATCTAACATTGGTTTCCATCTTGAGCAGCTGTTACAGACTAAAGCATTTCTGCATAAATCTGCCTGGAGCGTCGAGTGATGGAACGCTGCACTTTATCGGATTGTCTTTTGTACCTCGGGCACTCCTGCAAAGAGTGCCTCACCACAATAGATACATATTTGCTCTGCGTGTGTGCAGGAATCCTCTGTGTGGCTGTATGACTGGCCGAATGTCCCAGCCTTTTGCAATTGGTACAATCATAAATTCTCAGTCAATACAAGTGCACCCGGAGAAAAGCTCCATCCAATTTTATATAATTTGTGAGAGCCGTATCAGTATAGTAACAAGTTCACGAGCAACTTTAGAGTTCTTAAAACAACCCAAAGCTTGTTACCCAATATTCGATATTGAATATTTCGTGGTCAACGATCTTAAGGCGTGCATTCAAAACAAAAACGATTAAATGTTCCGCTTTTTCATGCGATTACCCTGCCATAATCCAGCTCCATCAGTTTGTTTACGGCAGCTATTGCGAGAACAGTGAAACAACTTCGATCTTTGGTTTGTTCGTAACGCCTGCTCCATCCGGGCCTAACAAAGTCGGCCATCGTGGCACAGTTCGTGTCAGCCGGATACGATCGAGAGTTCATCGAGCGGAAGCCTGGTTCCAGCTGTCCAGCCGTTTTAAGCGACCGGAGGATTCAACAGAAGCTCAATTGGAAGACGAAAGGCAAGGTGGCCAATTCTTTCCGTGAGTTGGACCGGGAGGTCGGTGTGACCGGCCAAACGGTCAAGAAGTATTTGGCCACAATAGAAATCCACATGCGGAAGCGTCAGTCCAAGCCAGCCGTGTCGGAGAACCAAGCGAAAACCCAGAAACAATGGCTGAAGATTCTGGAAGAGATCTTCCCGACGAAGCGGAACGTGTTGGTCGTTATGGACGATGAGACGTACCTCACGTTGGACGGCAACGGCTGGCAAGGCAAAGGATACTTCACCTCCACGACAAAAGAAATTAGCAATGATGTGATGTACCAAGCGCACACGAAGTTCCTAAAGAAGGTGTTGCTGTGGCTCACAATCAGTGAAAAGGGGATCCCAAGTCACGTTGCTAACACCATCCTGCTTTAATAAGTTTTATTAAGGTTTTATTAAAGCCACTTAGAATCTATTTGGTTTTATTATGGCACCAAAAGGTGCCAATAGGTTTCAAATTTTAGTCAGTTTTATGAGAACCTACACAGCTTGTTTACAACGATCTCAAAACCTTGTTTCTCAAATTCCTTATACTCCTATCAGGTTTTATTTCGACTTTATGAAACCGTAAAATGCTGTATTGAAATGCCGTTTTAACAAGGCGACCAAGGAACTGAAGAATATGCCTACAAGATTCTTTTTTCACATGTGGCCGAAATTCCAGCTAACTGCCACAAGGGACACGGCAGGGAGTAGAAGTATTTTTGTGATGTTTTTAATTTCTTATTGAATAAAATGCAATTTGGTTTGTTAAAATATCTTTTTCCGTTCTTTTTTACCATCCATCCGGAGATAGTCGCTATTTTTAATGCGCGCATTATTAGCAATTTCATAGTTCGGTGTTTCAACACGCAGTCAATTTAACCTCTCTTTGTGTATAGAGACACCAGTATGTTTTCGCAGCAATTCTCTCGAAATATCGAATTTTCAATGGTCTATCTGTGGCAACAATCAGGCCTACCACCCTAGTTGACTATATTTGTTTCTTCCCTCTTCAAGGAGAGACAGTAACACACGCTGCTTGTTTTTTTTTTATAAAAATCATTTATTTGTACAGGCTCAATCGAATCATCTTTACAGAGCCAAGTTTTCATATTTATATACATCAGTTATCTTAAAACTAAAGTTAGGAGGATAGAACCGATTACTCGCGGCCGTCTCGAGGTTAATAGGAATAAAAATTTAACGGATGGGAAGATGGGAAGGAATTTCAAGTATGGTTTACAAAACACATTTATTTTAAATTTGAAATTGTCAAAAAACTGATAAATATACAACTTTTGGTTTTCTTTTGACTTGAACATTTTTGAGAAAGAAGAAAAAACACAAAAACAGATAAAAACAAAACTTATTGTAAACATACATGTTAAACAAACTACAATCTAAGGCAGTTAGTCAAAAACACATAAATGAGCTTCATAAACTCCAGATCACGTATAGCCAAAATATCTCGAACCGGTACATTGGGTTGTTACCTCGAGCCCGAAGGGAATCATAAAGCTCAGATCTGACTCTGCGATGCTCGGCACATGACCAAACAATGTTATCTGCGTCCTGGTAACCTTGTCCACATTCACCGAGATAGCTGTCGCTCAGCCCAACACGGTATAAATGAGCGTTCAAAGAATAATGATTAGACATGAGACGAGAGATCACACGAATGAAGTCTCGACCCACATCCATACACCCAAATCAAGATTTCTTCGACACCTTTGGGATGATAGAATGTTGCCATCGCCCCAAATCTTCTTTACTCCATTTATACTGCCAGCTGACGAGTGACTGTTGACGAAAAATAGGAAAGAATTCATTGAAGGCGATTTTTCGATCATAAATATCGCCTTCCATAGCGCCCACCTTTGCAAGCGAGTCCGCTTTCTTATTGCCCAGAATCGAACAATGAGAAGGGACCCATACAAAGGTGATGACAAAATAACGCGAAGATAAAGCACTTAGAAGCTCCTGTATTTTCATGAGAAAATACGAGGAGGAGCAAACGCTGCTGCGAGGCAAAATGTCACAAAAATAGCTGTTCACTTGGCTTTACAATCATAATAACAACCTCGATCGTCGAACAACAGTCCGATTGCTTGCTGTTGTGATGTAGCTGGTTTGAGTTCGATGGTTTGCACCAACTGCTATTGTTGTTGTTTATGCTCATGGTCCTTAAAGATGAAAACAGGTATTGCATCCACGCAAACCTGCACCTTTCAACACACGCACTTGTCACTTAAGTACTCTTTCACTCTTAACAAGAGAAACAAAACCTCTGAGAGGAAAATACAACTCTTCTAAAGCATAGAATACCGTGACGAGACCGGGTGATGTAAAGTGACTCAGCGCACGATAGAAAAGGTTGATTTTAAAAATATTATTGCTTAGAATTCAAAAGTTCATAACGATACAAGTTACGTGGATTTGCTTCCTATACACGGATAAAAAATCGTTCCGGAATACGTCAACCTCGAGTCACGAATTTCAGAACAAGTCAAAATTTCATTTACGAAAATACACCATGAACAAAAGTCATGAATACGCGAACTTTGCTCCGCAAAATTAATATAACGCTAGAGTAACGTAGTTGCATGCAACGTGTGTCATGAAAACGTGAAAACTTTTCTTGGTAATCATGATTTAGTTCACGTATTCATGATAAATGTTTCCGAAATCGGATTTATATCGTGATACAGTTCACAAAAGCAGCCACGTAGTTCACGGACTGTATTTGGAACGAAATTTTTGTTCATGAATATTAGAACAAAATTCAAGAATTTATAAAATAACATGAGAGTATACTTTCGCATGAGGAGTAGAAAAAATGCTAAAGGTATTCGATTATACGCATGCACGCGTATTGCATTTGATTGTAAGTATGAATTGAAAACATATAAAAAGCAATAATCATTGAATAAAATTATTGTTAAATAAGAAAGGTTAAATGTAGGATTCTTATAAATTATACATTCGTTTAGATTAAGTCGTTTAGTTAAGAAATGCTTCTGATAACATCTTGAGTCACTTTCGGCATTTCTAGAATTGAGGCATGTATCCCGAATAAATATGGTTGTATGAACATCCAGACTGTTTTACAATCCGGTGCATACTTAAGACTTAATACGAACGATACTTGTAGGCATAAACATATAGCATGAAGAATATTATCGGCTTTGTATTCTGCGCCACCAAAGACAATACAAAATCCAGCTGCTTTATTCGGCGTTCCAACCATCACCACCTGCGGTTGTAAAGAAACACTTTCGAAATGTTTCTCTAGGTACTCAATTCAAAATCATTTTAAAACTTTCACTTTCGTTTACACCTCACAACAATGACTGACTAGAGTTTTTACAAGCGTTACAATAAAATGGCAGTTCACGAACAACGTTCACGATAAGAAGAACAAAATCACGCAAATAGATTTAAGAGTTCACGTTATTATGATCGAGGATCATGATTCCCAGTCATTTTTATTGTGTTACGAAATGCCAAACAGACATGAATTGAGTTCACGACATCGTGATTCTTTTCATGGAAATATGATTTAAGGAATCACGTTTATGAGTAGAAAGTCACATATTTCGAATTGACGTTAGTTCAAGATGTTGTGATTTTTTTATCTGGAATATCAGAACGGATTTTTTTCCGTGTATCATATACGAAAAAAAATGCAGGGTTACGGATGATTCACTTATATTCGTTTGCCGATTGCTCATTTCAGAAGATGAATTTTAAAATTTGATGTATCATTTACTTATGGCGCTTGGCAAATCTTAAGATGTAATTACAACTAACACTACACTGTCCTTTTTACGGCTTGAGAGCTTTTTTGTATCTCTTATTTTTTATTTTATGTTTATTTGTACTCTTAAAGCTCATCATTTATCAATGTTTTTGATATTCAGCTACTGGAATGAGCTATTGGCAAACGATTTTAAGTGCATCAAAGTAAACGGCTGCAAATGGATCAATAAATATTACCTGTTTTGGGCCCACCATTGCATACTTTTGGCACTACGATAAATTAACGATCCTATGTGGCATACTGTGGACAGTTATGTCCAAACAACACGATTCATATTGATCCATTGCGACTTTTTCATAAAACTATCACCGAAATTCAATGGCAATTCATTCCCTAATGACCACCCTTGAGATATTTGCCTGGTTACTGATATTCATGTTAATTTGGAACGTTGTACAACACGTTATCTCCCATGGAAATTCACAATTGAGTTACTGCTCGGGCATGATTTATCATCACTCCTTAATCGGTTTACATGCATTACCTACTAGTTGCTGCAGTCCATTTTGCTGTGGCTGATATCCGCTCACGGCCAATGATGCGCTTAGAACCTGTCCTGAACGGAGGATTTTCAAATATTTAATAATTCATGTTTATTGCGAGAGTTATGATATGAGTACCGGCAGTATCAATCGTACAGGGAGCCATAAATCTATCAACGGTTTTTGTAATTGAATTTATGGCATACCATCAGCAATAGGGCTTTGCGAAAGCTTACAGCTAGCCTCAGTTGCTAACTTAGTTGTATGGCAATGTCAGTCAGTGGTACGATCGCTGGCCGTTACTGAACGTTCAATTAATTTACATTCGCGATTAGTGCGACCAGTTAACTGAGTGCTACTGGCGCGCTACAAACAATCAGCGTATAATAGTCGTTGCTAATGGGAACGTGATGTTGATCGAATGATTGATAGAATAGTATTTTCAGAATCTACCATTGCTTAGTTTAATTTCACATCTATAACAGGACTACATGAAAGGTCCTAAATCATTTAATTATAACACAAGAATAGCTCACTCTCCCTTAAAGGCTGCCTAAAAGTTGATTGGTGCGCACAAAAAGACCAGTAAATCGTGATTCAACAAGTTCAAGAAGTCCATTAATGGTTGCTATACAGTACTTTTATTAAAACTTCAAAGTTGCAGCATTAGATGGCTACATGTCTCCAGTTCAAACGAAATCTCGCACCTTCCTCTTGATGGTGCCCATCAGCGCCCGCACAGTGGAAACGGACACGGAATCAGCGAATTTCTTCTATTTTGCCCGCATTTGCTGGATGTCCTTTACTGCCCGCCGCTTCTTTGAAGTTGTTGAAATGAAAATCTGGGAAATTCGGAGGATTAATTAGGGGACAAAATCAATCGTGTTGGCAGCATTTTACTCTAGAATCACCAAGGAGTAGTCGGGCAAAAAGATGACTTTGCCCTTATGCTTACGGATGAACGGCAATACACGCTTTTTCAGACATTATTCGATGTAAACTTGTGATGTCATCGTCGAGAATGTGGCGAATGGTTCCGTTTACAGGCCACAACTTCAAATCGCTTGCCAAATCAGAACCTTCTTCGCGAACTTGTCGACAAACACGAACTTGAATCTTCCCAACACCACCCTACATCCTGTCGCGATGGAAAACTTTTGACCGGGAAGCTGCTTAAAATCGAGTTTGACGTATGTTTCGTCATCGATCAAAGTGCAGCCCTTGTGTTTCGTCAAAACACGATCGTACAAGAGCCTTGCACGCTTTTTGGCCAGGAAATTCTGCTTCGTGTGCTGGTTCGGATGTTTACTGGCTTTGTACGACTTGTATCGTTCTCTGGCAGGCATGTTCCGCACCGTTTGAAAGTTGGCGTTGTACCTTCTGGCCAAATATTGGATCGAAAGACCGGGGTTGGGTTTAACGCACCTGAACACCTTGCTTCGCAGCTGACGATCCCTGGTTCCAGTTTTATCGTAGGTCCGCTGTTTCCTTTGCACACTCAGGGTTTCTTTGTAGGTTTTGAGCACTGACAAACTGTTGTTTTCGGCATCTTCTGCACTTTAGCTAGCTTGGAACCGAACCACTCCGGATTTTCCTGGTGTTATGCACAATATGTTTTCTTCTTTCGAGTTCCATTTTACGTTATCTCTGAACGCGTTCGACTACTTTAATCAAACTTGGACCAGTTGTTCTCTATAGTAGTGTAAACAAACCACTGTCTAAGATTTTCGACTCTCAACACTAGAGGCGTGCTAGCCGCGCGCGAGGGGCGTATCAATTTACTTTAAGGCAGCCTTTAGATCAGTCGGTAAAGACGCAGCTACACAGCGGCACCATGCTTCAAATCCATCTCTATTATTTTTTTGTAAAGGACTTTTTTGCTGAGCATGGAGTAATGCTAAAATTGAACATGGCATCAAAAGCTCGCAATTTTCATCTCTAGAAATTCATTTAATTGCGAAAAAGCAATAAATTGATTGAGGATACAATATACTTGAAATACTAAAAATGAAGAAAATATCTCGATCTAAGTTTGGGAAATCCAAAATACTCATAACTTTTTTGTGAGTTTAGGACCCCTTAGTTTTATCTGATTATGTTCAAGAACGAAAAATTCACCAGTATTTTCAAGTTCGAACACTCATTGCTTTATGAAGCGTGTTCGGAAATAAATTTTAGGGCCTGTTCATAAGCCGCGTACATTCATTTTTGAGTCAATCTCTTGAGAAAATCTCAGATCTTCAACCTCTGAGATCTTGAGACAATCTCAGACCCCCTCCTTCCTCGTTGACTTGTCACCATACATTTAAAAAAAGTGTGGATCGTAAACCTTTATCAGACCCCCCTCCCCAGAAAAGTCTACGTGGCTTATGAATAGCCCCTTATAAATTTAACACTCAAACCAAATCTTTTCCTCAACATTTATTTTCCTCAAGTATGTTCCTTTACGCTTTTGCAATAATAGATTTTAATTTCACCCTCACGCCCAAACTTTCGGACCTTTGACTTGACTCCTGCCATCAAGATTTGGACAAGCTTCTCTCCTCTGGTTTTGTAAGCGTTTGTCCACTTCTGCTTGAGGTTTTGAGCCGATTTTGACTCTTCCTTGTTTTCCTTGTACCATTTCCTTATCACTATTGAATAGTACTAAAATGCCAAATCGGGCCAAAACAGGATGTGTTAAGAATGCTACTTTACAAGTGGCAATAGGCATTTTTGAAGGCACTCTCTGATGTAGATTTCACTGTTAATATACCCGGTTGAGATGAATGGTTGGCCAATTTTACCGCACGTACAGCTGGCTAGCCAAACGAGATATTTGTAAAAACAACGAATCAAAAAACTTTCGGGCCCGACTATTTGCTTTTTCAAGCCCTTTATCATCTCGGTGAGGTTTTTTTTTTAAGCTTCGAATGACCTCAGTTCACATCTCACTTTAATGTCTTGCACAGTTGACCTAGCTACTTCCCCTTTTTTGACAACATCTCTGATCAAAATGTTGGGCTTCCTCTTGTATACTTTCACAACTTGTTTCTCATCCTGTTTGTTGCGTGTTCCCCTTCTAGACTACTTGGTGGGCTTCTTCTACACCGTTTTGGTTTGTAGAAATCTGCTGATGGCATTCAACACCGTTTGTTGCTTAACCTTGCCCGAATTCGCGATTGTTTTCTGTGAACGATTAGGATTTTCTAACCACGTGTCCAAAATAAGATTTCACAGTTCCTGTTGCCGAGAAGCCAATTTTAAAACTTCAATTTAAAAGTATACAATATGCACGTCGACGTGAAGGTGACAGGATCCACTGACAGTTGAATCATACGCTGAAAAAAATTCTTACGTTGACTTCGATCACTGACGCGACAAAGTTACGAAAAATATTTCCGGACACGCTTAATTTGGGCGCTGTTGATTGCTATTGTTATGGTATGGTTCATTTGCATGCGAAACAATGCATTTTTCGATAACCTATATCTCCATAATTTACATGTAGAATAAACAATGTTCAAAAAAGTCAGGAGAATCCTATTTTTCAGCGGCAGTGTTGCCAAATATTCTGTTTTCACACCTTAAAAATCAAAGTGTATTATTCGTCAAACGAAAATGATGCGATAATAAAACTATATATTTCGTCGTGTTCCTCTATTTTTTTACAAACAACACTTGAAAGCTCAAGCCTTCCGCTCAGAAAGGGGTATGGGCGCGTTCTGCCAACTTGGTCGAAGAAGATTTCATGTGTGAACAGGTTGCCACATCAACGTTCCAAAGTGCCTGAACCAAATGGATAGCTTGTAATGATCACTTGAAGATGCGATGGAGGATTATTGTCCCCAGAATGGAGGATCATATTCCCAAAATTATCAGCTTGTTATTTTCATTACCCATATTAATACCTCCAAGTCTTCTCTTCATTTAAGCTAGGCTTCTCCATAAGCACTTCCATGTAGGCTTCTACATTCCCCATAAGTCTCCTCCATGTAGGCTTCTCCAGAAGCCTTTTAGCTCCTACTCGTATCCGGAACTAGTTAGCTCTCTCCTTGTTTGAGCCATTTAGCTACCCTACGCCGACAAAGAGTTGAGCTGTAGCGGATCTGCCATAAAGGGTGTATTCGATAAAAATGGCACACACATATATACTCATCAAAATTAAACTGATTATCGGATTTTCTTGAAATTTTCAGGGAATTAAGAACTACTAATGAGTTTTGATTTACAACATTTGTTTTATTCAATTTCGTCTCCCATCCCGAATGCCCGCACCTTGCTTTTCACTCCACCCATCAAATTTTGTATAACCGATTTTCCCAGTGTTTTTGTTGTTTTAACCCAAATTTTCTTCAATTTTAGCTCTTTTTTTATAGTTTTGGGATGTTTGCGAAGTTCCGTTTTCATAATTGCCCGGAATTTTTCAATTGGACGAAGTTCCGGTGAATTTGGTGGGTTCATATCCTTTGGCACAAAATTGACTCCGTTGGCTCGGTACCACTCCAATACGTTTCGAGCGTAGTGGCAGGATGCTAGATCAGGCCAAAACAGGGTTGATCCTTTGTGCTTCTTAATGAATGGCAAGAGACGCTTCTTAAGGCACTCTTCCGTGTAAATCGCACCGTTTATTGTTCCGGAAGTGATGAAGGGAGCACTTATTTCACCACATCCCCAAATCGCCTGCCAGATTAGAAACTTCTTTGCAAATTTCGATAGTTTCTTCTTTCGAACATCCTCCGGAACATCGAACTTCGACTTGGCAACGAAATATTCTTGCCCAGGAAGTTGACGGAAGTCGGCCTTGACGTATGTTTCGTCATCCATCACGATGCAACCGGATTTGGTGAGCAGCTTCGTGTAAAGTTTCCGGGCGCGGGTTTTCGCAGTGATGTTTTGTTTTTCATTCCGGTTTGGGGCTTTTTGCACTTTGTAAACATGTAACCCAGCACGCTTCATGGTTTTCTGCACAAAACCGACTGACACCATAGACTTTTTAGCGACATCTCGAATTGACATGTTTGGACGGTTCTTGAATTGTTGTACGACTTTCCTGGCCATTTTACTGTCCATAGGACCACTTTTACGACCACTCCCTTCCTTCTTTTGGACACTCAGACGCTCCTTGAAGGTTCTTATTACACGAGACACAGTTGTATTTGCAATTGCAAGCCTTTTAGCAATCCACCGGTGGGATTTTGATTTTGATCGTGAGTGCACAAAATTTTCTCACGGACAATTTCTTGTTTCGACGACATGACTGGAACTACTGAATTTATAGCTATGAAACTTGGCAGATGTAAATCATACACTATGGATAAGATCTACTCAAATTTCTAGGTTTTTCACTCATACGATTCAAAAGTTACAGAAGATTTTCTGTGTGCCATTTTTATCGAATACACCCTTTACTCCGATAGAAAGTTCATTGCTGGCTGAAGAGATTAGCAACGGCATCTCGGCTCCAACATCTCTCGGCTGTGTCATATGCCGCCTTCAACATTACTGTCAATTCATCCGCACGTTCGAAGGGCTGTAGTCTGCATGAAGTGCCTCAACAAAAAAGTGCTAATCGAACCCCCTCATCTTCCCTTTTTGCTCGCTCTTTTTCGTCTTGCGTGTTGATCCTGGGTTTCGTTTTGCGGTGCTATATGGGATCGCCTGATGGTGACTGTGTGTATACCATTAGCACATTTTCCAGTTCATGTTTCCCACCTGATGTCGATAATGGATTCATCATCGATTCTACAGAAAGTGTTGAGGATACCTTCGTTGATTGATTGCAATGTCGCACTTTGTTTCCGTTGTCGAATGTCACAACCGTTGCTCTGCAACGTCACGATGGTTGATATTTTGGTGATCTCCTGCTGGCCTGCCACTGCCTGCTTGTACGCTTGGCATTTAAAGCCTCCCATCACATAGTCGTTGCCGTCGCCCTCTTTGTAGAGCATGTACAGGGTGCGGCAGAAAATAATGCGAAAATGTTCAAACTTGAGTATTGGGTTAATTCGTGTAGCTGGTGACTAATTTCTGTCGAAAGTGTATTTGTTTATGTTTACTTTCAAGTGCTGCATCCAAACATTCTATTTGTTTTATTGCAAATTCATCAGAATGTTCGCGAAAGAAGTGATCACCAGTTTGTTGCTCGCCCAGAAGAAGCCGAAAGAGATTGCCAAGGTGGTAGGGTGCCATTTGGCAACAGTTTACCGCATAAAAAAGTCCCTGCAGGATGGTCCTAAGCAGCGGAAGCCGGGAAGCGGACGTCCGCGCTTTGCACGCACGCCGAACGTGATCAAATCGGTCCGTGCAAAAATTGCTCGCAACCCGGTGCGTTCCATAAGAAAACTTGCAAAAGAAGCCAATATTTCAGAGAAATCCATGCGAAGAATCATCAAAGGAGACTTGCATGCATCTTCCAGAGCCAGAGTGAAACACCACTTGATTACGGACCGGGTCAAGGAACTACGAGTAACTCGTTCCAAGAGATTGCCTTCCTTGTTGAAGAAGGAAAAAATTATAATCCTGTTCTCCGACGAAAAGCTTTTCAGCATCGATGCTGTGGCCAACAGCCGCATGGACCGGTTCATTTCACCGCAGAAAATGAAGAACGTTCCGGAAAAAGGGAAATTCAAATTTCAAACCAATCATCCGGATTGTGTCATGATTTTTGGCTTGGTGGCGTCCAACGGTTTGAAAATGCGGCCTGTTTTCATTGATGCTGGAGTTAAAATCAATACCGAAGTGTGTATCGGTATTTTAAAGGACCAACCCAACAAACATTGGTGATGAATTAGAGCTTGTTCAAGCAAATTTGGAGAAGCTATTCAGCTGTTTCTTCTAGAATAGCTGAATAGATTCTCCAAATTTGTTTGAACAAGCTCTAATTCAACACCGATGTTTGTTGGGAAGTGCTTCCCTGGGTGAAGGCCAACTTCTCCGAGGACCAAAACGTTGTCCTACAGCAGGATGGAGCGCCGTGTCACACGTCCAATCGAACCCCAACAACGGTTGAACGATTACATGAGATCATATGTTGAAGCACGAGCCTGCAAAACATCACACCCTAGTGTGAAAACCCTGAAGACAACCATAACACGCACATGGCAGTCAATGTCGGAGAACTACGTCCGAAAGGCATTCTCTGGCTTCCGGCGTCGGCTCGAGGATGTTATTAATAGAAATGGAGGACACATTGAATAAATTTGTTTAAAAGGACTTTGTAAAGATAACTGCACTCGAAAATGTTGATATTATTGCTTGAATTAGTTGAAAATGGGATTTGAAAGAAATAGAACAAATTTTCGCATTATTTTCTCCGGACCCTGTATCTTGGTTGTTTTGCGCAGTTTCTAGCAATGTGACGCTCTTCACCGTATTTCTGGCAAAGATTAGTTCTGTCAGGGCCCTTGCGGTTCCTCGCCTGATGCCCAAAGCCCGTGCTTTCGAAGCATCTCTCCATTAGCTTGGAGGCTTTCTGGGAGCAAACCGACCATCCAACTTTCACCTTTCGTGTGCAGTTTATTTGAGCCACCATCACAAATAATCGGCACATGTGACCACCGTTCGTCTATCGCAACCGGATTGATTCCTACCCGCAAAGGACCTTCTGCTCCGCCTCCGAAATAACAGTACCCAAGGATCAGGTATCAGATATCAAAATATTATCAAAATGAGTATCAAAACTATACCATAAAACGATTTTGAATACTCTGATAAAAACACTTTTCTTATTACGGTTGAGTACATATTTTAATATAATAAATTCTGTTAAAAGAAAATGAATTGAAAACAAAGTTTGCCATTTCGGAAAATAGATCAAGTATATTTATCATTGAAGCATTTTTTTCTTTTTAACTAACCTTCGAGTAAAAATGAGGTTTTCAACTAATGAACTGATGTGTATTCGATTCTAGGAAACTACTAATTTTGAGGGAAAAAACTCTTCCTTGTTTCATTTTTTATGTAAACATCTAAGAGAAACCTTTCCCGACACATTATGCTTAAGAACAATGCTCTTTTTAAAACTATGATGTTTAAGCAAAATAAAACAACTTGTGAGCAGAATGGCCACACAACAAGCCATTTCTGAGTTTGAAAAATAAAATTGCATTTTTCGTTATATTATATTTTTTTATTTGGAAAATTTAAAATGGATCATGTTCATAAGAATCATAGTAAATTGGAATTTTGGAGTTTGTTTATCAGTGTTTTGTCAAAAACTCTTAATATGAAGCTGAGACGGAACAGCTCTGAATAACGGTTAATTTTCCTTTTTTAGCATACTCCTCTATTGCATCTCATTTAACTGGATAGACGAGAATTGAACAAGAATGCCTCCTCACGTTTCTCACAGAACCTGACGGCATAAATTCGATGAAAGACGAAAATTCTCTCAAGAAGTGTTGTGATCACACACAACACGACTGACATCACTAAGAAACACAGAGTGTTCCGTTTCAAAATTCTGAATCTTGAAAGGGAAGCTCAATGCATGAAAATTGAGAATCTTCTGCCGGACATTGACTTCCACATAAAATAGCGTTATGTTTTACATTTTGTATTCTACTTCTCACAAACAACAAGGCAATCTTTGAAAGCTTATCCAATCGATAGCAACTTGCTTCAGTTATCCACTAATGTTTTTTTTATTCTTTATTATTTAAGCTGTCTACTATAAAATGGCACCACATGAAAATTGCTCTTACTTGTGCACCGCTGGGTTTAATACATTGTTTTTTACGATATGTGGATTTCATCATCAGTTCAGAAAAAATATCACAAATGTAGTCGAAGGAGTACCTCGTTTGCGAGGATGTCATGTATAAAAAGACATTTTAGAAGGCCGGCTTCAATCAGATTCAGGGGAACCCACATATCATTGCTAAAGACAAGTTTGATGTTCCAGAGAACCGCGGGAAGCAAATATTGTCGAAGTTTGCCTAAAAGTTCGTTATTTAACGATATTCAAACGATTTGTTCATGCGAAAGGTTTAGCACATATTTTGTGACAACAGAAACTTTGAATGGGCAGGTGTATTTAGAAGAAGCAATTTCTCTCCATTTCTTAAATAACACAAAAGTCCTACAATTTTCTGGCCAGATATTCAAGCTATTAACGCTTGGATTTGAAAAAATGACTGATTACGGTTAGCGATGAAAAAAAAAAAACACAAAAGATAATTCAATAGAACATATTTTCCTTAAATCCTATGTGTATTAAGCCTTCTACCAAAATGCTTTGACGCCTTGTCGGGCTACCTTATGACAGTCTAGCGGAACATTAGCTATGGTTGAGAAAAGATGGATGTCGGCATGTTCTTCAGCTTTTTCTTGGTCTCGGCGACCAGCTGCTTCAGCATTTTGGCCACAAAATTATTGGAGTAGATCCTTCGTTTGAAGCTCACCCAGAAGTTTTCTGTCGGTCACAGCTGTAGAACGTTGGGAGGGTTGGGTCTTCAGTATAACGTTTGTCTTCAGCCGGTCCATCTCCTCCAGTGATTGCTTAGCATAATGGACCGAAATTCCAGCCAAAAGACCACATCCTCCTTCCCGTGATACTTCTTGATGAAAGCTGGAACTTCCGGCAGGCATTTCACACTGTATATCTCACCTTCACCGCTAGCCCCGAAGTAAAGAACAGCGGCTTGGATATTCTCTTCTGTGGGAGATATAGGTATTTGATGTCATCGATTACCGCTTTGATGGGGGACGTAGAGCGCCAGTCGTTGCCGTCCAGCGATAAGTTGGTCTTGCATCTATTTTCATCAGGACCTTCAGCCATCTCCTTCTCATTCCTTCCTCACCAACTGATCGACTGACGCTTCCGCATAACAATGGTCACCTTACCGTTGATCTTCCTCTTCAGCTTCTGCTGCACTTACGGACACCTAGCACTGTCGGGCGAACGTAATAACGTTCCCGGTTGCAGATTGATGACAATAGGATAAAAGGCTAAATTTTGTCTTATTATCATATTGAATATACTAGAAAACTTCGTATCAATGGACGCAGTAGTGTTTAAATTCCAAAAGAAAATTATAAAAATATGTGATTACTGCCAAACTATCGTGGACACTCTTTTTGTCTGTATTTGTTTCTAATACGATCGAGAGCATAAGTATGATCATATCACGAACCTGAAAATAATGAAATACTGCTGAGATTTTATTCAAGACGAACAAATATGTAAATATTATTAATAGAAACATCCACAGATTAATTTTTCAGACGTACACCGGTATAAGATAATAAAAGTTTGAGGTTGCATCATTAATGAAGTTCGCTAAATGCCTAAGTAACTGATATTAATTTGTAATGTAGTAAATCTGATCTTCATTCAGTCCTATGATTACACACGTAGAAATTATGAATGTTACACGAGAAGCAAATCATGTTTGTAAAAAGTCGGGGAACGTAAACAGAGATTTCGTGTAAAGTTATGTATCCTGAAACTGACACATACGTAAGTCGACAAAAGATGTGTTTGATTGAATTTATTTTCTCATCTCTTTCAACTCACTCTTATGTGGTAAGGGACGCTTGCATGTGTCGGTCTCAGGGCACCGAAAGTTACATGACATTGTGGTAGTGTGTACTCTTTAAATGTAAAGATTTTACTCGAAAAAAAATGCAACACATTCTCTTGTGTGTAACTTTCTATTGCATGGGTAAAAATTGATGAAATTTTGGATAAAACTAGAGTGTTATGTTAAAATGTGCAAAATTTCGTCACAATCTGTTAAGTGGTTATCGAGATGGCTTACAAGCAAAAAGTGCTTTGACAAAAAAATATGGGCACGGTCGTGGAAAGTGGCCAGTCCAGGCCAGTGGATCGCAAAACAGTTGCGAATCGACAATTCGACAGTGTCCCGTGTAGTAAAATCGTTCAAGGAGACCCAGACGACCCAGCGGCAAGCTGGCAGCGGAAGAAAAGCGAAGACGACCGACCTCGTGAGCGCATGAGGGATTACTTAAAGCGCATTCCGAACCATTGGATTCGTGACGTGGCCAATTCTTTCTTCTGGTTCGTCCTACAGACAATTAAGCAGGCCGGACTTCATGTCTTTAAGGTAAGGAAGGCGCCTAACCGAACCTATAAACAGAATACGATGGCCAAATCCCGCGCCAGGAAGCTGACGAACGTCCATTAATTACGTCACGCAAAAATTGACTTTTTGTAAACCCCCACCCCCCCCATGTCACGTTTTTTGTATGGACCTTCAATTTTTTTTGTATGGATCGTCACGTTTTCTCGAAACCCCCCTCCCAACCTACTGCGTGACATAATTAATGGACCTTCCCTGTAACATGGATGGTTGGTGCAGCCGAAATGCATCGTATTGGAGTTTTCTGTCGGCAAATCCCCAAGAAGCACTTGGAGTGGCAGGCGATCTGTGAGTGTGATAAATTCAGCAAGCCGTAAAAAACGTCTAGCACCATCAACGGACAAACATATAAAGAAGAAAGCCTCTAGAAGCGCCTGATGCCCTTCCTCAGGTCCCACGAAGCGACACTCTGTTTTGGCCGGATCTCGCATCGTACCATTACGCGAAACTGGTGATGGAGTGTTACGAAGCCAACGATGTTGTTTTTGTATCGAAGGAGGCAAATCCGCCTAAACCGCCAGAACTTCACCCAACAGAAAAAATCCGGGCGATTATGAAGGGCAAGCTCCGGAAAACAGGGAGGGTCTTCAAAAACGACAAGGATTTGAAGAAAGAGTGGATGAAAGCGTTTACGAAAGATGACAGAAGTGTTGCACAGGATTTGATGGGTAGCGTCCAAGGTGCGGGCATTAAGCCTAGGAGATGAGGTTGAATAAACCAAATTTACAAAAACATAGCTATTATGTGTTTTTTTATTTCCTGAGAGTTTCAAAATTATCCGACCTAATATGAATTTTTGGTGGTCATTTTTGTCTGTGGCATTTTTTTCGAGTATAATCTTTAGTTGTGATTTAGATTTAAAATATAGCTTTTTTCTCCGCTTCCTATTTTAGACAGTTTACAGTAGCATCACTCTTTGTGCTGTATGACGAGCTTGAGCCGTTTCTCAAAAGAATCGCACGCGGAACGCACCTGGTTCATCGGCATCTCGTCCCAGATCTTGGAAATGAGCTTCTTGAATTGGTCCATAGTGCTCACTTTATGTTCGCTCTGCATGGCCAGCAAGTACGACCATACTTTTGTCCAGGGGATTATGATCCGGTGAGCTGGGAGGCCACAAAGTCTTATCAAGAAAATCAGTCAAATTCTCCCGACACCACGTCAGCTAATAAATAAATAAATAAATAAATAAATAAATAAATTGGTAAACTTAATTGCTCATTTTTTAAAATCATTTTTATCCCTACAACTTTCCGACTCACTATCTGCCGTTTGACAATTTACAAATATTTCTCGGTTGTGAGGTAATTGAGTTAATAGAGGTTTGCCTCGTATTCCGATACCATGAAAGGGTGGACGATAGTGGCAGTTTGCCGAATTTGGTTAAAACTTCACAGGCTCCTCGATTACCTCAACACTAAGACTTGTGTGTACTTTACTGAACACAGATGACAGCTCCAAAACACAGGATTCATTACTGCACCAGTCTCGTAGCTTCGAGATTCAAAAGAAATCGAGAGCGTTCCCAAAACTCGGACGATGCCTTGCACATCTATCGTTGCCATGACAAGTCGCATCAGTTAATCCCTAAATTCATATTCCTGCATAATATGCTATAGCTGGCATCAATGTAATAGCAATAAAATAAGATTTTTGAAACAGAATGGTGCGGGCATTAAGCCTAGGAGAGGAGGTTGAATAAACCAAATTTACAAAAACATAGCTATTATGTGTTTTTTATTTCCTGAGAGTTTCAAAATTATCCGACCTAATATGAATTTTTGGTGGTCATTTTTGTCTGTGGCATTTTTTTTCGAGTATAATCTTTAGTTGTGATTTAGATTTAAAATATAGCTTTTTTCTCCGCTTCCTATTTTAGACAGTTTACAGTAGCATCACTCTTTGTGCTGTATGACGAGCTTGAGCCGTTTCTCAAAAGAATCGCACGCGGAACGCACCTGGTTCATCGGCATCTCGTCCCAGATCTTGGAAATGAGCTTCTTAAATTGGTCCATAGTGCTCACTTTATGTTCGCTCTGCATGGCCAGCAAGTACGACCATACTTTTGTCCAGGGGATTATGATCCGGGGAGCTGGGAGGCCACAAAGTCTTATCAAGAAAATCAGTCATATTCTCCCGACACCACGATATTTGCAAGAAAACTTTTTGCAAGAAATCCACGCTCTATGTTTAGAACTGCCTGAGATCGGCATTGCATTATTTTCGATATAAAACAGGAGTGCAGCAGCAACTTACGTTCAATAATAACGCTAATACATTGATAGTTATAAATCCTTGGCAAGTACTATTAACTACAGGTCGATTCATGCCCCACTATAATTATTTGTTCGATAGTCAACATCAGAGGTTAATTATTGTAAATGTGTCGTTTACCATCAACATTGTTCACTAACAACGAGTAGCAGGGTGTGGAGAGTAGTACATAACATTGCCATCACGAGTAACCCTTCCGTTTCCACCAAACCACATGAAAAACTTTATTGGAATAACTTGACTAGTTTTCGTAAACTTTTTAATTATAGTTGACAATTAAAAGCAATAAAAATGAACTCTATAAATTTATTCGGTTAACCCTTCTTACTGTCAACAGTGCTCGTTTATTTTGTTTGCTGCCTAGTTGTTTTATAGGCTGTTGGTTTTTGCTCATTTTGATGTCGTACAAAGGGGCCAACATCCATTGGAAACAAAAATAATAACGAACGCGGCTACAGATTTCGTGATGGCAGGAATAGATGGAACTTTCGAATCGCGTGGGGGTGCTTTGCTCATGAGGCAGGTTTAGATATTGTTGTCATTTAACTTGGATCACCTCCTTCTCCTTCGTATCCAATGCACACTCACTACTTTCATCAAACCGAGCAGCGATAAGCTGGGCTTCCAGAAACCGGGGTTTTGATTTTCCATTATAGATTTATGGTTGTTTATTCATTATAACTGTGGTAACAGGAGACACTTAATGTAATTTAGGAAACCGACCAACGACTCTGTAGGAAAGAGTTTTCCTTTCGAGGCCATTGCGTGACACATAGAACCACCGTGAAATTACGATTATTGTCATTGGTATTAAAAGGCAAAAGGGTTTCCACCGCAAAGTTCCCGAGTAGTTCATGGTGCTTGGCTGGGAGCCATCGTTAGTTTTTGGAGCTGGTTACGTTTACTTCTCTATAGACACCGAGCGTGTGCAAGTGAAACCACGCAAGGCTTCGATTTGCCAGTTTGAAAAATACAGTGATAATATGGCACGAAATGGTGGCAGTTTGCGGAAAGCGAGTGTCATCGACATTCTTACATTTTAGACGCTTTGCTATGCTGAATGGTGATATTTGGCTACCAAGTTAAGGAGTAGCCCATGTTGGGTTAGTTGTTTTTACGAGGCACATATATCTTTTCGCCGGAATCGAAATTTTCGGGTCAGAAGCAGTAAAACTTTTCGAATTTTATGTGTAAATTGCGTGGTGAAAGTTCTGTTGCTGAGTTTGAGGCAAACTTATATATCAATTTAGTATAGAGACATTGAAAATATTAATCAAAGACTAATCGTGAAGTCGTGATGTGATTCTTAAATTTCGAGAAGTAGCAGCACCAGTTACGAAATCTCCATAACAGTTTTTCATTCACTATGAAAATGTTTGATGAGACTCATGCAAGATAAAAAGGCTTTCTGAAACTTATTTTGAATAATAATTTCATCCAGGTTATATTTTAATGAAGCATTTTAGGTTTTAACGGTATTTTATATTAAAAGGATCGACTTGGGATCCTAAGAAGCATGCTTACATTTTTATCTTCTGGAAAATGCAGAGATTGTTTCATATTGGCTACATGCACGGAAAACAAATCCGTGCCTAGATTCGTGAACTAAAATCATCAATTCGTGAACAAGAAAAAATACAACTGAATCAAGTAATCATGAACTTGATCACGTTTTAAGGTAAACAATCTGAAGACGTGAACTAGTTCACGGTCCCTTTTCATTTTTGGGAACGCTTTTGCTTCTGTGTGTGTTAATGCATTTAGAGTATTCAACATTATTCTTTCATATGAAGGGTGTTCAATAAATTCAAATACACTTTAAATACGCGTTAAAGAAATGAAAATACCAAATATTCTTTTCTGAGTAAATTTTTATCAAAGCAATGTTTCTTGAGAACCTTTACGAAATATAAGCTGGGAGCACCACTCTTTGTGCTGTATGATGAGCTTGAGGCGTTTCTCAAAAGAATCGCACGCTGCACGCATCTGGTCCATCGGCATCTCGTCCCAGATCTTGGAAATGAGCTTCTTAAATTGGTCCCTAGTGCTCACTTAATGTTCGCTCTGCATGGCCAGGAAGTACGACCATACTTTTGAAAATCAGTCAAATTCTCCCGACACCACGTTTGGACGATATTTGCCGTGTGGGCCGGTGCGCCGTCCTGTTGAAAGACGTAATGATCCTTCCCGTAGAGGTTCCGAAGTGCCGGGGCCACAACCTTCTCAAGAATCTCGGGTTTATAGTACGTGGCGTTGATTTTCACGTTTTTCTCGATAAACACCAGTGGAAGATTCCCACGCCTAGATACGGCCTCCCAAACCATCACCGACGGGGCGCTCTGGAACCACGGGATGTTTATGTGGGACGAGGGGCCAACGTCAGCGTCCACAGCCGATCATTTTCATAAATATAGTGTGAGAGATCCTGATGAAAACATTGAGATCAGCAGCCGTTTTCCGGAGCGGTTATTTTTGCACCGAATCTGCTCCCTTACGACCTTGATGGCCCGTGGCGTCCTCTCCAAACGCGGCTGGCCTGATATCGCACGGTTATCGGTCGACGACGATATTTGGTATTGCCAAATGGTGGTATGGACAAAGTTCCGCTTGACCCCATGCGATTTCAGCAGATTGAATGGCACTAGTTTCGTGCTGTGTCAAGGTCGAGAAATAGTTCATTTTGCCCCACTTCACTCTAAATATGAGTTTTTCAGTTTTTACCACTATAACTACAATTACCTATGTGAAGTCTGGTAAATCGAACGGAGCTGGTTGCATGCTGAATTATTTATCCAATAGGAAAGTTACAAGTTTTCATCTGAGATAGCAAATAAAACACATAATTAGGCCCTTTCAGACCTGTTCAAAAATGTGTTTTGTTTGGATTCAACAATCACTGGCATCACTTGTAGCTGGCTTAAGTCGGCTAGCCAAAATCGGTCTACTAGAGCGTTCCGGCAACTTCCGGTTTTTAAAACAAATGGCTCAAGTGCCACATCAACAGAGGACCACTTGTCGTTTTGGGTGCCTGGCAACTCAAACCTCAGGGCGAGTTCAGATGAAACACAAATGCATGGAATGAACGGAAAGATTTCGATTTCCAGAAGGAACCAACTCAAAACCGTATCAAAAACTAATCAAGAGAAAACCCTTCACCGAAACAAAAGCACGGGATGCCTGTTCTCATCACAGGTAAAGTGCTTGCGAAAACTGTTACAGGTGAAAGAAGGAGGGGGGAGGGGGAGGCAAAAAACCAAAGGGAGAAACAAACAAAAAAAATAAAAAAAAAAAAAAAGAAAAATGAAAACTCTGTTGTGTTGACCCTATATAAGGGAATTTACACAAAAAAATAATAATAAATAAAAATTTTTTAATTAAAAAAATTTATATTTTTAAAAAAAAACAAATATTAAGGGGGGGCCGCCTCTACACGCTTAGAAAAAAGAACCCAAAATTAAATAATAAAAAAACTCAACGTTGAGTTCTGTCAAGTGAGGTTAACAGTTGGGTGAATTAAAAAAATGATGTAGGTTAAATTCACCCATCTAGTCAGTTATGATAGATGTACTCAGATTTAGGTTTTTTTTTGTGTTCGATTGTTTTTTGACTGGTTTGCTTTTGTCCCGAACTATAACGTCGTAATTTAGTAAAATTAAGCCAGTTCTTTTATCTGTTTTTTGTGTGTGTAATATGTCATAAAAACTTACAGATCTGTCTCATCAATCAGTCTCAATAATCTTTACAAAAAATAGTGAGGACCACTAATAATTAAAAACTCAAGTCCAAAACAACTCAATTTTAAGTTGCAGCTACTCAACCATCCCGTTCTTGGTGAGCAATAAACGGTTGAGTATTTTTAACTTAATTTTGGTTGAAAATCATAGCACCCGTTGGTGCTGTTGACGATTTTTTTTTTTTTTTGTTCGTCTGGTCAATTGCGGACACCATTTTGCTCTTTGCAGTTCTCAGGTATTCATCTAGGCTCCTCCAGAAGTAAATATTGAGTTTTTCCGTCTCAAGGAAACGATGAATAATAAGCTTTGTATTTCTAGTCATATTTCTTCTTTAGTGATGTGGAGGACGAAGCAACGACAGCCACACGGACCTTATTGAGACGAGAGTTGGGATGATTTAAATTGTTCCCCCAGAAGAAGTCTTGAAGTCGCCGGATGTAATCGACGAAATGGCCAACGTTTTTCTGAAGCAATGAGGAGCTGCTTTGTTGTTTTTTTTTTGTATTGAGATATGCCAATAAAAATGATCGATCTAACCGTTTGTTCGGGTATTTTAATCATTTGTACAAAAAAATGGTAATTATGTGTCTATTTATTCCAATTTATTCGATAACTCATTAGGTACATTTTACCCATTGATACTTGAAATGTTATTACCCAACATAAGGTAAATTTCACCCATTGGAACTTGAAAGGTTATTACCCAAAATTGAGTTTTCACCGTCAACCCAATTTTAACTTAATGCACAAAACATGCCAGATGGGTGAAAAAAACTTAATTTTGGGTTCTTTTTTCTTAGCGTGTAGCTGTGCCGATTTGAAAAGACTATTTTAGATTGCGCTTACTTTACAATACGCATGCATGCGGACACTTTTGACACTTCACTCACGGTTTTTCCTCTACTTTACCGACGTCTATTTCTTCTCCATCCCGTCGCCCCTGCGACGCTCGCACCACGCAGAACACCGAGTAGTGAAGCGAATTCACTCGTCGTTCACTAAAAGCCTCGATGTGATGATTTCCCGATGAGTGGGTGGGAAAATCGCTCTCAAGAAGCGCGTTATTAACGTTCGCAGCTTCCTTCCAATTCCGGCCGAAATTGGGAACTTTAATGTTAGCACGTGGGGTCATGGTAGTGGTAACAATGATGGTGCGGTGTGCCGAGCGGGAGGTGTACCAAGCTATAAAAGCCGTAGCACGGCTTTCTGGCTTTTTTGGACCACGCACCGCACCGCGTTTTGTAGCTAATTAAATTATAAATATACTTCCTCAACAAACACACCACAAAACTTTATACAAAAAAAAACTTCACAACCTGCCTCTTCCACGGGTCAAATTAAAGTCGACGAGAAAGCATTTGATATTCCTCAGAGAGGCCGCTCTTGACCCTCGTTTCGGAAATTGCAAAACGATCTTTTCTAAAGGCGATCTCCGATTACCCTTTGAGACGATCAGAGGTAGTTTCTCCCTTTCACCCCAGTATCCTACATCTGACTATTTCATTCCAGTCTATGACTTCGAACTTGTCTTATTATTACTGACCCGACGACAAGTAATCCTACTAAGAGATTACACTCAATCCCACGGATCAAGTTTTATGCTCTAAATAAGAATAGTCTCGCGCCTTAGTAAGGGAATGAACTCTTAAATGAGTGAACTGTCTTGAAGCAAAAAAAAAAAAATGCACCAAACATTTATTTTAGGTCGGATTATCTTGAAACTTTCAGGGAATGAACTACAAAATACATATGGATTATGTTTCGGCATAACTACTTTATTCAATTTCCTTTCCGTCGCTGAAAACCCGCACCTTTCCCTTAAGACCCGTCATTACATTTTGTGCAATGGTGGAGCCGACCTTTTTGGTCACTTTCATCCATTCTTTCTTCAACTCCAGCTCGTTCTTAAACACCTTGGACGATTTTCGAACTTTGGCCTTCATTATGGCCCAAAATCTTTCCACCGGATGAATCTCCGGTGAATTTCGGGGGTTGGCAGTTTTTGGTACAAAAACAACGTTATTGTCTCTGTACCAATCCAAAGTCTATCGAGCGTAATGGCATGATGCCAGGTCCAGCCAAAATAATGTCTCGCCTCCGTGGGACCGCAGGAAGGGCAACAGACGCTTCTGGAGGCACTCGTTGCGGTAAATTTTGCTGATGATGGTACCGGTTGTAATGTACGGTTTACTCCGTTTACCGCATTGGCATATGGCCTGCCAGAGCAAGTATTTTTAGGCGAATTTGTCCACTTTCTTCTTCCTTATGTCTCCCGGAACATCAAACCGTGATTTGGCAACGTAGAACTCCAGCCCCGGTATCTGCTTTGCGTCTGCCTTGATGTAGGTTTCGTCATCCATAACCACACACATCGGTTTCGTTAACCACTCTCGATACAGCTTCCTTGCGCGGGATTTGGCCGCCGTGTTTTGTTGATCACGCCGGTTCGGTGCCTTGCGGACCATGAATACACGAAGCCCAGCTCTTTTCATGGTTTGCTGAACGAACCAGGTGGAACACTTTGCCTTCAAAGCCGTGTCGTGAATCGAAAGGTTTGGATTGCACTTGAAATAATCCAACACCTTCCGGGCCTTCACATGGTCAGCTGTCTTCGATTTTATTCGACTTACAGCCCGCCGCTCGGTCGTCAGGGACTCCTTAAATGATTTTACCACCCGAGACACAGTTGTATGGGTGATTCCCAGTTGCCTTCCGATCCATCTCATGGTCGCAGTCGGATTTTCCATGACGGCGCGCGAAATTCTCCGGCGATTTTGTTCTTGTTTCGATGACATCACAATAACCACTGAACCGATTGTTATGAAATTTTGCACATGTAAACAATTCACTCCACTAGTTATACCCAGATTTTCATCAATTTTTACCCACGGACAAAAAAGTTACACACGGATAAAAATGGTGTATTTTTTTTTTCGAGTACTGGCCTTATATGCGTGAGTTCATCTATTACATGCATCTATAGCTGATTGGAATAATGCGTATAGTTTGGATTAGTAACTGTTGTTCAGAAAATTTATGCTACATTAATTATATTTCAATTATATACCGCTACACACTGACTTCGGGATTTTTCACGGAATTTTTCATGAAAAATTTGTTGTTGTAGATGGATTGTCACGACCAAACTATGCATAAGAGATATTTTCGTGCAAAGCCGATATACAATTAAAATTATCTTGCAACCGGCTACTTTAGAAAGCTCATTCACCAAGAGCATATTGATTTTAAACAATCTGTAAATTCATATTATATCATTATAATATGCTACTTCCCATAAAAACATCCAAATGTAAAAAAAAATGATTGTTTGTAATCTTTCTTGCTCCATCTTAAAATAACTTCTTTCATTCTTCGTATGACAATTCAGCGAAAAATTGAAAAAAAATTGTACTTTGGAAAGATTCATTATTCACTTTCAAATGTTATTATAAAACTTTATGAATTTTTTTTTTCAGTATTTAATTCTTTATTTACAACTCCTTTTCAGACACTATTTCATGATCAACGGTTTTCGAGTTATGATATTTTAAGATTACACATATGAAAACACTTGCGCCCGTTTGACAAATTACTCTTGAGTCAACAAATTTGGAATATATTTGAGTTTTTGATTGTGTGTACAATATTTTGATTCATCCAGTTGTTTACCTTTTTATACTAAGAAATTGTCGTTGTAAGAAGTTTTCGGAAAGGCAGATTTTATTTGACTGTTCTTTGAAAGTAAGTATGAATAATATGCTTGGTTGAAAAAATTAAACCGAAAAAGACTGAAGTAAATTTTGACATATTTAACAGGAAAGAAACGGTTTTTTTAGAAGAATCGACCAGTTTCTCGTCAAATTGCCGGTGAAGTAAACCATAGAGGCTTCTACTGCCGATTTTTTTTACGGATTTCCCATCCAATCCGGATCCAGCGAAAGGAACATCTGTGATTACAAGACGCAGATTCATACCAAGTTGAACCACCAGCTGCACATGGTTCTATATGATTCGATGAAGGATATTGTGTACGATAGGTTTACCGATCTGCGCCAAAAAGGAAACAGTTTTTATTAAACCAAGGTTCAGTAATTGGAGAAAAGGAGAGGTAGATTCCAGCTGCTCGAACAATCGGCCTGCCACAAAGAGGCGCTGATGAAGCTGCATGCGTTTAAAGGATCAGTTCTAGGGGTTTTTTTTTTTCATTAGGGCGAATCTACAATTGAGAGATTCTCTCCGGGCTCGCTCTCTTTCATTCATTACAGCGCCATTATAAAACTCTCGAGGGATTCTTTAGTACAGATCGAAACACAACAGTGCTGGCTAGCATACCCTACAAATCGTAGAATGAAAAACGTAAACGTGATTAGTTTATGAATGAAAGAGAGCGAGCCCGGAGAGAATCTCTCAATTGTAGATTCGCCCTAATAAAAAAACCCTAGAGTTAACGTCGTTGCGCAGATCTCGGACCAGAACAAGAAAGAAATGTCGGTGAACCGAACGTGCTTGAGAAAGATTTTTTTACTCCGCTACTGTACTTGGCGTCCCAGGGTCTTGCAATCCGCGGTCACAATGATGATGCAAGTCATTTTGTGAATTTATTGAATTTGCGAAGTGAGGATGCTTTGGAGTTAAAATCGTGGTTGAAACGTGAATCGTATTGTTGGTGTAGTCATGGAATTTAAAACAAAATGTTGAACCTTCTGAGTCATACTCTCCTTCGCAAACTACTTGTGAGTATTAAAAATGTGAATAAAAGAGCAGTTTTCCTTTTGCGTCTGGTTCACCACGAATTCGTTGGAGGGCGAAGATTTTTTTTCTCGGCTTCTACCAGGTGGAATCCATAACCGCTGCAACGCTCCACTCGGTCATCAAGGATATATTCGATTTGATTAGCCTCTTTCAAAGTTTAAAGGGCAATGCTATGATGGTGCTAGGAATATGGTTGGTGACAAAAATTGCATTCAAGCAAAAATCCTTAATGACGAAAAGAGAGCTTTATTTGTTCGTTGTTTGGCTCATTCGTTGAACTTGGTTGTACAAGACACAATAAAGACGATTGCAGCCTGTAGGGATACATTTAAAATAGTTGAGGATATGATCAATTTTGTCAGGGATTCACCAAAACGGCTTGAGCAAAATAGCACTATCTTTCAGGCTCTGACAGCAGATTGTTCCACCAATCTACGACCGCTTTGACCGTCAAGATGGACTTAAAGTATTTGTCTATATCGTCTCCCCTGACGAACTGTTCTGCTTTTTTTCACAACTTTGTCTGACAATTATGCTTCCGATGCGGGTGCAAAGGCTTCTGGTTTCTTGAGAATGATGGAGAAGTTTGAGTTTTATTTTATTTTGACGGTTTTTTGATAAGGTAAACATGGACATTACAAAAGAAACTGCGGCGTTTGGTCGCAACACTGAAGGCTAGTGTTCGGGAGTAACATCACCCTACCCTCGCTACGCCACTTCCGAATGAGAGGTTCTCTCCAACGATCGTGTCACCGAATCGAGACGGTATTTTCCCTATCACTTCGACCGATAGCGACAGCGATCACGGGCGATCGTTATCGGTGACACCACAGCAGGGATCATCTGGTTACTAGAGAGTGGACGATCTGCTGTGCGATAGTCGTGTCGGCTCTGACTCTCGAGAAGGATGGATGGGAGCAGAGCCACAATGGGAAACAATGTTCTGTGTTGGGTATTTGTACTGTAAAATAGTTGTGGTGTTGTAAATCTTGTAAATAAAATGTATGTTAGAATATTGAGTGTGACGGACGAAATATAAGGACAAATGCGTGATTGATTTACGAATGTGTGATGTGTGTGGTGTAGATGGAATGGAACTCCAAAAGAAACCCCTAAATCCAACAAAATATAGTCCACTTTATGAAGGCGCCCAAAATATTCCACCCCACTGACACTGCAATAAATTACCCCCCAATCGGTTTTGGGCAGGGTCCGGTAACCCAACAGCTAGATTAAGCTTTTTTCAGAAAGATTTTTCAAGATTTCCGTAAAAGATAACCTTGAATAAACCTTATGATGTACGAGCACCTAAGACACCAAGAAAGAGAAAGGTTCCAAAACGTTTTGAGGCAGATGATCAACCGCAGACTACCACAGTTCGATTTAAAAGATTCATGAATCTTAATACATGGACATCATCGAAAACATTCTAAAATCTCTTGACTGTCGATTTGACACCGCATCTTTCAAATTCCTTTTGGAAGTTAAGCTGTTCATAATGGGAGATGACAAAAAAAAGAGAAAATTGTTAGCTTTAATGAAGGCGACATCGAGCGGTTGAAAGTACAAGATATGTTTTTGCAGTTGTTGAAAGAAGGTAACACATCCATTAAGAGTGTCTCAGATGTTCTGGACTATCTGAAGGAACAACCACAATTGATAGATCTTCTGCCAGAATTTGTTAAAATTTTGAAGGTATTCATCACCATTCCGAAATCTTATGCTATTACTGAGCGATCGTTTTCTGGGCTCCGAAGGTTGAAAACCTATTTGAAATCCAGTAAAGGACAACAGCGACTGGTTTCCATAGCACTTCTGCACTTTCTCAAGGACATGGCGAATGTTTTGGATGTGGATGAAGCCATTAATGAATTTATTTTCAGAAATAGTCGGAGAAAACCCACGTTTTATACGTGAGCAGGGCTATAGGTTTTGAAAAATATTATGTATAATTATTTGAACTGTTGTAATGTTTCTGATGTCATGTAATGTTTATTTTAATGAGTCCGAATTGTACAATTTTATATCTTGTTAATTTCTTAAATTTTGAACCTCCCCTCCCTATAAATTCATGAATTTGGCGCCTATGCTTATATGTACGTCTTTGGTAGCGAATCAAACACAAGATCTAAAGAATCAATTTTCTCTTCAACAAGCGCAATAACAGGATTCTTTTTAACGTAAGACTACGTTTCTCTTTTCTATACCGGGTGTCATTTCAAAATTTTCAAAAATGAGAGCGTTACGCTAAAGTGTAAGGTTTTTGAACACTAATAACTCCCGTTGGACTGAAAAGAATGACTTCATTTGTTCGGTCCCGAACGTGTAATGTTTTTTTCTTCTATCCTTTGTGTACTTGCTATCATTTGTTTTTATACGATCCCTATCATTTCCCGTTGAAACATTGAATTAAGCCCCTCCCCTTGTATGACTTTTCTATGCAATGCCATTTCTGTTTCGTCACAAAGTTAAACCGATGCGTAGAAGAAAAATGCTACCATGTTGGATATGAACCAGTTTCCTAAGCAGCACTTTCTGTTGATAGCAGCTAAAACTAAACGTTTATTGTTATTATTTCTCGCAATTAATTTGCATTTTTAAAACTACTCACAACATTTGGTTCTACTCTCCCCTTTCACACAAATAACCGCGCCGGCGTCGGTGGTGTAGTGGTAAGCGTGACTGCTACATTGGCACCCCAGTGGGTCTGGGTTCAATCCCAGTCGACGTCGGTGGTTTTTCTGAGGCGAAAAAATCTGGTCACGTCTTCCTTCGGAAGGGAAGTAAAGCCGTTGGTCCCGGTTCATATTCATGAGTCGTTAGGTAGGGTCCAGGTGGTGGAGTCGTCTTCCTGGCGTCGGTGATTGTCACCATGTGAGGAAATAGGCCGACGTAAAATAAAGATTTAAAAAAAAAAAACAAATAACCGTTTCCGTAGAGCAAATCGTTTCCAAGCTATCTTTCTCTACTTTTTCCGCTTATATTTATCCGTTCCTGTGTTAATTTCTATTATTTAATAATTCACCTTAATGTTGCCATATTATTTTACTTACAGCTAATAACCAAATTATTATTTTCTCCTATTTCAGGTCGGTTTCCCGGGCAATTGTAGCAGTAGTAACCTTAAATACAATTTCAACAGTTTAGTACATTCAAACAACTGGAAGTACTTAGTCTTCTTTACTTTGAAAATAGCAAATTCACTTCCTCACTTAAGCTTGATTCTATTTCCGATAATAATTCACTTCCTCACTTAATATTTTTTTTTTTTTCTAGTTCACCAAAATAGCAGCAATAAACACACTCTCTATGGCCGTTTGTTTACTTTTTCACTACAATAGTCTGCCACCCACCTTTTCTCCTTCCTGCGTCCGACGGTCACTTCGATTAGACCAAGGTAGTCGATGCGCACAGAATGGCATGGGCGAAACTGTGGCGTAATTCGCTGTGCTGGCAGTGGAGCCATCATTGGGACCTGTGGACTACATCGATGTACCTTACACCAGAAGCATTCATTTATTGTTTGTCGAACTGCAGTGCGGATGTTCGGAATCCAAAATCTTTAACGAAGCTCGTTTGTCACAGTCTCTCGGTTAGCGTGGCCGTACTTCTCATGGTAGAACTGAATCACTTTTTTCGTCGTTGCATGTTTCCGTGGCAGAATTATTGGAAACTTCTTGTCAAACGCTATTTTTTCCGACATTTCCATTCTACCGCCCATCCGAAGCACGCCCTCCGCGTCTAGTGTTGGCGTTAGCTTATATAGGCAGCTGGTGTTCTTTACCGTTTCTGTTGCTTTTTCGGGCTTATGTTTCAGGTTCTTGGATAGTACACTTATTTCCATGTTTCCACAGAATGATTTCTGCTTTTCGGAACTCCTCCTTCTCTAACGAACATTGAACGGATGGTAGGTGTGCAAGGATCACACGTTGCTGATTTGTTGTAGCTTTCACCGTCATAAGCTTGGCCCCCACCACCTTGCGCTTGCAGTTGTCTATAAATCTGACTACGACTGCCGTCACTCTTTGAAGTTTCGTCCACCACGAACACCTGTCGACATCGATGACACTGTGAAAAGAATCGTAGCCCCTAGCTTCTTCGTTAGTTTGCTCTATCGATGCCTCAAGGACTGTCCATTTATCTTCAGATTGGCAAAGGAAAGAAGGACCCCTGAACCATTCTCCATCACTGTCTAAGGTACCTCGATGCCACTTCGTCAGCACATCCGCTAGGTTCTGCTTGGTTGGAACCCATCGCCAATCAGTAGCTCGGGTTAACTCGAGTATTTCCCCGATCCGGAACGCAACGAACTGTTTGTATTTATGCTGGTCCGATCGAATCCAGCTCCATACTGTTTTTGAATCCGTCCAAAGCACGCATCGATTGATTTTTATAGAGTGTGTGACAATTAACGACCGACTCATTCGAGCTCCAAGAACGGCCGCTATTAGTTCCAAACGGGGAATCGATTGCCGCTTCAGTGGTGCTACTTTTGACCGAGACATGGCCAAGGTACATCGGATATGATCCCCAACAACTATTCTCAAATACGCAACACAGCCGTACGCAGTTTCCAAGATAGCAGCGCGGAATGTGAATGTTTTCTACCTCCGGTAGCAGATTAATCCAAAACCTCCCCATTTCCCAACATTCATCATTGACAATCTCGTCCCATTCGCAGCCGCTACGCCATAAGTGCTGCACTATGATTTTACCGTGAATCGTGAAGGGTGCGAGCAGACCTAGGGGATCGAAAAAACCCATAACACAGCTAAGCACTGCTCGCTTCGTCGGCTGCTTTTCACCGCTGAAGTACGGTAAATGCTGTTCTCGGTGTTTTGTAGAGAAGGAAAACTCGTCGTTTGCAGGGTCCCAGATCATTCCTAGCACTCGTTCTTGCGACGTCGTTTTATCTTCGATGAAATGGACTGCCGAGACCTGTTTCTGATCGCCCAGACTGTGAAGTACTTTCACCGAATTCAAAACCCAGTTTCTGATCTCGAAACCTCCCTTTTGGTGAACGAATCGGACATCTTTCGCCCGACTGATGGCTTCTTCGACGGTATCGACGCTGTCAAAGTGATCATCCACGTAGTGATGTTTAATAATTGCGTTCGCTGCTTCTGGAAACCTAATAGCGAGTTCCTCAGCGTTGCAGTTCTTAACATTTTGTGCCGAGCAGGGAGAGCTGGTTGACCCAAATGTTGCAACATCCATGACGTACACACGAGGGGCTTCTTTGGATTTGTCTCGAAAGAGAAAGCGCTGAAACTGCCTATATTGAGGGACGATTTTGATTTGATGGTACATTTCGCGCAGATCATCACTTAAGGCAATTCGACCTTCTCTGAATCCTGCTATAACAGCCACTAGTGGCACTAACATATCGGGCCCTTTTAATAACTGAGAATTTAGAGACATACCTTGGACGGCTGCTGCAGCATCCCACACGAGGCGCACCTTACTAGGCTTCTTGGGGTTCAACACAACGTTTAATGGAAGATACCATACCTTTTCCGGATCTGTTGCGGCACGTTCTTCTGGAGTAGCCAGGTGTGCGTATCCTTTTTCTTGATACTCGGTGATCTGTTTACTTACGTTTCGATGCAAGTCCGGATTCTTCTCCAATTTCTTCTCTAACTGCTTTAGCCGGCGTAACGCCATCGGATAACTGTCAGGAAAGGACGGAAAGTCAGTCTTCCACAGTAGACCGGTTTCGAACCGATCTCCGATCCGCATAGTGGTATGCTCTAGGATTTGGCGAGCTCTTTTATCTTCTACGGATTCTAACTGTACTGCTACCACCGACTCTTCGACCGCGTAGTGATTCTTTAAAAGATCATGGATGTCCTCGTTCGTAACAGCCCGGTGACGATTAACATATCCTTCAGTTGCTGATAAGGTCGACGTTTGCTTCGGTCCGTACACCGTTCATCCAAGATGACACCGTACAGCTATTGGGTCCATCACTGTTCCAATCTTCACTTCAAGCGGAGGAATGTAAATTGTTCAACCCGATAAGCATCTCTGGTCGTCCGTTGTAGGAGGAAATGGGCAATCCTCGTAAGTGGCTGTACTGGCAACTCAGTACATTGGAATCAAGCGCCTGTGCTGTCAGCATAAGTTTGTTGACTGTGTGAACTGTAGTCAACAGCATTTTGGCCTCGCCTCCAACAGCCGACACCCATACATTTGTCCGCGTTGAGTCTCTTTCACCTCGCTCTATATCAGCCGTCCACTGGATACTAAGCTTTTCGTGGACACCGACGACTCCCAATCGATCTGCGAGCTTGCGTTCAAGAAGAGTCACCGAAGCGCCCTCATCAAGAAACGCTAGTACGGCGATCGACTTTTCTCCACAGTGCAGGCGCACTGGAATCATTCGAAATATCGTCATACTGTTCGTCCGAATGTGTGCGGTGGTCCCGACCGCTCCTTCTTTTGGATGCAAAAGAGAGTTATGTGCCTGACGACAGTCTCCAATATGGCAGCGTAGTTTAAATTTGCATTGCGCAATCCCATGCTCGATCAAACACAACTGGCAAAGCTTCCAGTGCTCTACCACTTTCATCCGATCCGCGTACGTAAGATTTTTGAAGTCTTGGCAGTTACGCAGCCGATGATCCGTTCGATTGCATACTCGACACGGCTTCAAGCTTCTCCATCCTCCGTCACCAGTTGACGGATCTCTCGGCTGACTCTCTCCTTCACTGTGATGTTACAAAGCTCCCTTTGTTCTGCTGCTTCCTGCTCCCGCTGGTTTGTATTCGAGCCCGACATTCGCTTCGCAAGCTTCCGTCACGATTTCGGATACAAAATTTGTGAACGTTCGGAGAGATACCTTCTTCTTGCCGCGCTTGAAGCGCACCCATTCACGCTTATCGTTGTCTGGCAGTTTATCGACCAAATCTTGGATGAGCAATGGATTCACCAAGTGCTGCTTGAGATCTGCCGCTTCGAGATGTTCACATAACTGCTCGACCGCCGTGCCGAAAGGAATGAAACTAGCTAGCTTGCCAGTTTTCGGCGGTTCCAGACTACGAACCTTTTCTAGGTGACTCTGCAGAAGTTGTTCCGGTCTGCCGTACAGCTGTCGCAGCTTTATTATCACCTTAGAAACGGATTTTGGAAAGAGTAGTTGTCCTCGGACCATTTCAAGAGCCGGACCCTTCAAGCATTCTTGCAGGCGCACCAGATTCTCGATGTCAGTGTAACCGCAGGCTTCATTCGATGCTTGGTACGCCCCGTAAAATAACGGCCATTCTTCTGGCTTGCCAGAGAAAGTGGGGAGTTTCTTGCATATACCACTCCTCGCAGCCAACTGTATTTTTGTCGGCCCGGTTTGTGATCGCCCCAACCCGTGTTGGCTCGAACTGGCGGAGCCACATTTAGTTTTTCCACTGAACGCCTTCTTTCTTGCTTTTCCTATCGACGGAACGTCAGACTTTTCGCTAGATGTACCGTTTCATCAGAATCGCCGTCGGCATCAGAATCATCGTCAACCGAATCGCCTTCTTCAGATTTATTTACCAATGTCTCCTTAATCTGTTTCAAGATATGCTCCGTCAACTCTCCGATCTCGGGATTACGTAGTGGGGTCCGATCTGCAGTCGATACACCTTCTCCAGGATCGACGTCCTCCACTTTGCTTTTCGACGCAGAGCATTTCAGCTTATTTATCTTTTCGTCGAGATCCTTCATGTCTTCCTCGAACGACTGCTGTCTGGCCTTCAAGCGTTCCAGCTGTAACTTCCGCTCTCACAGAATCTCCTCCTGCAGCAGCTTCTCCTGTTCTTCTTCCTCTTCACGCATTTGCTTCTCCAACATCATACGCTTTCTTGCGATCGTTCTCTTGATCTCCATTTCCTTCTTTTTTAATTCTATTTCCGCTTCCAGCTCCTGCTCCATTCGCTTTTTGGTCTCCTCCATTGATTTAAGCTTTTGCTCCAGAGTAAGCGCAGCGTCGGATTTGACACTGGAACGGTCCGATTCGTCACCGTTTCTCTTGGTAACGTGGTGGAATGTGGTAAGGTCCCCTTGGCAAATGTTGTAACTGAAGACATGGCTATCAAAGCCATGAGGTTGCTACAAAGGGACCCCTCTCTTTGCTACAGACCTACCGTCTGTAGGGCAAAAGAGTGGTGGCGAGACCTAACGGGAGTAGATTTTCCAACGTTGTGTCAGCTTCCTAGGCTGTGGCAACGGGCATGGGACTCTACGCGCCCCAAAGTGAATTGGCGCATCCGGCAGTTATGTGGGGCAAGGGCAAACCCCGAAGTTACGAAAGCGGCCTATGGGGAAATTGCCTCCACATTTGAAGGCCTGAACCTGCTGTTTACGGATGGCTCGTTAATAGAGGAAGAGATTGGTTACGGGGTATCTGGGAGGGCCATAAGCCGTTGCGGTCGGTTATCCGGCATCTGCGGTATCTTCTCAGCTGAGGCCTATGCGCTCTTGCAGGCATGCAAGTTGTCAAATGGGACTCAGACTGTTGTTTTCTCGGACTCTGCGAGTTGTCTATCTGCCCTTGAGCATGGGCAAATGGGACACCCGTGGCTGTTAGAGGTGCAACAGTTTACTAACGTAACCTTTGTCTGGGTACCTGGACACGCAGGTATACCTGGAATGAGGCTGCTGATAGACTAGCAAACCAGGGTCGTCATGCTCAGCTGAGGGACCTACCTGTCCCGTACAGCGACGTTACCCGCTGGGTGAAGCGAACCTCCCGATGCGCGTGGGAGGAATCATGGTATAACAACCGAGAAGCGTTCCTACGGCGTATCAAAAATACTACACAAGAGTGGAAAGACATGCCCTACCCTCGAGATCAGAAGATTCTGACTCGGCTGAGGATAGGTCACACGCGACTCACTCACGGGCCACGTATCAACGGTAGTAAGGCCTACTGCCAAGGGTGCGGAGCGGATTTAGATGTTAATCATCTATTAGTGGAGTGCCCTGCTAGGGCACAATTGAGGGCGGAAACGGGAGTTACAGGCACAATACGCGAAGTATTGTATAACGACCGTAGTACAGAATTATCTGTACTAAAGTACCTGAGGGCGCTGGACTTATATGATAAAATATAAGCCAGCGAATAGAGGTCGAACTTCAAAAAAAAAATAATAACTACGACCACACACATAGACCTCGCAAGCGGCCTGTAAATGAGGGTCAATGATGTCATATCGAACGTCTTGTAGGTGCTTGCTGTCCTTATGCCGTCTCGAATGAACTAAAACGTCTACAGCAGACGTACAGTTTAAAGAGACGTTAATATAATGAATCACAGCTGACATCCATCGCAGCCAATCATCTGCTCATTTTCCGTGGACGGTTCATCGCAGGCTGCACACGGCGTTTCAGTGAGGTCAAGGATTTTTGCATTTGGATCCGTCATGGTGCGATAAAGGTTAATCCTACTCAGGTTCAAACGTTTTTTAGTTTGTTCGGATATGAACCAGTTTCCTAAGCAGCACCTTCTGTTGATAGCAGCTAAAACTAACCGTTTATTGTTATTATTTCTCGCAATTAATTTGCATTTTTAAAACTACTCACAACGTTTGGTTCTACTCTCCCCTTTCACACAAATAACCGTTTCCGTAGAGCAAATCTTTTCCCAGCTATCTTTTTCTACTTTTTCCGCTTATATTTATCCGTTCCTGTGTTAATTTCTATTATTTAATAATTCACCTTAATGTTGCCATATTATTTTAATTACAGCTAATAACCAAATTATTATTTTCTCCTATTTCGGGTCGGTTTCCCGGGCAATTGTAGCAGTAGTAACCTTAAATAAAATTTCAACAGTTTAGTACATTCTAACAACTGGAAGTACTTAGTCTTCTTTACTTTGAAAATAGCAAATTCACTTCCTCACTTAAGCTTGATTCTATTTCCGATAATAATTCACTTCCTCACTTAATATATTTTGTTTTTTCTAGTTCACCAAAATAGCAGCAATTAACACACTTTCTATGGCCGTTTGTTTGGTTTTTCACTACAATAGTCTTTCTCTTACCTACACCACTATCTACTTTCTTTCTGCTCTTTTCCAGCACAGCAATAAACGATACAAGTCGGCAAAACAAACAGGTACGCCACTAGCATCTTAGTCGTACACGGTAGTGTTGGTAGGCACACTGGGCCAATTTCGGTGTTAACAGCTATATAATCAACTCATTTTTATGTGTTGTAGGGTAACTGCCCCCATATTAATCTCATTGTTCCTATATTCATCCTACGATGAATCAAACAATTGGGCAGTTGAAGGATCGGTTTCGTTTTCTAATAATGTTTGCTTACGTTAAATACCTACAACAAACATTACTAACTCATCCTGTCACGTGTATATCGTTTTATTTCAAGTAGGATGAATTGCAAAGTGATGAGATTAATATAGGTACATCTTCCCTATATCAATAAGGGACGAATGACCGGAAGGGTTAATTTCCCTCTCAAAAATAAAAGAAGAAGAATAAGTGTAGAGTATCAATATTATTGTAACCATCGAACGAGAAAGAACAATAAAAAGCTGAAATCATCGAACGTTCCAGTTTTTTTTATTGCCCAGATCCATATCCACTGCCACTGGAGCACAAGATCGCTGCTGTTGAATATTTTGCTGTACAGTCCACATATCCTGTTGTTGTTTGGAGAAATATAGTTATGTCCGATCATTCCAATCTACAGCTAGACCCCACCGGTGGTAATCTACTGTAGACACCGGTTCGAGTTCCATATCGGACAGCCGATTGCTTTGCGCTAATACGTTTGTTTGTTGTTTTGGATTGCTCCACCTGGAATTCGTGTTTGTTCAATGTGCACCGCAAATCATTCATACACGATTTGATCGCAAAAACTTACATATGTTTTGCAAATAAATTGTAATCAAGCGCTATTAGTAGAAGTAGTTAAATTTTTTACTTAAAAATTACCAACTTTTGTTCCCATACAAATTTGCACATGAACAGGTTCAAAATATGGTCTTCTCTTTCCGGGTATTTAAAAACGGGTAACAAATGGTTCAAATTGTCTTCTTCTTTTTATGTCATTGAGTTGCATTCCATGTTTAATACAGCAATAGCCACACCCCTTAGCTGCAAAATGATTTTGTTCTGTTGCCGGTGCTTGATTTTATAACTGAAGCCCGTCCCCTGTCATGAAGCGGCACGTTTTCTTGTGCATTTTATTTCGTACAATTTCTTGCGATTGCGCTTCCGGATCGTAAATGATCGCCTGCGCTTGCTTATCTACAAGTGGTGACAAGCCAGAAGGAAGCGCTGCAAAGTTTTGCAAGTTTTCTCAATTGACCTAATGCCGTAGCAGTGGATCTTTAGAATCGTCACGCGATGACTTCCACGCGGGCGGCATCCGCTTCCAAAACCACACCGCAACCGGGCACTTCCCCGCGGAAAACGATGCTTCTGTCAACTAGATTACTAGAATCATCCCAAGTATCTTGCCGTCGGCCTTTCGCTGCGAGGAGTGTCCTGCTGTCCAAATAAACTGGAAATATAAATTAATTTCTTACGCGTAATAATAAAAGAGTCTGTGTTTGAGTGAGATGTTCCTGATTTATTCTAAACAACCATTGTATATTATCAATACCAGTAGATTTTAGATTCTTTGAGGCACTCAGTCGAGAGTGATAAATTCAGCAGAGATTTATCATTAGGGCCGAAATGAAAAATGGCTTTTTCCGCAAATTTTTCGACGTTGAGACCGTATCTCATTAATGTACCACGACCATATTGAAGAAAATGAGCCCACCTATCCGATAGATTTGGTGGCTTACATGAGTACACTTCGTGTCTTGAAATATTCATCGGAAGAATCGTTGTTTACGTATGTCAGTTGAGTCTCAATGAAAAATCTTTGTCGAATTATATGTTTGTCATTGAATGCATTTGACATGGTCAGTTTAGAGCTGCATATAAGATGACTGATGAGATGACAGACAGACAACTACCGGCTGAACATGTGGTGGAGGGGGGTGTACACCTATGTGACGAACGTGCAGTATGTAGAAAATTTCATAAGAAAGGACGGGTCAAAGCAAAATAATAAAAGCATTTTAATATTAATCAACCATATGTGTTATGATATGTTAAAAAAATGATTCCATTATTACTATACACCAACGCGGTTCTACGTGAACCTCGCGGTAATATCCCTGATATAACCCACCTCTATTTTTTTTTCATCAAACATAGAAAATGCTCAAAGTATAGAGGTGTTGTTCAAGTGGTTATTCTCTCTTGCTCTGAATGATGGTTTTATCAATCTACAAAGTGCAGTTACTGCGATTTTTGCATATTGCCATTTAATTTTTGTTTTGTTTATTGTTCACTATTTTACTATGACGCAGAATTCTGAGCCGTTTTATTTCGTTGCTCATAGAAATAATGGAGGCGGATCTACGTTTGGGAAAACAATCTGTGAGCCACACAACTTTCGGATCAAATGCTTTCTCTAGACTTAACTGCTATTATGGTTCATATCTTCTTATAGTAGTTCTTTTTCTTATATTATCCTTCAACTTTTAGGGTCAACTTTGCCAACATACGTTTAAGCTGTTAATATGCCACTGATCCAAGATGCTGTTTGCATAAATACCTGACCTATAGAATTTGATAACATTAAAAATATTGCAGAAAGGTTCGATACTTTATGCTTGGAGCAACATGGTAAGGATTTCCTGCCACATCCAATATGTAATTTGCAGACATCCGTGAATAACACCCTACCTTCGTGTTAGATCACTCCCATTTGGTGTGTCAGCTGACAGAGGTGTATTTCTCAGACGGAAAGAATTTCACCTTTTCCTTTTTTTGAATACAAAAAACTCACTTTCAAGGGTGCCTGCGTTGGCGCGAATGAGTCGCAGACTGTTGCGTCGATCAGGTGTCTTCCTTGTTCGAATTATTAAATTCTTCTATGTTCGTCCTTCAAAAGGGTCTCGTGGAAGTTGGCAACAAAACAAAACGACGAAGAATGAACGTTGGGAAACGTTGGGAACGAAACCAGACGAAATAGATACAGACAACACTCAGGACGACACCATCAAGGAAGGGGTAGAATAAGGGTACGGTAAGCGCAGTCATTTGATAGGCATTTTGTTGTTTATAAAGGAAATTAGTTTGATGGATCGTCTAGATAAGCGCCGTTTATAGCTAGTTTTCTACGAAATTAAGGTCAGCAGCAGCAGAGAAGCGTCCGGATCACTCGTTGAGGTCGCGAGGGATAAATTTCGGAATACCACCCGCGGATCGCCTGGGACAAGTGGCAGCAGATCATTAATCATATCGCTTGTTTATGCTACTTTTTCTTTCGAAAGTTTGGTGAAATAAAAGGCCGTTGCTTCAAATTTTAATCATAATATTTTTTAATTTATTTCTTAAAATAGTTTGTTTTTTTTTTAATAAATTTACTTTCAATTATTGCTCTTTTGCGACTTACAAAAATAGTCTAGATTTTGTTCATTATTTACTTGTGTTGTGTTGTGATTGCAAGCAGAATGAGGGCCAACGCAATTTTCTGTTACTGTTTTTGCTTGTTTGTTTTCTGTTTGCTTGATCGGCATGTATGTTATGTAATGCTCTAAAGGAAAGGATGAAACAATCTCTAATCCACCATAGTATTGCTTGTAACATAAAAATGAAAGATTTTCACCTGGGAACTTAGTCTCTTCGGATGACGGCTATAATAAAATAATGAAAACTATTAATCAATAAATTATCACACTTTTCTTGTTTAGTTTTAGCATAGTTTAATTAAAGTCATACTCTGTTTCATCTGATTGATTGCTGCTATTTCTTAACTACAATATATTCCTGCGATTAGTTGCTTGCTTTTCTTTATTTTTGTTTGACTTATCACGCTAAGAATTCAGAACACTAAATGGAAAACGAAACTACATTAACTATAACAGAAGATTCTGAGGATAAGATAGTCGATTCGCTCACCGGAGGGCGTGAAATCAAGACAATTTAAAGGAAAACTTGCGTGAGTAAGAACAAAATAAATAACATAGCACAGCTGGTGAACTTATGGAGGAAGAGATAATATTTAAAATAATTCGTTCATAACTCTAGATCATTTCCATGGTTGTTGGGCTCGCTTTGAGCGAGCTTTTCTTGTTTTGTTATGTTTTGCGGGCCTTTCGAGTTTTGTTGCCGGTTGCACCTACTAGAAATTGATTTGTTTGTTTTTTTCTTCTTTTTGATGAATTGCGATTTTGCTTATGTCGTTAAAATGAATCAATTCTACTGTAGTACTTGCTTTTGTGTGAGTTTAAATGGTTGATAAATTCATAATTGGTATGATGTTTTTTTTAACTATTCAATGAATTTCTTTAGAAAAAAAAAGATTAAACGCCAATAGTTCATCTTTTACTGTACTTTAAACTTTTTCTTCTTCTTTGTCTTTAAAATCAAAAGCTATAATAACTATACATAATGTACATTGTTTGTTTGACGCAACTCCCATTTGCATGCATTCGCGCATTCATTTGTTTTCGATTCTAGGACTAGCGTTGGTTCGAGCCTATATTGCCTCTTGAGGATGTTGTTTATAGTTTAACGAATCATTTTTAAATACAGATTAGACCTAACATTTGACATAATCATAGGAATTTCCCATATCAACATCAAATCATTTGTGCGAAGCCAGTTTTAAACACAATGTGTTCAAACTCTAATAGAGACCTAATTTGAAATTGTTCAAGCACTGAAGAGTGAGGTTTTTAAAAATGGCATCAGCCTACTGCCTACTACTTCCGCACTATATGTTTGGTTAGTGCATTGCCAGTGAAATTGATATTCGCTAATCGGATTGTATATATTTTTTTGAGACGTCAATGCAAAGACAACAATATCTCAACAATTTTTTCATTGTCATACATGAATGTCAAATTACAACGCAAACAGAGTCACAATAGTTGGAATGTTCCACTTGGAAAACGGACTCTAAAATATCTCTCATCAATAGGAACTGGACACGATGAATCATTCGAAAGCCTTTTTAACTATTTCGGATGAGACCTTGGTTCAACTTTAAAATTGGTTATAACGAGGAGACTGTTCAATATATCAGAGGTGGCTCACAACACAGGGAGTTGAATCAACGTTGATCTCTTAGCTATTGTGTTACAAAATTTACTATGCATAAAGTTTGCCAGTCAATAAGCAACCTAGAATCCACATTTTTCGCATTTCTAACTTATTGTTTAAAACATCAGATTATTGCTTGATCTCAACTTAGTGTTGTTATTGCAATTCCACAGTTGTTAGTTGAGAGCTATAAGCATGAAATTTTATAATGTGTGGCAAGCACAATGATCCTCTTTGCCCAGGGAATTTAAAAAAAAACCAGCCTGAAAGATTTCCTCTTCCTACTTTGGAATTTAACCCGTAGCCTCAAGCTTCTTAATACTGTGCCTTGACCAACTAGGCTATTTGAGGTCTTATTCACATTCTAGACTTCTTGAAAAGCCTCAAGTTTGACATTGTAGGACAGCTGGAAATTTTCTGGATGAAGTCGTCTGTATTGAAATTGAGGGATGATCATGTCATCTATCAGAATTGGTCAAGGTAACAATAAATCAGATGTTGTTAGTGTCCTAATTTTGGGGGCAATATCGAGTCGTCAAACAGTTATTCCAATCCGTTGAGCTATCGTATTGCTGTTTAAAATTACATAGTGAAGTACTGAAGCAAAGATGACCATGAATGGTTTGGATTGGCCAACAACAAAAACGGGGTGACGATCGAAATTTGGTCGACTTAAACTTGATGCATCCTTAGTTCCTCATTTTGTAGGTTTGAACGTGCAAAAGGATGCCTCTACTTTGATGTTGACACCTGCTCTTCAGTTATCAAAACGGCGTCCAAGCTAAAAAATCAAACTACTCCCACGCCGAGTTAGCGCAATCGTTATAATTTGCCAAATCAGCTGTCACCAACGTTACTTATAAAAGTGTTAGAAAAAAGTTGCGTGTAAAATTTGTTTTCATTTTACATAATACTGTAACTTGCAAGAAATATTTCAATGGAAGATGGGCTTTTTCAGAACTTTAATGTAATATTTTATATTATGCAACGTTCCATTTATAGGGTAGGCCCAAATAAGTGACGCAGTATTTTGTTTCTGTGTAGAATTCTTCTAGTCCTCGCAAGAGCCATCTGGTTGCCAGCATATTAAAGAGGGACTGATTAATATGTAAACAAACTAGTGTTCGCTAGATTCCGTCGACAGGAAGTGCCTAAGAATAATATGGATTTCAAAAGACAATGGGTTTTGCTATTGCATTTCTAGGGTTTTTTTTTTCATTAGGGCGAATCTACAATTGAGAGATTCTCTCCGGGCTCGCTCTCTTTCATTCTTTACAGCGCCATTATATAACTTTCGAGGGATTCTTTAGTACAGATCGAAACACAACAGTGCTGGCTAGCATACTCTACAAATAGTAGAATGAAAAACGTAAACGTGATTGGTTTATGAATGAAAGAGCCCGGAGAGAATCTCTCAATTGTAGATTCGCCCTAATGAAAAAAAAACCCTAGATTTGTCGGGAAAGCGTCCCAACCAGATACTGGCCGAGACCCGGAAGGAAGGTATATGCCACACATTAATCGACCGGACGTTTAGAAAATCGATCCAAAGAAAAAAACCAGGTCGTCCTCGCAGTATACGTACCAATCGGCTTGTAAAGGCGGTGCGCGAGCGCATTTACCGAAATCCTTGTCGTTCTTCATATAAACTGGCTCAGGATATGGACGTGTCCAGGAAAACTATCAGATCAGTTCTCGAAGAGGAATTGAGATTGATGCTGTACAAGAAAAGAAAAATTCATGGACTTTCGGAAGCCAACAAGAAGAACAGAGTTATTCGTTGTCGCGAATTATTTCGTCGGCACGGTGATTCCATGATTGTGTTTTCGGATGAGAAAAATTTCGTATTGCAGCAAAGTTTCAACGCTCAAAATGACAGGGTCTATGCAGCGAGTATTCAGGAGTTCCACGCTTCCAAAATCATACTTCGGTCATGGTTTGGGGAGCGATTTCTGCGGAAGGTCGTCTACCACTGCTTTTCATTGTTAAGGGTGTAAAAATCAACGCAGCATACTACGTAAAAGAGAACTTGGAAAAACATTTGAAGAAGCATACTTGTACGATGTTCGTTAACTGCAAATGGGTGTTTCAACAAGATTCTGCGCCGTCCCATGGAGCAGAGATTACCCAAACATGGTATACCAAGAATTTGCCAGACTTCATTCCTAAAGAATTATGGTCAGTTTCTTCGCCAGATGCAAATCCTCTGGATTTCTCTATTTGGGGAATCATGGAAGCTCACTTTCGAGATCTCAAACCAATGGGTATTGAAACATTCAAAGCTACCATACAGAAGATATGAGATGAAATCCCCCAAAATCAGGTGCGTGTCGCTTTTAATGCCTTTCCGAAGAGACTAAGGGCAATAATTAAAGCTAAAGGCGATAGAATCGAAATGTAAATATGTACACATAAACAATAAAATATAAGAAACAGAATAACCAAGAAACATTTAAATTATTTGTCTTTTCGTGGGAGTTATAGTCTTTGTTTCATGCGTCACTTATTTGCGCCTACCCTGTAAGTGCATGATATCGAACAGAAATGTACACTACTTTTCCGTACTGTGTACGTCAAGACAGACTTCAAACAGCTGCCTATGCTGGATTTTTTTACGGCAACCGGAAGAGGAATGGTGGCAGACATTTTCAAGAATTTGAAACTGCTTTATGTTTCTGAGAATTGAAAAGCAACAATTTCATTGAAACCGGGACCGCCAACCATAAAATTGACGTGAACGAGTGTCTGAAAAAACGTCTGCTGCCTCTCCCGAAGCAACACGATTGATCCATGCTGTTTTGGCAGCTATTAAGGAACACGGCCATAGACTGTTATGCTGCATATAACGGGCAGGTGGTGCTTAAAGGTCAATAATACACAGAGCCCCACCCAATTGCGGTTATAGCGAGGAGCAGTTTAAGGAAAACTGCACAGAAACAAATTCTTAGAAATGTATGCAGTAACGTCACGGGTACCAAAATACGAATTTAATATCGAAACAAACGGAAACAATGTACTCAATCTGTCTATTTTGTGTACGTTCGCTTTTCGAACAACATTGCAAATACGATCTATTTTGAGTGCTTTATAAAACAACTCTTATACTATCACCTTGGTTCGGGTCCCTTCCTGTTGCTCGATTTCGGGTAGTGAGAAAGCGGACTGACTTACCAAGGTGAGCGTTATGGAAGGCGATACTTATGAACGTCATATCGCCTTTAAAGAGTTTTTGCATTTGCTCATCAACATGCCTTGATCAGCTGGAAACAAAAATGGGATGCAGGAGATATAAACAATTAAAAAAGAAAAAAAAAAACATTGCAAACCACACCATTTATTTAAATGTTTTGCTGTGTGGCATCTTGCGGCAAACAAAGTGGACGAGGCTGTAAAAAATCTGGTTGAATAAGAGACCCTGAAATTCGGGTAAGGTCACCTTATTTTTTTTTTCATTTATCCAAAATCATAACATCCTTTCGATTTATCGATAATTCGAATCAGCATTTGACAGTTCTATACTAAAATGTAATTTGTCAAGATATCATTAAAACTTCTTAATCGTAATTCAGACAAATGATTTAAAACGCTAGATTGCTGCATATTTACCATGTTTGGGTTTTTACCACTACACCGCCTTCAAATCACAATAATTATTTCTGCCCAGGGAAGTCAAGAAAATTTCCAACCAGAAAGATTTCCTGACTGGACTAGGAATCGAACGCACTGCCTCCTGCATGATAAACTTCTAAATTTAACTTTTCTTAAAGCTTCAATTGTAAATACCTAACAAAGGAAATATTTTCCACAATTTCATATGAACATATATTGCATGCTAGCTGAATGCTGTCATTGAATCATCAATTTTGCATAAAATAAGTCTTTTCTGTGATATTCCATCTAGACACACTAACCACTAGGAACTATTTCAACGACTTATTTTTCCCCGAAGATTGTGGCTAGTATTGAAGATTTTCTCGCTGAACCAAATTTCAAGTCATCATTCCCAGCCTGAAATCAAAACAAATGAACCACTACTGCTGCGAGCTTACTACACGGGATCACTGCCACCACTGCGCAGTCATTTCCCTGCCCTCACTAAACAACGAATAAATTTACAATATAGTTTAATCGACTCTTTGGTAAGTTTTGCTTCCATCCATTTCGCCATCGGTTTGGAAACGCAAATGAAATTAAACCCATCAACTCGTTTCCTTGCTATCTCTCTCTCCCCCTCTCTCTGTATGTCTTATTCAGTACGGTCTATTTACAAATATTGTTGCTGTTGCTTGGTACGATCAGTGTGCTGCACAGAGAATTTTTAAAATTGATCTGCCTTGTTAAAATAATGCGAATTATGTAGTCCGTCTAAGGATTCATTTAACTAACTTTACACAGAAAAGAAGGCAGAGGTTTTCATTGACTGTCCTCTGCCACAGATCGCGCGCACTGACTTTTGGTTTTCGGACTGGGATCCTTTAAGTTTAAGCATAAATATTTGCACAGTAATTCATCTAGATAACAGGTTCTGCTAACATTGCCCTTCCCGAAAGCCTCACGAAAGCGAACGATCACGGTCCTGCCAATGCGGACAGGATCGTTGTGCAAGAGATTCATCTGGCGCTGAAAATCTTGCTGGAACTTATTGCCAACTGTCACATGTCCTGGTTGAGCTTCAAACTGCTATTGCTACCACTGTCACTCACCGGACCATCCAGGAGTCGTCACTGGTCGAGACTGGCGAGTTGCTGTAGTTTGCTGTTTTCCACGTTGCCATTGATGTTGTGCTGAACCTCCAAGCCGTTGACCATTTTTTCTATACTCTTCAACTCTGACGGCGAGTTGGAAGGTATAGCGGTGACCCTCGATGTTGGCTGGGCAGATGGTGGGATTGTGGCAACGGTTGTTCCAGTGGAACCAATATCTGCCGAAGCTGGAGACATTGGATTCTGAGTGGGCGTAGGAGACACGGATATTGGCCTCGTGGGAGGTGAATTTGAAGCAGCTCGTGGATGAGGGCTACTGCTTAGACTTCGTGGGCCTCCGGAGTTTGATCCAGGTGTAACAGCGTCGAACGCCGAACCCATGCCGGAACCGGGTAAACTGTATGGCGAGAATCGATGTCCTTTCAGACCGTGTAGTGGCGAGGATGGTGAGTGGCCAGAGTAGTGACCGAAAAAGGCTGGGTGTTGTGCTGCTAGGGCAAGTTGAGCGTTGAACAGCAAGCTAGGGTTCATTGCTGCCGCTGCGGCTGGATTATGAAGCAGTGAGAGATGATGCGGAGGGTACAATCCAGGCGGGTAAAGATACGGTAACAAATGGGGAGGTGGATGGATGGGAGGTCCCACCGAGATGTTCGGTGAGGGATATGATGTACCGGCGCTACTCGATGATTCCTTGGGGCTGCCCGAGGTCGGACGAAAGGCACCTGTGCTTCCTGAAACGCTGTCTGAACAGTTGGAATCACTTCCGTCGCGTTCGTTCTCGTCGGACTGAAGTCGCCTTCGCATGGCTTCCTCTGCCCTCTGCACATCTTCAAAGTTGAACCATCCTAGCAGGAATAAAGAGAGAAAGTACATCCATTAGTATACTTGTGTAAAATGTATAAAATTCAGCTCAAAATTACCTGCATGTTGTTGCATTTGCTGGCTGAGTGAGAGGAGTGGGCTTTGTGGTGGTCCAACGACATCCAGCAGTTTGTCGTCGTCGTCCATAGTTGATATGCTATTCGTTCGGTGGTCCAAACCAGCTGGACCTCGGGAAGAACTGACGGAACTTGGACTAAGTTTGTCACCGTCGGAACTCCGCTGGCCCATGAGCGACTGCCGGAAGGCGGAACAACTGGAAAGAGGGAAAGAACCACTTGAGAGAATTTTTTAGGAATTGCCATTAAGTAGGTCGAGTTTAGAACATTCCAAAGGGGACCAATTTGTGTACGACTGAAACCCAAAACGTAACCAACAATGTGTCAACAAGCTACAAATCACCAAAAATTATCACCCTTCCCTCTAAGCAGTTTCACAAATTAGAACGTAACGCTTGAGTTTCCTCCAGAAAACCAGTCATTAGGAAGTTCACCCTTTGGCGAAGGGTGCTAATGATCGATTTCCCATGCAGATTGCCTTGGGGTGAATATGATATGTGCGCTGCGAGGAGTCTGGGGTGCCTGAGGCGCAACCCTTAAAATGCTAGTATGGAAAAGGGTGGTGTGGTGATTCATGCCAGACAAATTGAAATAGTTGTTACAATCTATCTGTCTAGTGTGGCGTGTGGAGAGATGTTTATGTTCAGTCGATAATTTATGCGCCAACACAGTGCCTTTCAGTAGATAAACGGGGACGCATCATGACTCGGCACCTTTTTTTTCGGTAGCGGAGAGGCTTTTTAGGAAAGTTTGCACACAATAGTGAATAGGCAGTATGTATTTGGCTTTGTTCGTGTTTATTTCTAGATTTTGACTAATTGAATAATGATGATTCGTTATACGTTCCTTTTGCAGTGTTTTTGTTCGTTGATAAGCCACTTTTTGGCGGAAAGTAATTGAATGATAAATTGCGTGGTCACGTGACCGGAAACCGTCGCTAGCGCAAGGATTGAAGTGTGTTTTTCTGTCACCTTCGTAACTGAGATTCTTCTTTTTTTTCAGAGCAAGTTTTGCCCACAAATATTGAAGATGTTTTCCATTCATATGGAATCGTTAATGTACACATGAAAACTTGCCCGATGTCATGAATAAATAATAATTCGAAATGGCGTGCGTGCGGTTTTATTTAGTTGCCACCGATCGTAAGCTTCAAAGCATTGGTCCCCTTGACGGATCGGTTAATGCGAATCTAGTAAAACATCTGAAAAGAGTCTATAAACTAAACCTAAAAAATTATGTCAAAAGTCAAATTGTTACGAATCATAGCATACAAACTAGCAGTGGAAAATAGCTTAAGCCGATTTTAGGGCTGTTGTTTGATACACAAATCATTTCTATATATCAGGCTTGAAATGGAAAAATGGTTGATGCGTAGCAGGCGGTGCCCTGCAGGCGATCAATCGCTATTGTGACGTATCTGCACGTATTTTTTTTCGATTCAGAAATTTGTTCGCCTTTTTCCTTTTGCCTTCCAGAGGCATTGCGTTTTATCGTAATTCCTAGCGGGATGGAACCATAAAATAAAACACCAAAGTAAAGGGTTATAGTGTTCGGGGTGATATTTCTGTCAGCTTGTATGAATTTTCTTTTATTGTTCCCGCCAACCGTATGGGCTGTAGTAGTGGCATGACATGAGTAGCACCATAACGTTTATGAAAATGTGACCGCCTAGGCAATAAAGTTTCGTGTTAGAATTCGCGCGATTCGTGAGCAAAATCAAAATGCTCACCTGTTTTATTCCAATTTTTATTTGCATATTTTCCGATGGATGCAAAGTATGCTAGCTCGAAAAAAAATCCAAAGGGTTCGATCAAACAGAAGGGATACTTGTTTGTTTGATGATAGTAATGACTTACATTTGATTATGAGATCGATCGAAGAGCTGACGACGCTAAGCCATCAGGAAATGTATTACTTCAGATGTTATATAAATCAACCATGAAAAGTATTTTGGCCTGGATTTTTTAGAGCCTGTGTCTCGTGGAATGGTAAAATTGCTTTAAGGAGAATATTTGTGGTTGTCAGTTTTGATTGCAGCATCAAAGCTGTAAATCCACTGTATTTAGCGTGACAGCATCTTAAGTATTGAATTGAAGTCTACATGACTGGAACAGTTTTGAATATCCGATACAATCTCATGTGGAACTATCTACATTCGGGTTAAAATTAAATAATCTGCCGTCTCTGTTGGTAAACTAAATGATGTCAATTATATTGAGAGAATTTTAGGATAAAATACAGAGGCGTTACAATTGACCACCATCAAGGCGTGTTATAAAGCAAAGCTTGTAAGATAGCGTCCATTTGTGGATTTAATAAGCAGTGTTGGCCATGCATAATTTATCTTAAATACATTACGTAGCATAAGCGTAGCAAAACTTTGAAATTTCATTAATGAAATGAAGTAAAATGCTACAATTGATAGCTCAGGAGTCTAGCATAATTCTACATGATTGCTGGAGTAATCTAGTATTCTCTGACAGCATGCCGCTTGAGTTCTGTTGACAATTGTCATTTTGCATTGGCCAAAACATATGCAACTTTCTGATTTCGCTTGCTCTTCAGTGCCTAACCTTACAGAAAAGTTTTATTTTATAGTAAAACTCTTGTTCACTATATATTTCAGTGCCAACAAGGTTTCCAACAAGAGTTGCGCTAAATAGTTATAGAACTGAAAATAATAATATGATTTTTATATTTGTGATATCAAGTGCTAAAATGGCTTGAGACAGTCTAGGCATGGAACTTCGAAAGAAAATAATCGAAGATTATGTGGGCGGCATGTCACAAAAAACATTTGTGATAAATAAAACTTGAAAAAATCGACTAAATCAAGACTGTGTTCCAAGTTTCGCACAACCGAAACATTTGCCGCGTTTTTATTCGACACAATAAATTTGAATTATTTTTATTTTGATCACCTGCAGTTTTTTTTTTTGTTAATTTGCCACAACTTTTTACAACACAGTTTTAAGATCGTCTGTGGTTGGTTGCATATGGTTTTTACAACATTGTACCTTACGAATTTCAAAATAATCATGTCTTGGAGATCATTTTGAGCAGGGGATCTCTAGAATTGTTGCGAATGTAGCTAAATTTTTATAAAAGTTTTGAAACAACCACAAACTAGCCTGTATTCTAAAACTCTGCATTTATTTCACGACCACAATTGGAATGTTTCAACACACGTATGAGTTTATAGACACATTTTCAAGGCTTTAGCAGAATGCCATTTCTGCCACTGAGCATGTACTATATTCCTAAATATTGACACTCCCTGGATGTTCTATGCATTCTCATTAACTAAGTGGAGATTTCAGTAACCAATGTGAGCAAAATTCCTGAAATTGGGCAAGCTATACTGCCGAAGTTTATAGAAGCCTACGGAGACCACGCCGACTGAGATTTGTAGCTATGAATCAAAGAGAATGGAACCGACTACTATACGGAAGCCTGGTGATAATCGAAGTCCGCACTTCGCATTATTTAAGGCACAAATATTTAGAAATTTAGACAGTTCGCTCAGGACATTTGAAGCACTAGTATACTTTGGTGTAGCTAAAAAAAGATTAGAATTTGGTATGAGAAATGTTTGTAGTTTCTTAGAGTTGTGACTTAAAAAATTCGAAGTAATTATGCAAATTGACTATAATGGCGGCGATTTGTGAATTTCATCAACCATTAACCATGAAAAGATCAGAAGATGCCTTAACTTCTCAGAGTTTTGCAAACAAAGTTTCCGGTTTTAAGGAAAAAATATCCCAAATTACGACCAAGTTTTCTGAAGCGTCATGCAGCTCCAGTAACTTCAACGAGAAAATGTCGTTTCTTTCCTTTGTTCCATAACATTTGAACATAATTCGCAATGCAGAATGGGCCAATAATTTAATCTAGCGAGACAAAATCGAAAGCGCAAATATGAATAAAGACGTTTGTGTTCGTTTGCACACGTCACTGTTAATTCTGTTAACTTTTCTTCATACTAATATGGCTATTTTGATATCTCAACTATAATAATATAAATCGATTGATCTAGTAGTTAAAGAAAAAAAAAAGATATATTTCTCAAAAGATTTGCGGAATCTAGCGAATGATGTGGACAAGCAATCATGGCGACTGTGGCAATTATCTTTACATCTTTACAACAAATTAGTTGATCTATATTACGAGCAGTGGTGTTAACAGTCATTTCGGCTTAATGCGATTCATTTGCCGATAATTCGTTCCAGACGTTGATTTTCAAAGTATGGAAAACGTATCACGTATGGAAAATCCAACTGCAGCTTGTTTTGTTTACGTTATATCTATATCATAGCTTGGTATAATTTTGTTACTTCTGGAGGATTTTTTTGTTGCAATTTTGTTATTCTAGCTACATCCACGATCTTAATTCTAACAACCTCTGTTATAAAAACAGCGTAACTGACTAACACAACTAGCCCTGGCCAAATACTGGCTCAATTGCCATATATATTGACAAACCAAACAACAACTTCTCTAACGTGAACATTATAATGCTTGCTATTTTTGAGTTATGTGGAAAACGAATGAGAAAAACATTTCTTTTCATAATTGAAAAACCAGAAAAAACTCTCAAGTGCTCTTTTTTAGAAAAAGAAAAAAATGAAACACTTTTTTATTGATTTACTGGTTTATTTTTTTTTTACTTAATGAATTTTTTTTTAATTTATCACTTGTTAACATGAACATTTTTCTTTAAATATCACTAGAATTTTTTTTTCTTTTGACAGATAGGCCTATTTCGTCTGCAATCGACAGACTTCCTCAGTCTCGAGTGCTCAAATAAATAATTTTACAGTGCGACAATTTTGCCTGAAACTTACTAAGAGTGTAATGTTTAAATTGAGATGAAACCTGCCGGCCTCCACGTCTACAAGGTAAGAAAGGCACCGGAACGACAAACAAACATACGGTAGCTAAACCCCGCGCCAGGAAGCTGTACCGTGAGTGGCAGACGAAACCGAGGTGCGTCGTGATGGACGACGAGACTTACATCAAGGTAAAGCAGTTGCCGGCCAGGAGTTTTACGTTGGCCGTTCCTGAGGAGGTAAGGAAGAAGAAGGTGGACAAATCCATCAAAAAGTTCTTGGTTTCCTTGATGATAGAAAATTTGCAGCATGAAAATGAACATGATTGACCATCCATGGTTCTTACTCTGTTATTGTAAGCTGAGTTGAAATACAAATAGAGAAAATTAACGGTGTTTTGGATTGACATACATCATAAATGTTTGTAAACTTTTACTTATACATATTTTTTACTTTTAGATATTTGCAATGATCGCATTTGATCGCAAATCAAAAAATAAATAGAAGAAGTGTGCTGACGTGGATTCCCACAGAAGTTTGTGTGTGTTTGGTGCAATTGACTATAGCAACAATACAAGCTGTTTTTCTTGATATTATTTTTGAGGAACAATTAAATCCACCAGCAGGGATGTTGTTGTGTCTACACACAAAGTGTGATTGGATACGGTTTATTTTACACGGGAACATGAACAAATGATCACATACTTTGTTTGCGTATTATCTTTTTCGACATTTCAGATTCTTCTGACCCTTCTAAGATGAACGGCTTAGAATCCAATAACGATATTCAGAATGGATTATTTTTTAGCATAATACGTTACATGAAAAAATGCTTAGTGTTGTTATTTGTTTGCTTTGTTTTTGAAACTAAAGTTTGGAAACCCGCAAAGCATCCAAGAGGAAACTGGCACCATTTGATTTGAATTGAGTATCCGGAACAGGAAAATTGTGGCGGCAGTTCCAAGAGAAACTAATTATTACGGTTATCAGTATGAAATGGTGAGGAAAAAGGACAAAATGAGCCACTTTGTGTTGTTTGCTCTAAACGGAAACAGCTCCATTGAATTTGGATTTACCCTTTTTTCTTCATAAGAAATGATACTTTATACCTCCCTCATTTAGCGGCAGAAAATAATTTTGCCTTCTATACACTGATTCCAATAAATCTTAACTTTTAGTAAGAGAAGTGAAAATTAAGAAGCTAATTTGTTGAAATCTCTGACAAAATTTAGCAGATAGATCCGGAGAAATAAAGCATTTTAATATAGTAGTATAAATATGGAAGAGTGATGTAAGCGTGTCTTTTGAGATTTTGTTTTGTTTTATTTTGTACTAACGTGATCCTTATGCATACCTTTTGTAAGCTGTTGTAGTCTAGGAAATGTAATCTATTGGAATCTAATTAAAAAAATATGACCAGATTTGACTTTGATCTTTTTGAATTTTAATGGAAGATATCAAAAAAGAATAAAATATAAAACATAAAAAGAATAAAATAATAAAACATCAATTAACTTCTTAGAGATATAGGTTTTGAAAATAATAATGGACAGGAATATAGAGGTCTGATGATGGAAACAGAACATCTACGAAATGAAATTGTGCTTCAGATGTGTTTACATGAATGTTTCATGAGCCTTCTCAAAGTATTGTATCAAAATTTCAGATCAACTGTAATTGTTCCCTAGGTCATAAATCAGATGGTACAAAACAAATAAAAGAAATAGCTTAATCGCCTATATTATCCATTAGAAAATTGTTCTAAAACGGTTCGTTCCCATTTCTTCAACAACTACCCATTCCAAGGCTCACCCTCTTTACCGAGCGACCCTTCTTCGAATATAAAACACTATCATATCGTAAATTACCTATCAACCAGATCGAAATTCGGGGGATAACTATTGTCGACATAACTCTGTTGAGTTTTCGCATCAGAGATCGGGTGTCATCCCAAGTCATTTCGGCCACGTGCCGCATCATTTCACGTGTCTGCATAGGATGAGCTTGGTTCTGAATGCATCACAACCTCAACATCTCAATTGCAGTACCTTTAATACAAGCTAGAGACACGGACGTGTGTCCTCGATTCGTTATGGCTTGGCAAATGACAATCTTTTGTTATGATTATTAGTTCCACAAGTAGCGACCACCACCAGTCACAATTGCTTCAATTATGACAAATTAAACGTGGAATGGTCATATGATCCCATTTCGGTTGCAAGGGGTTGCACGCTCGGAGTACAGTATAAACATTTGATCAACCAAAAGAAACGGGTTCTAAAAATGGTACATGATGACATATAGAAAGAAAGAAACAAGGAAAGAAAGTACAAGTTGGACATGCACAACTCGGTGACTTTCGCTTAATGGGATTAAAATTGCACTTGACATGACTTTCGGTTCGATCCGGTGCAACATCATCATCGTCATCATCGTCGTTGGCACTCTACTGGGTACTGGTTACGACATATGACATCGCACCTCGCGCGAGAACACACCTCAAGGTTAGAGACATGTGTCATTTCGTCGCCTTCGATTACTCCTGTTCAAGTTTTGTTTTTCTTGCAAGCCCCTCTTATTGAAAGTACCTTATGTTTTCCTCTGGTTGGTATACAGGTGCTCTTCATTGATTGTTCGCTTGTACAGTTTATAAAAATAAAACATCCATGAAAGTACAGCGCAAAACAAGAGATCAGTCGAATTAGTTTAATTTTTCTCAATGTTCATCAGCCGTCAGCCGTATTAAGAAACGCCAACATGCTTGCTAAATTAGCTTTCTCAATTCGAGACAAAACACCTCCTGAGCTTAAGAAACAGACATTCAAGCGAGCAAGCAACCCGTTGCACAGTAACTTGTTTAATCTAATTATTTTGCACTTAACCTTTATTTGCGCACCACCTTAATAAGCTCATCCACTTATGCGATGCAACACTGACATATGCACAACGCGGTTGTACCAATTTATCCTTAAGGTTCGCAACAAGAGCACTTTCGTGTAGTTTTCCTCTTTTTATGCTGGTTTTTACATGATTTCGGAACAAATGCATTTTATCGTTCCTTCCGCAAGCACTCGCACCGAATACTAAAAGCCTTTTAAAAAATTTCCATAAATAATTAATTTGTAATTGTTGCTCATCGTCATCTGCTCTGTTATGCGTCGTCGTTGAACTGGTCGATGACAGCCTTCTTAAATTATTATTTTTATGTATATTTTTGATACAAGCGGATGAATGTATCATGAAGCATATCGTCTGAGGTATTTTTTTATTTAATCAAGCAATTTGAAACCGGTGCAAAAGTGAAAGAGTAGCAAATGGTCCTGGTGAGACATGCTGAAAGGTGACAACATTAATGGTGCATTGAATAAATAGTGAACTTTATGACCAATGAGCTCAGTAGCTCTACATAACTTTGAATGGGACATAATGAAATAAAAACCAGATGGGCAGATGCGGAAACTAGACCATAATGAAAAATTACGATTATTAAGCACCATTTCTGTCAAAAATAATTTAACTATTGGTTGTTTGCATTTGGCTTGTTTAACTTTTATCATCATCATTTTCGAATAAAATGGCTTAATTTTCCACACACAAGCTTCAACAGCTGCGACCACTGTTTCAGGTTTTTTTTTCTTTCAGAGTACCAAAGCAAGGCTGTTCATCGGAGTGTCGTTGCAGGCTTGGTACTTCGAATTTGGCAAGGCATAATAATCTATCAACATCAATTCTACTTGGTGTGAGTTTTTAAGATAATAAAAAACGTATTTCTAATATTTAGCTTAACATGTTTGTTATTGTGCAATTGATTTGTCACCTGGTTGAATATTAGATTGTTCTTCATTGTTATTATTATTACATTATAAGGAAATTGAATCTAAATCTCTTGATAATTTTATCTTATTGACAGCAACAGGCATGATTCAATGCACTTGAAACTTGGGTGGAAGTTACTATAGGAAAGTAAAATAATTGCTCATTACTTTAGTGAATATGTCTCAGTTTATTAGATAGTAAAACCCTACAATTCTACGGTAAATTGTGGTGTTGAACAATTGTCAAATAACTTAGTGGTTTATTATCTAAGATGCTTTTGACATAATTTGGGGGTCACAGTGCAGAGGTCGACAGGAGAATATAGCAAACTTAAGCTTGAAGAACATTTTAACAAAATGTATACAATAATGCAGTTTTGAACTACCCCAATATAGATCTTTAGTTTGTTTTCCATAACCATACTAATTTTCTGGGAATTTCCTTTGTTTTTTTTTTAAATGATTTATGATGAATCAAAACTTATATGAAACAAATTTTACTCTTGAATCAATTTATCAAAAATGAAATATGGGCCCTGTAAAGGCTAATTTAGTTAAAAATCCTTGGCTACTTTCGCGCTGTCTGGCCACTTGACGGCTGTCTTCCCGCAAGTATGCGCTGCCTTCCCGCAGGTATATGGTATTATTTTCGTTTGATCCATTTTATAATCCTTACAAGTGTCCCTGAATAAAGCTAGATATCTTGTCACCTGACAGCTATTTGAGGCGTGGAATCTTGTTGGAAGTCAGTCTGCTGGTCGCCTTCCCGTTTGCGGGAAGGCGGTTGCCTGCCATGCCTGCTGACTTTCGACTGACGGCCACAACGTCGAATATCTGGCGACTGGGAACCATTTAATTGTTACGTCTGTGTTAGGAAAATACGCTAGTCATAGTTAGAAAAATTCAACCCATGTTTTATTATTTAACATTGTTGAATGATAGTTTTTGATTGCTGAATTAAGAATCGCGAAAAATGCCAACTGATAGCAAAATTCTCGAAATTCCATTGACACTCTACCCTTTCTGTAAAACGTGGTCTTCATTAAAAGACGTATATTAAATCATTTGCACAGAAAAATGATGAATTTTAACAGGCGCTTAAGATTTCCTCTCGTTTAATCTCAAGGCCAAGCAATCGTAAACAACGAAATTGTTTGAAAAATTTCATACAACAGACCAGATTGTATGAAATTAAGCTGCCTCAACTGTGTACATTAGACAACGCAGAAAATTACATGATTTTTTTACAGTCTTCGGCATGAGACCCTAGGAGTGGACAGCAATTTCTGCTAGAACCATACTGCGTTTCAAAATAGCCATCCGCTCAATTTCAACTCCTTCTATTCAAGTTTCACAGCCTGCCGTACTCTAACGGAACTATCAATTCTTTCTCTTTATATTTTTGGTTCTAGCAGAAATAGCTGTTCCTGGGGTCTCATGTTGATGAGAAGATACTTACTTCAACATACTATAATCAAGCTAAATGTTTCAATGCTGCCAAAACTCAAACCATTCTGATTTTGCACACCAACTCAAATCGATCTTGATGGTAACATTTGCATTAAAAAAATAGACGAATTTCACCGATTTTTCAGGCGAATGTACTGCCAACTGGTGATGAATCCAATGATGATTTGACAATAAATATAAATATAAAAAAACCAGCTCTATCAGATGGTTTACGGCAGCCATAGCGAAAGCAGTGAAGCAACTACGTTCGATGGTTGGTAATTACCACCGACTCCATCCCGAAGCGAAGAAGTCCTCGAATATGACCGATTTGCCTGTGCCGCAAGATCATTGTGACCGGCCAGACGGTCAGAAAATATTTGGCCAACATGGGCATTGTCATGAGGAAGCGGAAGTTTAGGCCTGCCGTGTCGAAAGCGCAAGCGGCCACCCAAAAGCAGCGGCTGAAGGTGCTCGTCAAGGACGTCTTCCCTGCAAAATGCAACGTGGTTGTGATAGTGGATAACGAGACGTCACTCTCGCCCGACGGCAATGACTAACAAGGCACCGGCTATTTCACGTTCCCAAGAAATAGGTAAGCAGTGACGTGAAGTACATCTCCCACACGAAGCTCCCGAAAAAGTTCATCTTGTGGCTGACAATCAGTGAGATGGAGATGTCAAAGCCGCTCATCTTTTCTTCGGGACTTGCGGCCAACGGGGAGGTGTACAGCACGAATTGTTAATCGTAAGTTGCGGCCCTCACTAAGAAACACCACCCGAAGGATGTCGTGTTCTGGCCGAATCTAGTTACGGCACATTACGCGAAGTAGCTGCTGGTGGCGATGAAGCGTTTGAAGATCCCAGTCGTCTCCAAATACGCCAAATAAATCGAATCTATTCGAACAACTTTGTTAGGCCGCCCGCCAAGGAGTGGAGTTATTTTTGTAAAATCATGAGTTAATACAGGAATCAATGACAATTTGGTTTGTTTTGATATCATTTATCATTTTTTTCCATCCATCCGAAATGTCTTCTGTTTTTTTTTTAACCGTTGTGTGTCGAACAAACAAAACACATTTAAGAGGCCGACAGGGAACGTTTTCACCCACGGATCTAAAATCACCATTTCTATGGAAATATCAAACCGATCTGGAATCTTTTAACACTTTTGAATTCAAAAACTCGACCACTTTCTCAAAATTGTCTAACATGACCGATGGAAATAATCCGTCTCCGGATATACGGGATTTCCGGAACCATGCTCCGAAAATGGTATACTTATAAAAGATTCAAATGGAAAATCAGCAGTAATGACACTAAAAGTCATTCAAAATATACACAGGAATATGCGTGATTGTCAAATGAAAATCCGGTGACCTGATCCTGGAACAGTCACTCTGGAGCAGGTTCCCATGAGGCCACGAATGGCCAGAAAATTATTTGAATTGAGCCCCAACAATATAGGTGTCAAAATTCTTGAAATTGTTCCAGAAAGACGTTTGCCATAGTTATTGGACCATCCGGTCACTTCTGAGTAGGTTTCCAGAAAATGGAATGGCCAGAAAATTATTTGATTTGAACCCTAACATTATGAGTTTCAAAATTCTTGGAACTGTTCCAGAAGAAAATTTCTAATCGTTATCGGTACATCCGATGAGTTGGCTGCGGAGTGGTCAGTGTAGAGCAATTTTACGGATCGCTGAATCGTTTTAATTATATGACAGCTGAAACTCTTCACTTTATTTCGTGGTGCAGTATGTTTACGTTATTTTTTGTGTTTGGTAAAATGGCGTCGAATTATGTTTAAAAGAAGCCACGGCTCTCCAGCTCTGTTTTGGCTTGATTTGGCCTCTTGTCACAATGCAAAATCTGTCCTGGGATGGTATAAGGTACAAGAGGTCAAGTATGCCTAACTTTCCAGACTTTGCCCGATAGAAAAAAATACTGGCCTCTGGTTAAGCGGAAATTCTTTGAAACTAAGAAGAAAGCAAATGGGATCAACGATTTTAAGAGAAGATGAAGAATCGCCGATGATTACTGCTTCTAGGTGGATGAATTTGCTTAATTGGGTGGATGGATTTGATCCTAACTACTCTTGATATAAATGAAATTTTCTGAACAAACAGAATAATAGTAATAATAGTGTAAATAATAGTACATTTGCGACTCTCAAACGTGCACATTTTAACTCAAAAGCGCAAACATTAATCATATCAAACATACTTTTTTCAATTAAATTACTTTCACTCACATCAAGGCACATATTTTTTTTATTAGATGCACACATTAATTAGAAAAAAAAATCATTAGTATTGTTAAATGCTCTGCGAGTGGATTTTGTTTAAATTATTTATGTCTTTCAGTCGTCAGCTGGTTTGGCACTTTCCAAACGGAATATTTTGATACAATGCCGCATATTTACTAATCATAATTGCCTTTTATGATTTTTTCTCCCAATTTTTTAAAGATATGGTCATTCGAGCTTCTTTGAAATGATTCTGAAATTGACTGCAATAGAAAAACATACTTGTTCATCAAAGTCACAGAAACCACGTAAGCCATGTAACATACAAAACACTGCTTATGAAGACTTGTTAAACGAAATTGATTGAACTACAATTCACGCAATTCCAGTGAATGAGAAAATTACAATACATCTTGCTCGACCCAGGCGGCTGAAAAAAAAATTGCAACCGAAGGCATTGGCAATCGGCGTTGCAATCAACTGAAAATTTACTCCTATTACCCACTCCTCGTAACCCCTGGTTGTGAAAGCACCCATCCCTGCCAGCTCCTTTTTCACATCAGATAGATAATGTGAAGAAATTGAACCGAAGAATTCATAAATAAATAAATATTTAAGAGCACACGTGCCGGGACGGGAAATTCGAAAACACATCAACCGGCAGAGAGTAGGTAATGTGAAAATTACAAGGCAGAAAATTTAATTCTGTTGCTGTACTGAATTCGATCGTTTGATTTTTTCTTCGAACTTCTTCAGTTCTATCCAGTAGGTATTTTTCACTCAGGGTGTCCTGGGCGGTGAAAGGCGTTTCCAGCGCCTGTCAGCAGTAATTTATCACAACATATCTCCACCGTAGAAAGAATTTTCCAATGCGAGAGGGTGGCTAATCGTAATTTAACTAGTGTGTAATTTACAACCTGCTGGAAAAGAAAAAGAGTGGAAAACCTCCAATGCACGAAAATAACGAGTGGAAACCTCGGCGGAAAATGTGTTCAGTTCTTCGGAGGATGGTGAGGAAAGCTGAATAGCAACGGAAACATTTCCATGAGCTAGAGGAATGCATTTAGTCGTGCAAGAATTCGTTGAATGCGTTCAAGTGTGGCGTGAAATGAAATTCTTGCAACTGCTTGCACCTGACGGATGGTTAGTTGTAGAAACAGACGTTTCTTTCAGAGTTTCACCGAATTTCAATTTACAAGTAGATTAGTGAATTTTTCATTCTACTATCGGGATACGTGTCGAAAGCGTAGCTTGCAGAATCCGTCTGTGAGAATGGAAGCTATAATCCACCCTATACGCACACCTCTTTGTGCAAGCTTTATTATCAATGATCACAAGAAAGGATGCTCTCAATAAAGTATGCAAATTTATGTGAATGGAAATTTATAGACGCGCATAGCAAACACGAATATCGGTGGTGGGGTTTGCCAGTATAATCCTGACACGGAAGCCCAAAGCCCACGCGAAAAGTTCCTGTTTCCTGTGCGATGCGATATATGCAAGTCTTGGCGTCGGCATCATCACACGTTTTAGAATTACCCTGCTGCTTGTTCTACCGTTATATCGAACCGAAGTACGAGAAAGGATACGCTCGCTTCTAGCCACCTCTTTACGCGGTGGTGCTGAAAGCATAAATCAGCATAGAAAATCGCGAAAACTCCCACTTTCGACTGAGACTACCGGAAAACATCCAACGCGATAGCATGTTCAGATCTGGCACGCTGACTGTGCGGAAACCCTGTTGGCAGCGTTTGCCGCTAGTGGAAACCTGAAACTGATATCATGATGATGTGTAAAAAGCTTATATATTGGGTGTGGTTTAATTTGCCACCAATTTGCATACTACACGAGTACAGTTTACTTCACATCCTCGTTCAGCTTTGAAATAGGGAATCAAGTGAGCCAAGATGCGACTCCCGGCACCCCATCATCGCCATATAGTCATCATTAGAAACGGGTTTTCGCCATACAACCTACCCACACGTAGCACCAGGAGGTTTTCACCAGAGCTCGCACTCAGACACTTTTCACGTTTCAGTTAAATTAAGATAGATGTATACCGTACGTGGAAACCACACGTTCGCTCTCCACATCGGTGGCACCTAGAGTTGCTCATTGGTAAAAACATTGGAGTGGAGTATCCTCCATGGGTTACTACTGTATATGTGTATGCAATGGCGTGTGTGTTCTCGTACAACGAATTTTGCCGGGTGTGAGGCTATAATTTAGACCACCAAGCATACGTACATGTACCTACATCCTACAGGAACTAGAAAATAGCAGAACCACGGCAGAAAAACGGTTGTAGCACCTCTAAAAGTGGAAAACCACCATCATCATCTAGAAGTAGCGTCCGCTTAGTGGGAGGAAAGAGTTAGCATCGCATAGGAATGTACTTGTTTTCGTTGGTATTGTTTGAATATCAAACAGGTACACACCTTCAGGTCATCATGGCTGGCCTGATAGACAAAATGAGCGCTACACGGCTACACATTTGAACACATTTATGAAGAAAAAAAATCAAACTCTTTGGTAATATACTGTTGACTTCTTCTCATTAAAATTCATATTCACAATCCAAATTCGCAATCAAATTTCTCTCCTAGTTGGCGTGGTCAGGTGTAATGTAGGTTCCACAAAGTTATGGTTCAAAGCCCTTTCTAACGGGAATTTTCTCTAGTCATAGAGGTTCTGTGTCGTTCGTTGTTTAGTGTTTGTTAAATGTTAAATGTTCGTTAAAAAAAACTTTTCAAACATCAGTGAAGGATTTCCTGGAAATCAACCGTGCGTTGGATTGGCGCATGAAAAGAAAGCGCACAGTAGGCGTTTGCCACAGTCAATGAGACGAATCCGACGAATCATGGCTTGCTGGGGAAAATCTCAACACATGAGTTCGCGCGACAGACGTACCCATCCATGGCAATAAGAGTGCAGTTTGGCTATATCAGCAGCACATGCATATGCAGAGCGGAAGACGGCGACGACGACAATAAATGTGGGCGAAATGTAAGGAAACACAATTATCTCCACACGCTTGTTAAGCCCCGTAAAAAAAGGACAATTTTTTTTAGAAAATAGATATGAGGATGATTGTCATTAAGTAACAAACCCATCCATCGTTATTTCATATGAGACATTATTTTTCCGGGAGGGCCTCCTATTGCGAAAACTATATGAAACCGCCCCCCTCTTTGAGGGGAAGATGTATTATTAATAGGGAGTTGGTGCGGGTTGTTTTGAAAATAATTTTTTATTGTTTTTTGTTGACAATATAATGAAAAAAAAAAATATAAGTATTGTGTAGTTATAGTTATTATTCAAAATAATAAAATCGTCATTACTCTGCGTCCTTTTATTATTTTTAACAATTCTTATGACGTAGACTACGTCTTACGGTAAGGGTAGGGTGTCAATTGAAAATCTAAAAATAAGCGACCGTCACGAAATATCGTTACAAATGAAACGCTAATAACTTAATAAATGCTCAGTAGATTTTCAAGATGTTTACATCAATCGGTTGGAAATTTTCCCGCGTATCAATTAAATAATTAAACATTCTTCTTTAACAAGTTTAAACTATTGAAAATAGAGAAAATATAAGGTGATGTCTTATAATGCCGATTTTTCAGAGTAAATTTACTAAATGCACTGTACTTTACTATCACAGATTTCAAATGTAAGCAAGGGAGGTCTCATATGCAGCAGTGAACGATATAAAAGGGGTACACCTTCGCAAATTTACTCATTAGTGTCGCAGTACTGGAGCTGGGCAGACCAACGAACCATCGAGGATCATCAGCTGGCGATGGCATAAGCTCTGGAGGCAACCTCGATGGCACGAAGCCTCTAGTGCGGAGCGGCAAAGCGCCAATGTGGATTTGGCAGCTGGTGGTGGCACGTACCATAGAAGGTGCAGTGGCGACCAACCAGTGGACAGGTAGCTGATTGCGCTGCAGGCTGTTGCTAGCAAGCCCTTGGCTAGGCAACCGTTGCTAGGCAGCCACTAAATTGCAGTGGTGTGCTAGGCAGTCGGTTGCCCAAGCCGGTGATGATTTGTTGCCAGCCGGTGGGCGCCACCACGAGGAGCGAAATAAGGTGCCTGAGTGTGTGTGATATTCTTGGTAGCCATCTTTATCTATAGCACAACGTGCATGGCAGAAATAACCTGCTTCGTGAAAAGACCGAGAAGGTTTCAATTCTAATGCGGAATATTTCAAATCCGTCCTTTTCAGGGCGAACAATCCAATTTTGAGAGTTTGTTTAATTTGAATTTATCTAACAACTTACCAAATGGCAGACAGCGGTGGCTTTAACAATTTTAGTTTTCTCTTCGTTGCATACCTTGAGCATTGTGCGCAATTTACAAATGGCTGCCGTCATGAAAAATTTAAACACCGGTCGTTAATAATTCGATCGTTTCTTGATTGATTTAATTTTGAGCTGAGATTTTTGCGCTAATCTAGATGTTTTTACGATTGTCATTTTATTTACTCAAGTATTTAAAATTTTACAAATAAAAGATGAATATATTTTCGCGTACATATTCATCAATCGGTGTTGGAAAATTGTAAGGAATGTTGCGTTCCTGCAAGTATCAAGAAACTCCCTATTACGGACAACGTTTTAATTCTCGAACATGATATTCCGTAGTAAAATTCTTTGCACATTCCAATTAGTACTGTTATGAATAGTTATTCTGTTGTGTTAACGATTCGCGTTGGATAAGAGTTTTACTTCTAGGTAGAAATAAGTTTTGAGAAACTAAAAGTGAGAATAAGTACGATGCCTAATCGATTTGATGTCAACCGTATGCGCAAATTTCGAAAGCGCGGTAAAATCGAACAAACAGAAAACCCTCCGAAACGACCATGTACCGATCCTCGGAGACAGTACCTACGTTGCAATGTTCCGCTACGAAACTAAAGAAACTAATCAAATGGTTTAACGTAGTCTACGTCAACCGGTCGTGTGTTATACACAACCCCACTGATTTTGACATGAGATGAACAATTGAGGAATTCAAAGGTCCGATACATACAAAACATATTTTGGAGGGTGATCAACTTCATCCGGAAATAGAAGTTTTTTTTCATATTCAAATTAATACATTAGAACCAAATTCTAACAGACAGGAATGCACAACACTAGATATAGTGGATAAAATCTTTACAACATCCAGAGTAGAACATGACTCGAGCTTGGAGGTGAACATTTTCAATTTAGTGAGCTGATTAAATACCTAGACGTAATTCTGGATGCTAAGCTGAACTGGAATGCACATCTTGATTATGCGATAAGCAAAGCTATTAGCGCTTTATGGTTTTTTTTTTTTTTTTTCTGGATTATCGAGATTTTCAGCCTCGGGCTGGTTCATCTCCCGTCGTAGTCACTCAAATACCTCTTTTGGGTATTTTCGTAACTTGTCCGGGGGTGAGATTCGAACTCGTGACTTTGGCGTGAGAGGTATGGATGTTAACCACTACGCCGGGGTCGCCCCCCGCTTTATGGTTATGCTCCAAAACCATTGGCAAGAAATGGGGCTTAAGACCAAATATTATTATGTGGGATTACACACCTATTATACGTCCAAAAATAACGTGCGCTTCGTTAGTGCGGAGGGCAAAAACCAAGGAAGCTATTGCAGAAGCAAAACTTGCAAAGCTTTAACGGCTTGCATGCATTGCTATAACTGGAGCTATGCGCAGCACACCATCGAAAGCACTTAATGCAGTTCTCAGCCATCTGCCGGTGCATGTATATATGCAGAAGAGGCGCTCGGATGCTGAAAAAGACTAGAAATATATTGTTCGGCGATCTTACCGGTCATCTGAGTATTTTGCAAAATTTTAAAAGAGGAAAAAACTGTGAAAACTTTGAAGGGAGACTGGATGAAACTATGACGTTCTAGGGCAGGAATCTATGGCCCTGCAATTAAATATCAGAGGCTATAGGACAGTGGCCAACAGTGCTTCAAGCAGAAATCTTTGCGATACTAGAATGCGTGAATGTTTTTCTGAAAGAAAGTACAGATATGCAAATAATTGGATTTTCACAGACAGTCAGGCAGAGTTAAAATCATTATGCTCTTATGAATGTACATCAAAAATTGTTTGGGAATTTATTCTCTCATTGAAACTACTGTGTCAAACGAACTCAGTAAACGTGCATTGGGTTCCGGGACACTGTGGCTTTGAAGGGAATGAAAGAGCAGACGATCTTGATTAAAAAGAATCTAGGTCACAGTTTATTGGCCCAGATGATAACCAATTGGTTGGCTGTCAAACAGTGTAACCAATCTAAATGATTTATAATTCCAAACGCAAATAAAACCACAAAGCTCTAAGAGCTCAATAAGAGAACTCTTTGTATATATAGGGTGTACCAGTAAGTCTTAACACGATTTGTAAATAACAATACGAGCTCGCTTTATGATTAAATTGAGAGTTCATTGCACTTTTATGTTCTCTACAACATTCTTCTACAGTTCAACGTGACATCTCCGAGATCCATGAGCAGACTTTTGATCTAACGCTGCTCATTAGCTTCAGCACAGACTGTTTCCCAATGATTTTGATACTTTTTTCCAGTCTCTTTAAAATTGTTTTAAGGAATCTGCTGCAAATATACCTTTGTCAGAGCCCAAAAAGTTTCATTTGGTCATGCCTGGGGACAGTTTGGAGGATTTATTTCCTTGGGTACGAATTCGACTCTGTTGCCTTTGTACTAGGCTACCGTAATGCATTGATGCCAAATCTGGCCAAAACTGTACTGGATTATTATGTTTCCGGATCTTGGGGAACAGGCGCCGCTCCAAGCATTCCCGAACGTAAACATCAGCAGTAATCGTATCGGTTGTTACAAACGGAAATGAAAGCATTCCACACTCACAAATTGCTTGCTACCATTGCTTTTTTACCGAACTTTTCGGTAAAAATTGACACATCGGAATCGTCAATAATTTGACCAGCACGGATCGTGTAGAACTGGTCACCCGGAAGCGTCTTACAATCAAATTTTATGTAGGATTCATCATCCATAATTGCGCATGCCGATTTCCCACACAGCAGTTTATCGTATTATTTACGGGTCCTTGGTTTGACAGATGCTGCTTGTTTTTCACTTCGTTGTGGCTTCTTTTGCTTCTTGAAAGTCCTTATTCCATTTTGTTTGCACGGTCTTCGAAGCTCCCAGCTTTGAGGGAAACAGCTCGAACGGAAGTACCCTTTTTACGGGCAAAAGTTTGCGTGATTTTTCGGTCCAGGTTTTGGTCCACAGTGCCCGGTTTACATCCAGTTTTTTTTCTTGTCCTGAAAGGAAGACTCCTCACTTTACTTCCGAATCGTGTTATGAACTGCTCCGATGATCACACCTTCCATTTTAGCCAACTGACTCGGTGAAAAGTTGGGAAAATTACACCATTTGTGCGCGATCTGTTTGCACTTTCCGGGGAAATGCTTCGCATTTTCATGAAAAGTAAATGCAGCGGCACTGGATACTCACAGAGTTAAAGATTGAAATGTTAACAATCATACACAGTAATGATCAGCTGTTTGAATGTCATCTGGAAGCAACAGTGGTGCATCAAAATTGTACTTAGACTTTCTGGGACACCCTATGCACTGGCCTAGTAAGAAGGCACTGTTGGCCGGGTTCAGAATGATATATGCTCCTTTTGTAACCTTGAAAGTGAAACATCGGAGCATCTGCCTTGCAGCTGTAGTGCATTATTTAGGCGCAGATCACATAGGCGCACCACAACCCTCTTGGTAGTGGTGGTATACAGGTTATCTTGGAAAGGTAATTGGATTCATAAACCAAATCATACCTGGCAGGGAACGTGTCGAGGCTAGCAGCTGATCACTCAACAAATAGGGTTTAGCTTGCATGATGTGTATATAGAAAACAGGGCTTTACTGCAAAAGTTTGTATCAATGGACGCAGTACTGTTTAAGTCCCCAAAAAAAAAAAAAAACAATTCATCAGAACGACTTTCAATACGAAATTTGGCCTTGGTGATCAGCTGCTCTTCAGTCTTGGCCACGCACGAAGATATTGGCATATATCCTCCACTGGAGGTTCACCCAAAAAAATTGTTTATGTCCCAGCTAAAGGACGTTTGAAGGTTGGCGGTCTTCAGTGAAACGTTTATCTCCAGCTTGTCTATCTCCACAGTAATTCATTGATATAATGGGCAGAGGCCAGGTGCACCAAATAGACCACATCTTCCTACGTGTGATAATTCTTGGTGAAGACAGCGACATCCAGCAGGCACTCTGTACTGTGTATCTCCCTGTTCACCGCAAGCTCTGGAGAAAAGAACAGCGGTTTGGATATTCCCTCATCGCTGATCGTCAGCCAGAGAAGGACATTCGTAGGGAACTTGAAGTGGGAGATATATTTGAAGTTATACCGTTGGTGGATGGACATAAAAAACCCAATTGCCTGCCACTGGTTGTCGTCCAGTGTCAAGTAGATCTCGTCATCCTTTATTACGACGTCACGCTTCGCCGGAAAGAAGTGTTTCAACAACACCTTCAGCCGCTTCTTCTAGGTGATTACCTGCTGCTCAGACACGATCGGCATCGGCTTCCACATAACAATGCCCATCTAGTCCAGAAACTCCGTCTTCCGCTTCAGTTCACCTACCATATGCGTGACAATGTTTGCACCCTCGCATAAACTAAGTTCCCGTTTCACCTGTGCATACAATCCCTTGGTTTTCTTTGCATACACCTAAGCTATAATTCTAATCATAGTAGGTTGCTAGTTAAAGAAGCCGATTTCCTTAGTTTGACAGTTGCGCCATTACGAAGTGGCAATGTATTCGAGATTAGTCCCACGCGCAAATGCCGCCAAAAAACATTTCAATCACCGTAGACCGTGAAAATGGTCTTAAACCGAGACAAGAAAGGTCGTATGAGGTCAGCTCGGATTCCGAGGGTTATCGCTGCCATCAAAATGAAGATTCGGGGGAGGCCAGTTCGTTCAATGAGGAAAATGGTGAAGGAACACGGGATCAGCGACATTACGGCACGGAAGATCGTAAAGACGAATTGCGGGATTACGTTGAGGGCACGAAACAAAAACATGATTACCAACCGCATCCAAAAGCTACGAGTCGAGCGATGTAAGAAAATCTTGAACTCCCTTAAGCGAAAAAATCCGGTAATCCTGTTCACCCACGAGAGTATGTTTCCCGATGCTCCAGATCAAATTCCACAACCGATTGCTATATTAGTTCTCTTTCGGTTAAAGATGTGGCCGACGAGCATAAAATCGTGTATCTGACCAAGCATCCTGCTAGCGTCATAGTGTTTGGATTGGTGGCTTCTGATGGCTTCCGAGGCGACAAAGTAATCACGCAGGTTTATATCGGTATTTTAAGTAAGTATGTTCTTCCGTGGATCAGAGAAGAAGGACCCGAAAGCAACTGTTGTATTTTAACAAGATGGGGCTCCGTGCCACACATCGAACCGCACTTAGAAGTGGTTGCAGGAACATCTGCCGTTCTGGGCGAAGGATATGTGGCCGTAATCCAGCCCCGATCTTAATCCGCTGGATAACTCAATATGGCGCGTCATGAAGGCCAAGGCCTGTTCTCAACGCCACCCGAGTACACCAAGCCTCGGACAAATATTGACCCGTACCTGGAGAGAAATGGATCCAGCGTGTAGAGGCCGTATTGCAGCAAGTGAAAACTTGATCGATGATTAATATAGTTTAATAGGCTCTCAGGAACAAGTTTGAATTAGAAATAGTTATTGAAAATGTACTTTAGGTATATGAGAGGTTTCAATCGTTTTCAACGACCTCCAATAAAATCAGTCGGAGAATGTTATATGAAATCAAATAGTTATTATTGAAAAATTACCTTCGAATTGTTGCAGCAGTTGAAAATTGTGCCTCGCTGAAAAAATGAAAAAGTGAATTACAAATCTGCAGTATTAATTGACCAAAAGTGGCAGTTTTATTTTCGTTGACCTATGCCCCAATTGAAATGTCAGTTAGGGATGTTTTATTTAATTGTTATTCGAAAAAATCCACCAAAATTTGTTGCTTTTTTTTAGTTTTATAACTTAATTATAAAACTTTTAACTTATTGAATAGTTCTAGAGTACTATTTAATCATTTAATAAATATTTGGCAATATTTGTTTTATGAATACATTATGAACGACTTAATTTAAAGACTGTTCATTTTTTAAAGAGGACACTTTTGTAACGAGATAAAAATCAGAAGCTTTATTCAATTTTGATGGATTTTGCTTTATCGTGTAATTCAATACACTGACAGACGATTGTCATTTTTTATCTGAGTCAAAACAGTTTGAGTTTAGGAAAATGGAGCGAATTGCTAAAGACACTAGAGTTTTGATTATTCAAGAGTACTATGTAGACTTTTTCCTTCTTCTTTCTTAGCATTTCAAACTTATTGCTATCGCAATTAGCTTATTGTTTGTTCTCAACTTAGTGTTCAAAATGCACTTACACAGTTATTAATTAAGAGCTTTCGATGCCAGGTACCATTTTTTCATTAGTATGAGCAAGTACAATCATACCCCAATCCTTAACGAAAAATTCCTAGACCAGACCGGGAATCGAACCCAGCTACCTCCTGCATGGTGTTGCTTTGTAGCTGCGCCTTTCCCGACTGAGCTAACTCGGTAGACATATTGCTCAAATTGTAAAAAAAAAAAACGAAGACTGGAGTGCACAAAAACATCAAAAAGTTTGAAGAGGAGCATACTGTGGACGATCTGCAAAGATCCAGAACCAGAAGCGGCCCTGTCAATCCACAAAAGGAGAAGAAATGTGTTGAGCTTCTGTTATCCGAAAAACAGAACTCAGATGGAGAAATTCGGCAAAATTTCTTGTGTGGCAGACTATTTGCTCATGTACCAGAAAAAGTTTGCCATTTTTCACCATTGAGACCATAAACGGTGAAGTTTTTCGCAAGGAATGCATAGAAAAGCGTCTTGTTTTACTGTATCCTGACCTGTTCTGGCCTGATCTTGCATCCGCTCACTATGCTTCTGCTACGCTGGATCTGATGAAGGAGCACGGTATCAATTTTGTGCAAAAAGAGGATAATCCACCAATTTTCCTGAAATGCATCCGATCGAGCGCTACTGGGCAATAATCAAGTGGCGCCTCCGAAAGGAAGGCAGAGAGACACAATTTGTCAATGAATTCAAAAATGTGGTCATTTGCTAGCCGGGAGGTATCGCAGAGAACTTTGGAAAGGCTAATGAAGGGTATTCGTCAAAAAGTGCATTAGTTTCATATCTTGGAGCATTTTGATGAAAATTATATTTTTTCCGTAATACAGAGACAATAGTGATTATTACACATAAAACTGTATTTGAATTTGATTACCAATAAATAAAACATCTGCAAAATAATGTTTCCTCTTTATAAAAAGAACAGTCCTTATGCATAGCGTGCTTCGACATTTTTCTCAAGGGGACATTTCACCGAACGAAAGGAAATATTCACTCGTTCAGTTTAATTTCAATTATTAGGCTTATTTAACGTGAAAGTGCATGGAATGCTCACATATTATGCTTTAATTAGCATTAATCTCGTCGTTCAGAAGCAAGGTGAATTGACCTATTCTGGGAGATCTAAACATATTGATTACACTCTTTTTATGAGTATTTCATAAGTGTCGTTGTATTTCGTTTCTCCTTGCTCCTCTGACAATCGACAGATTTATGCATAACTGATTGAAAGTGTCTTACTTCTCAAGTGAGGAATACTACTGGGGTTAAATTTTATTTGGCTATCGTTCCATCGTATCGTTTAAACTGCATGTAAAACAGTTGTTATATTCTAGGTAAAACGAAATGCTGCATTTTTGAGAGCGTGTGATTTATTTAAAGAACCATATTGGAATGAAGGAATGCCTCGGTAGTTGAAAGGTAATTAAATTTAAGTTGAAGTTGTCATATAAATTTACTCAGTGTGTGGATTTAATGAAAGAATTTACTGAATTTGAGGTTCAGTTTCCCCTATTTTGATTCCACATGAAAAAAAAGCAGTTGAGGCTACTTCTGGCTGTCTTTTTTTTTTTTTTTCATATAAAAGTTGAAATAGAAAGGTTCATCTAGAATATTTGCATACAGAACAGCGGTTTTCAAAAGAGGAAGTCAATAAAGAAATATATCATAGGGTATGTGTCCCTTGATTATAGCCTATTATGCAACGATCGATTAGATTTTTTATTATAACTTATAATTTTTTTAAGCTGTAAGCGAGATTCAACTATTTATACACTCGCTAAGATAAGTTTGATAAAACATTTGGTAATATGTATCACGAAAAGTTACACAACTCTTTTTATAAAGTCAGAAATATTTCGAGATATTTGGATTTAATGTCGGTCTATAAGCACCAAATTGGGTCTATTTATGGATGCAACCTCGTTCCATTCGATGCATTTATTACTAAATGCAGTCTTCTTTTTTTTCTTCTTTTTTTATGAATTAAGGCATCGCCAGCTGTATTCGCTTAACTTAACATACAATTTCAAAAAACAAAATACAATAAAACTGCTTTAAGGCACTTAAGTGATGTTCATAATGAAAATATTATTATTCATTATACAATGATTTTGTTCCTTCGGTTTGTGTTTAGATGAGCCACTTGAATATAAACAACCGCAAACTCATGCATTTCCAATTAAAATTTTACCAATAACAGCCTTTTTACTACGTTATTGATAAAACAGGCCATAGTTGGGAACATACAAAAAATATGTTCCCAACATTGGGTCTACGATTTTCTTGTAAAATCATTGTTATTTTAGCTATGTGAACAGTTAGTTTGTAACGTGTAACTATTTTCTGTACATCCAGACTGCATTACTTGCTTTATCGATTCAATAAAGCCAAATTTAGATCACTTGAAGATCGTGAAGATCATCTGTTCAGCTTAACCAGTGAAATCATGATGCCCCAAAAGTTAAAGAAATCGATAATTACGCGGAAGTGAACAACTATAAGTTGATACATATTGTTTCAATTGCTTCGGATTACATCGGTCATCCTAATAGCAACATGATTTTGTTGATTGTCGCTAAATTAATGATATATTTGGTACATAGGCCGAATGTAGGTGATAGGCTAACATTACATCTCGTTACCCTAGCTGATATTTCCATTTGTTTAGTTCTGCATAGATCTGAGAAGAAATATTTCGAACAAGTTGAGTAACAGGAGATGCAGCTAGAAGTTGAGAACAAGCTTTCTGACCATACATACAAAGCCTTGGAGAATTTGAAGAAGCCTAGTCAGTCAAGTCCTAAATAAGAATACATGTAGCCTGTAAAGGACCGCTGCTGCTCAATCATTCTAATACTACAATACTACATGTATTGTATATGTTATTTTTGATATTTCTGTTTGATCGACTTACTCATGAAAACATTAGATCGAAGTAGACATTTACAATCGGTGGGCGTTTTTTCTCTCTCGCTGTCATGTTGTTTCCATTTGTATTAGTTTAATTTAAGTGCAGTTTATGAGCGTATTCTACTGTTTTATTGATACAAAAAGCTACGGTGTGTCGTGAAGAAATGGACAGTAACAAAACCGCAATCTTTTGTGAACTTTATATGTGGTCACGTGTGCTGCCTTTTGTTGACTTTTATGGTATTGTGCCAATCGGCATCCAAATAGGAAGACAATCCAGTAACCAGCATTCATTCCCGGAAACTCAGACATGGTGGCAATGTTCTCCAACTTCCTGTCCACTGTTTTGGTCGCGATATCCTTGGCATATGAATCTGAACACAAGAAGGAAATACCTGGGTTCCACCACAGGAGATCAGAATACAATGGAGTGTAAAATAACTTGCTTAGCACTGTCCCACCACGAACAATTTAACCTTATTAACCCTTGCATGGGACGACTGACACTGACTGACAAATGCGAATTAAATACAAACCACTGTCCAAAGCTCATTGAATGTACGTTCAAGAAAAAAAGGAAAGAAAAGATTAAATTTGATCTGGTCTTTCTTAAAAAAGTTTCACGCTCTTGATGTGCATCGAATACAAAACAAAAAATCATTCTATCATAGAAATATTGTGTAATTTTATAATTTTCCAGGATTCTTTCATGTACTGCTTGTGTATGTAGACACCAAACTAGAACGACTTATTCATCATCACAAAGGCATAAAGTGCATAATTCTTGAGTTAATACATGTTTGTTTAACCTATAAAGTAAAAACCTTTTAATTTTTATTGATATTTTAAATACCGCCAGAAAAAAGTGCCCACCTACCCCAGTATCTCCTTTTGTGCAGCAAACTGTAAAATAAGTGAAAGATTCTAAGTTTTGTTGTTTTGATGGCATATTTATTATGTTCTTTTCTTGTCTGGTACATAAAAAAACACTTGTCCTGCAAATTCGTTTTTTTCTTCAAGAAAGATCAAACTATAGTAGATATTATGCATGTCAAAATAAAGTGCCCACTTCTTATTTTCTTAAAAAAAAAAAACAAGTCGTAGATCCAGTCTGTTGAGTGATCAGTAGTTGATATATCCTCCCTGGCCTTCAACAGTTTTTGCAAACGTTTCGGCATACTCTCCACCAGATTCTTCAGGTGTTGTGGGTCAAGATCTTCCCAGGCGTTCTCAAGAGCTTGAAAATAGTTATGTTTGTTGGTAACTCCTGTCTTATCAACTCGTAAATCCAAGATGGCCCACAGATTCTCTATTGGTTTCAGATCTGGACTCTGTGGGGGCCATTCCATAGATTTAATACGGCAGGAACGGAAGAATGCCTTTGACTTCTTCGCGGTATGTTTTGGGTCATTATCTTGCTGTAACACAGATTTGTTTTCCAGCCCAGTTTTAACCAACGAAACCTCCAAATTCTCACGCAATATGTCGATGTAAGAATCTGCTGTCATAATACCATCGATTTTTACCAAAGCACCCGCCCAAGAAAAACATCCCCACACCATCACGTTCCCTCCACCATGCTTAACTGTGCCCTGGATATGTCGATCATGAAGCGCCTTTTGCTGTTGAACAACTCGAATTTGGACTCATCAGTCCACAAAACAGTCTTCCAATATTCTAAAGGTTTATCAGCATGTTCCCGAGCAAATTTGAGTCGTTTCGCTTTGTTGACTTTGCTAATAAAAGGCAACTTCTTACAAAACCTGCTCTTCATACCGTGTTCAGCGATCCTTCTGCGTAGAGTACTGTCCGAGATCGGTTACTCTCCCTGAGGGTAACCTTCGGATTTTTCTTAATTTCTCGATTGATTCTCGCATCTGTTCGGGATTCTGTTCTACGTTTCCTTCCCCTTCCTGGGCGATCAGCTACTGAACCATAGGTTTTGTACTGTGCGAAAAGTTTGGTAACCACTGCTTTGCTGTAGCCATACTTTTCACCAATCTTGCGATGCGATGCACCTTTCTCGATGTCACGAATAACACATTTTCGGATCTACAAGGGAATAGTTTTGCTTGCCACCGTATTATCCATGGTTATTTAGATAACTCGCACTGAATCTTTCTGACCGACAACTGAAATCCGTAAGAAGATCAACAAACACTTGGAAACGTCAAATAAATTGAATACGAGGGGCGTTTGGATGTAAAAATTATATACACATAATATATTTTCAATTGGGCACTTTATTATGACACACCAAATTTACACCACGTATGGTTCAAAAAATAATTTTGCAAAATACACATGCATCTTTAAAATAATAATATTATCATGCTTAGAAAAATATATTAAAACGATATAATGAGTTTTTCAATGACTTCAGAGATGAAGCGTGTTCATGAGAAAAGTGGGCACTTTATTTTTACGGTGACTGTATGTTCAATAAAATAACTATTTAACTAGCATGATTTTTTCCCCAAAATGCAACTGTGTAGGGCGTCGTCGTATGCTTTGTTGGACATCTAACATAAATAAAACAAAATAGGGACACTGCAACAACGGTAGGCGGGTGCCAGTCAAACGCTGCTAGACCAAACCCGATAACAACCCACATGTGACCAATTTGGAAAGGCAAACCAGCATTGGTACGTGTGTGTGTCACTGTTGTCATCGGCGTCGATATTCTCGTTCAAAAGGAATAAACGAAGAGTAGGGTGAAAAACAATGCAATCACTACCTACATCTTGATTTGCCCACCAGACTGCCCGGAAGAAATTCCAACCGGGGCTTTTAAATTTGCAGTCCATTCGATCCCCCATAACAAATCTTGCGTAGAAATTGTGTGCGACGGGTAATTCCGTACAAGGAAGAAGCCAGGGCGGACGGAGTTTGTAATTCGATTCATTTTTCTAGGCTACTGTGTGGAAGCTTTTTTTCTACTGTGACTTTGTCGGAGAGGATTAAGAAAAGGCGATCAATGATGCTGGAATTGATTGCTTTTCTTCCGCCTCGATGCCCAGTAGGCCGAGATGGTGGAGATGGTGCGGGTTCGGGTCAGTACAACAGCGATTGAAGAGGCGAAATCGAGAGTATGGTTGATGGCAGGTATTTCTCCTTCTGGCAAGGGTCACGTTGAGGATACGCATCGACTTTTGTATCATGGTAAATAGGATTAAGAAGGATCTGATAATTGATATCGAAGTATTTATATTTACCCCACTCGGATAGCTATTCCGACCTGCAGGAAAGTTTTCCAGAATAGAACTAAAGATGGGTAGGCACAGCTATAAATCGCCGGAACGAAACAGCGTAAGAATTTGGAAATCGATTTTTTAACTTGTTTCATACATTTAGCAGAATAGATGATGTTTTCGTCATTCATTGACTTTCGGGTAAATTGATCGATCACTTTGCAATTTTAGAATTCAATGCGAGTGATGGAAATTAAATTGCTTCGCTGTCCCACTGAATAACATGTTAATCTTCAATTACGCAAATGTTGGTGATGTGGAATCAATCTCCCTCCGAAGCAGTCAGTGCCTTAAAATGACATTATCTCGGTCTTAAAGGATGTAATCTCGGTTAAAGTGATACCAAATAAACATCGAAAATAGGATCATGATAACAATAGCCGCAGACAGACTGTGCAAGTCAATGTGGATGACATTAGGAAATCAGAAAACACCCCATCTGTCGGATTGATCAGCTTCTGTCCAGAAGGGGGAAGTTGTTTATGCACGAGGATTTATTTGTTCAGGCTGTCGTTGCTGATTGCTCTTGACTGATTCGTGCATGTGCAGCTGAGCTGGGTGGCTTCGGGGAACGGTTGTTGTACGTTGTAGCACTCTGTTAAACTTGGCCGAGGGTGCTCCCTGTATAGTCTAGTGTAGGTGGTGATGTATTTGCACAAAGAATTATGCCTAGAGCACGGTGATAGGGACGGAAGGTCAAATCAATTAAAGCCAAAGTGCACATACTCACACCAACATCAGACAACTATGTAATCTGATCCTGATGTATAACTGCACTTAACAGGATTTCAATTATCAACAACAGTGATTCATTGCTGCGAGCGATAGTCCATAAAGCATCCCGATTGCGCGAGAAAATCAATACGGCATTGAAGTATATGTATACCTACTGTATTCCCCGTTGGGATGTAGTAGCGATTTGCGTGCATGAAATGTATCAAATTCCAGCTCACTTAACTCTTCGCCACTCTAATTGATCCGCACACACTCGTTAAATCCATAACTCATTCGTCGTTAAATATATTGATTCTCCCTCCGTTTTAAATAATGGGTTACAAATTTCATCCCTTTAAATAGAAAATAACACCACACTTAGCTAGCGGAATTAATCAGAAAAATTCCCACAATCTCATAGCATGCTGCGCCCGAAAGTTGTTGTCGATGTTTGATTCTTTGCTGGCATCTGACGACATGCTGAGTTAAGCAATTTCACCCCTTTGATGAATTTGCCGACGACGAATTGTTCACTGCAATCCAGCAGGGGAGAACTTTTCGCCGAAAATACATTTGTCAGGTTTGTTCGGTTACTAAACATTTAACTACGTTTCGAAAGACAAAAACAAAAACAAATATCAAACTTGCTAGAGTGTGACAATTTTTTCACCTCACGCAGTCGATCTGTTGAATGTTCAAGCCGTTAACCGTTTTTATGTCAATGCCAAATTGACGCCGATTTGTGGTGAACCACTTCTGTGTCGTCGGTAGGATTTCTCGTAGTTAACCCCGAGAGCAATTCGGTATGTGCAGACACATCGCATCGCATTGGTCTACAAAAGTTGAAGAGCAGATGGAGAACAATGACGCCACTATGCCATGAAGTATGGGTCCAGCCGGAAGTCGAAGAAATTGTTCCGGAGACAGCGTATGAAAAACGAAATCCCCGAGGCGTCCAGGGTTGTGATGAGCTTGATTCCGGACGGCAGTTTGCATCTGGTTTTCAGCTCTCTTGCTTGGGCACACGTCCGTCGTTCCCGCTCAAACTGGGCAAAAAAAAAAAAAAAGGAATGTCAACCGGTCGGAATTCGCAGTGCAACTCAGGCGTTACATAATTTATCGCCCTATTGTCTATTTATAAGCGGCCTGTCGACGGATCGCCCCTGGGGTCCCCTGGTTTGAGGCCGCATCTATTCTATTTGTCACCCTCGACAAAGCGCGTGATTTTGCTCAGCACTTTTGTCCAGCCACCAAGGTTGACGGTTGGTGGGCATGGTATGCACTCTGATGAGGGAATTAATTCAATTGATGTTTTGTGTAATTTAATTAAAATTGTCGCAGGAAGGCAACAATTTTGCCTATCGACGGTGGACGGCTGAGTATTGACTGTGTGGCGCGCCTACTACCTATAGAATAAGATAGTGCCAACTGAACCCTCCCGCCGTCACCTGTTGTGGTTTGACTTCTTCAGCAGTTGATGTCTGGTATGTGGTGGTGGGATCGCATACTTTCTGAGAGTGGTTAATTATGCATATTGGGGAAATAGGCGTTTGTGTGCGAGTGCAAATGTGGTTTTTAACGTCTTTGGGAGCTGTTGCGGCTGAATAAAAATGGCATATGCGAGAGGATCATTATCAATTGGAGTGGAGTGTTGCATGAAGAGGCTTATTTAGGTGTACTTTTAGAAAGTTGGATTGCTTCTGGGGATAAATATCTTAAATCATATTCCAATCCAAAAAAAAAAAAAATTGGCTGGCAAGATAAATATTTACATCCTTTCGACCTTTAAACACTTCTTCCAACACCAAGTGATACAGGATCATCAAGCAAATTAATTATGTACAGACTTTATGAAAACTTAGTGAGAAACATTACACTTGATCGACATTTTCAGCCTCGTGCTTTTCATGAGTACTAATTTAGCAGTTTACAAGAGAAAGGATTCGTCTACGATTGAAGACATTGTTTATTAGGCTTTGGACTACTATAATGTCTTGGTATAATCGCGAACATCCTAAGATTTATTAATGTTCTGTTGTTGTTTTAAAGTTATCAGATGAAGTGTCCAAAATTTGTTGTTTTAAAGTTATCAGATGAAGTGTCCAAATTAGAAAAGTTTTATTTTTAATTAACTTAGTTTTCAATAGAATCTACGAAAGAATTTATTTACAGACAAGACCCAATCTAAATCCGATGAGAGTATTAAAATGTATTTTAATAAAAAAAAATATGTCAGGAAGGGAACAAAATACAATTCAATCAAATTGAAAGGACGGGTGACAGTGTAAATGATCGTCATTGAAAAGGCATACTGAGATTGCCCTTTTAAGTTTCTCTGGCAATTACTTTGGGGAAACCATACCGCAATTGAACGAGCTCATATTTTGGAAGAAGAGTCAAGACTTGATTTGAAATTGCTTGAATAGGGTGGAAACCACTCTTCTACTTACCACAACTAGGTTATTTTGAAACATAAAAAAATAAAGCTTTGATTACTTAAAGAGTGTTTTCATAATATTATTCATGAGTAGACATTATTTCGTTTGGTATTGCAATATTTTTTTAGGTTACTCCGCGACAAAGTTTAGTCAATAGTTTCACAGTGTTGGCTTTAAATGGCCATAATTTGATTTGAGCCCAATATTTGACAAAGTTCGTTCGAAAATGATTAGATAATGAAAAAATGCTATTTCGTAGGCTGTGAAGAAGTTTAATTTTTATAACATTTCAGATTTTGATTATGAATAGATGATTTTTTTGATGTAATAAGGGCCTGTCCATTATTTGCAGTGTTGTTATTTTCTAAAGTTTTAATTTCGTTTCTGATTTAAAAAAAAAGTGTGAGCATACTTTGATACTGATTTACAGCAGCTCTATACTGTTTTTAATGTTTGTTGGAATTAATGTTAAAAAGGGTTTTGTTCAATAAATTCATATCCAATTTAACTAAGCAACAGCAAACATGAAACGTTTGATGCAAAAGGCAAAATTCATTCACCTTCCCGATGTATTTTCCGATGTATTTCGTCACTACTGTGTTGTGTTTCTATAAGTATAAGTCTAGTCTCTTCACTGATTTGCGTGATTTGCGCTTGCGATACCAAATATGACAGTAAAGAATAGAAATGATTAAATTATAATATGATTAATCAAATTCAGAGAATTGTCTGTCATCTGCGGAACTTGGTTGAAATCAGCTGCTCTTTGTCTTCTATCACTGAAATGAAAAATTATGCCAGAGGTCTGATAATTTGAAAATTTATTTTACGTGTACTTCTTTATTTTGTACAAGTGTCAACATGTGAAATATACTCTTTGACTCTTGAGTGACGAGTAGGCAGGAGAATTATCGTGTCAGTCATTCATTAACGACAAGATCCAAAACTATCAAGTCTTCTTGGAAAAGTCACGTCAGACAATAATGTGGTCGAAAAACTAAATAACCACGACCAGACCTATCAGACCAGACAATCGAGGAATAAAATTGTACTTCGTTGCTACGCAGAGTCGATAACATCTAACGCCTGTTTCGGTAACCTCCGCAATGCCAATTTCCATAAAAGACGATAACAAAGCCGCACAAAGACGATCAACAGCCCAGTTCTTAAGTCACTCTCAACGCATTGTTGCAAAAACTGACCAGCCACGCTCTCTGATTTGAGTTCAACACAACTTTTTGTTCTAAGGCAACCAATTTGGTGGTGTTTTATGTTTAAAGCTTGGTAAAATTCCCCTTTTTGGGGGGAAAGTGGATCATCAGGGGGGGGGGGTTTTTGTGGGGGGGGGGTGGTGAGAGTGAGTCTGGGGGGGGGGGGGTCTGGGGGGGGTTGGGGTTTGTGGGGGGGGGTATTTTTTTTTTTTTTTTTTTTTTTTTGTTTTTTTTTGTTAAATTTAAAAAAAAAAAAAAAAAAAAAAAAAAAAAAATACGCGGGGGGGTGGGGTGGGAGGAGGAGTATTGATATGAAAAAAAAAAAAATCCCAAGTAACATTGTTAACACCATCCTGCTTTATTAAGTTTTATTAAAGTTTTATGAAGGCCACTTGAAATCAATTTGGTTTTATTATGGCACCAAGAGGTGCCAATAGGTTTCATAGTCAGGACAGGTTTATGAGAATCCACACAGCTTGTTGACAACAATCTTAAAACCTTGTTTCTCAAATTCCTTTTACTCCTATCAAAGGTTTTATTTCGACTTCATGAACTCGAAAAATGCTGTATTAAAATGCCGTTTTAGGACTCATTGATTTTATCTTATTATGGTCAGTTGAAAAAGCATTTTAAAACCATTTTGCCTCCAGTAAATGCATTAAACGGCAAATTGGCATTGAAGGAAGTCACCATAAGACCAAATAGTTTTATAATAGTCATTGCGAAGATAAATTGGCTTTATGGCAAAACTGAGATTTTTTTCAAATCGCCATATTGAAATATAAGAAATAAATGAAATGTGGAAAAATAAATGCATCAAATTTTCAATGGTATGCAAATAAACAGTAGATCGGAGACTAATTTCGGCATTCTTTTAGATAATCTCATCCAATTTCAAGCACTTTTCAGGAAATTCGTGATTAATCTATCGAGTATATTTGTTTTAATTTGATTTATGTTGTTGTAAATTCCCATAATTTCCGAGGCGCATTAATTTTCTGCTCTTATCGTGCCAATATTCACCATAAATATAATTTCGCACATAATTTGGAGCATAATACGCTGTAGAAAACACCATTTGTTTAGGATATTTTGCTATCAAACAAAATTTCCCGCAACACTAGACCTTTTTTTACTGCTAAATGAATCAGAAGAGCAAAAAATCGAACAAAGCAGAACAACAAAAACCAACCTCGATTTCACAGAGAAGTTTGACAGATGTGGCCATTTGGCCACATTCTGGTTTTAATGGCAGCCAAAAGGTTTTATGAAGGTTCTCAAGTGATGATAACATCTTTCACTAGAACATTTTCAAAATCTTTATGGTCTTATAAAGGTTGTATTAACTTGTTTTCACAACCGTCTATAGAGTGGGCAATTTTGTACAAATTTCGGCTTTAATGAAGCATAAACACCTCGGTAGACAAAACAAATTTGAATGTAGTTTTATCAACAAAGCCGGGAGGCGGCTGTACGGCTGGAATAAAACTAAAATTGTTACTTGGGATAATTGAAAGAAGAAACAAATCTGTCATTTAAACTCATTGTTTTCTTGTTCCAAAGATTACAAGAAGCATTATTACAAAGATTAAAAAAAAACACTTTCAAAGAAATTTTTTTTTGTTGGTTACTGCGGGAGGGGTTTTTGTGAAGTTGCTATGTGCTCGGGGGGAATCAGTTTTAAATTTTTCACTTTTTTTTCGGAGTTTTGTTTTTTTTTTCAAATTTTTTTGGGGGGGGGTTTTAAAAAAAAGGGGGGGCCCCCAATTTTTTTTTTAAAAACCTTTAATTTATTGATTAAAATTTTTTTTTGGGTTTTTTGGGGGTTTTTTTTTTTTTTTTTTTTTTTTTTTTTTTTAAAAAAAAGAGGGAGGGGGCTTCTTTTTGGGCTTCTTCCCTTTTGGCGTCCCTTGTTTGGTCTCTTTTTTTGGGAAGGGAAAAAAAATTCTTTTTAATAAATTATCTTTCAAGATTCTAGAAGCATAAACATCGAAGAAAAAAAATTAAATCATTCGAGGTTTTCGAGTTCAAAATGATGCACGTGCGTTGCGTGCATATTGTGATTTTAACGTCGTTGACAGTTCGTAGACAATTCTCTGAGCTACCAAACTCTTTTCAGTTCGGTTTACCACCAGGCACTTTTTTATTTATTGGAAATCCTTGCTCCATCGTTGCATTTGCGACAGGATGAGCACCTTTTTTACAAATGTTGTCAAATTTGGCAGCTCCTTATTGGAATGACCAATCAATTCCAGCTAAAATTTGTCCAAACGCTGTTTTTCTCCTGGATTCCGGCAAGCAACGTGTTTGAAGACGGCATTGAGCACTCCTGCCCAAATTCTTCTTAAAGGGTATGTTAAAGGAGATTTGTTGAGTAGCTTCTTCAAAAAACCACAGTAAAAAGATCGACTTTCGTTGCGGAATGCCAAAACGTCTTTGTCGGAACTTTCTGCAAATTCTCTCGTTTTTTTTGATTTCGAGGCAAAACCGATTTCCACATTAAGGACTGGCAGAAGATTGCTCTCCGTCAATTCTATTTCAACGATCGATTTTGCTGTGAATGTCAGACGCTCGGGCTTAACAATTTTCTCCATAGCGGCTCTAAGTAGTCTCGTCAAATCGTCGAAAAGATACGGAGCTATAGGAGATTAGGTCTGGTATGCCCTAAGAAACGACTTGACCATTGCTGCAGACTTGATGACAAAATTCAGCTTTGGTACCAGCTTCTTTTCGTCTACCGCATCAGCCACTACAACGAACACTTTTAATAGGAATACCGACGGAAAAGCTCCGTTTGACATTCGGTTGACTTTAAGGTGACTTACACAATAGGTTTCTGTCCACTGCAGTGACAAATATTTGTCTATTATGCAAAAGGACCGAGAATTTATGGTATTTTAAAAATGGCAACAGTGTTACCACCCCAGGTTGGCGGAACTCGTGCACCATATAAAAAGAAAAAAAAAATATATTGTAATAAACTTGCAAACACAATTTTTGCTCGGAAATTTACAGTAATGCATAGGATGACAATGCTGCAGTTAAGGATCACCCAAAATAAGGTCATAAGGACAAAATAATGCTATTTGGGTCTGATGGTTGCATACAAAAATTGAGATGAACCAGTGAAAGCCTAAAAAACCAGTGTTTGAAGTCTGCAGTCAAACATGGTGGAGGTAAGTTATTACAATATCATTAATTTTCAACTAACTTTACTAGCCTTTGTTATTTTCTGTGCAGGTTATCGTTCGAGGCTCGATGGTTTCGTCCGGCGTTCGAGATCTCGAAATAATTGACGGAACAATGACAAAGGAGGCTAATCTAGATTTGCGGTTTTGGATGAAGCGAAAACATTCAGCAAGAGCACAAACACTGACGGTACGGTGGAGATACACGTTTCAGCAAGATCGGGATCTAAAGCATACACCAAAGTTGATATCCAAATGGTTTAAGGAATAGAAAATCAATGTTTTGGAGTAGCCAGCATAGTCTCCTGGCCTTAATTCAATAGAACAGCTCTGATCTATTTTTAAAATGAAGGTTCAGGAACACAAATTATCAAGTATTCAGCAATAACGGCAATTTAAATGGGACAAACCCACACTAGAAACGACTGCTAAACTTGTTGAGTCAATACCATGACAATGCCAAGCTGTCATTAAAGCCAATGGTGGTCACCAGAAATACTGGATTATAGTGGATATACTTCTTTTTGCATTATATTTCATCGTTTTCTTAAATATTTGTTCTGAGACACTGAAAGTTCTTGCGTTCATATCAAATGATCATAATTTGACTTTCTTTACATTGACAGAGGAATGAACTCAATATTAATTAAACGTTTTTCAATGCTTTGGTGCATTATTTTAAGGAAATGACCTAAATGACAAGGGGTGGGTACATTTTTATACAAACTGTATTCGAATTTTCAGAACCATTTAATACACTAACAAAATACCCGAAGAGCCAGACAGAAGAGTATGGATCAACTGCTTAAAGCTATACAATTAAGATTTACACCAACCCGAGGAACGTAAAGATAATGACAAGTCTTAAGTCATAATATTATATTCTCAATTTACTGTTTTTACTGTGAATAGTTATTATATTGCTGCATAACATGTCATAACACGTCATATTAGGTTCTCTCTTTGCTCAGTCGGTAAAGGCGCAGCTACAACGCAACGCCATGCTGGAGGTGGCTGGGTTCGATTCCCGGTCTGGTCTAGGAATTTTTCGTTGAGGACAAATTTCTCGACTCCATGGGCATAGGATATGATTGTACTTGCCACACAATTATACTAATGCAATAAATGGTACCTGGCATCGAAAGCTCTCAATTAGGAAGTGCATTTAGAACACTAAGTTGAGAGCAAGCAATAAGCGAATTGTGAAAGCAATAAGAGAAGAAGAAGAAAAGAAAAAAAACTGTCATATGACATTGAATACATTCTGGGTTGTGAGGGAGGATCAGGGTATCATTGAAGCTGAAATTGGACGATGTGAAGTGGTGGGACAACTGGATCCTAGGAGAGTATAAACGGTCTTATTTTCTTTATTCTATCGATTCGTTTGTAGTGCTGTGTATTCTGTTCCAACAAAACCATACCGTAGAAACCTTAATACACTGAACATATTTTTTACGCTCGTTTTGTAAACACAGTCTTATGTTTATCTCATACAATACACGAAATGAATTTCATACGGACAAGCCAATCACTGCTCCTGTTCTATTGCACCAGAAAATGTTGGTGTTGAAGCTGTGGCTGATAAAATCATTTGTCAAATCGATTTTTTTTTACTTGATCTTCATTTATCTCTCTACTTCTATTCTCTTATGAGTCATCATAAGCCTAGGGACATAAACACATAAACCATTCAGTAGCAGTTCTTCCCAAATGGATAGGATCAATTTCCGAATCAGACACATTCAAAAAAGATCTTGGATAAAACCTCTCGCTTCCCACGGTGGCGCTTTTTTTCGAGGCTCAATTTGAGTCGATAAAGCAGAAATGACAAACATGCATGCAACGGTAAGCAGTATGTTTTTCTTTTTTCAACAATTGTCGTAGTTCTTCGTTCCGTTTTCGTACAATGCAGGAATGTTCTTTTTGAAAATACACAAATACTTCGTTCTTTTGAAAGGGCGAGTGCTGTTGCATATGAAGCCAGCTTCATAAATGGAACAAATCAATTTCGTTGTGGAAAACAACGAAAACATTTGTGAGTTAAACGAATCATTTCATAGTATAAAGTAAATTTCACTTTCAGTGTAAGTATTGCAAATAGGGTTATTCGGTTTGTTGGAGATTCTTACGTGACCGCGAGTTTCACGTGAGTGTATCTGCTTATGGGACCGCCCCTCCATTTTTGCCCTTGATAAAGCGTTATTGTGAACTCAGACCGATAAGACAAATTGATCTTGCTATCAAGTCGAGCTGTATACAAGAAAAAGTCTTGGGAGGGATTGTAGCTATCTAACATACTTACATTCTCACATACATACATACAATTTCGTAGAGCCTTATCAAGTTTGCTAGCATATTTTAATCATTTTATTCTCCGACAAGTAGGTTTTTTTTAATATTTTTTATGAATAAAAAAAAAAAATTTTATAAGGGGGGGAAAAAAAAAAGGGGTTTGTTTGGGCCATTTGTTATTTTTTTTTTTAATAAAAAATTTTTTTTTTATAAAAATTTTATTGTTTTATAAAAAAAAAAAACTTTTTTTGTTGTTTTTTTTTTTTTTTTTATTATATTGTTTATATAAACCTTTTTTTTGGTGTGTGGGGGGGGGGGGGGGGGGTGGGGGGGTTTTCCAATTGTGGGGGGGTTTTGGGGGGGGGTGGGTCGGTATGATTTGTTTTTTTTTGGTGGTCACACAAAATTTGTGGGGGGGGGGGTGGGGAGGGAAGACAACAATTGACAACGAGGGAAGTGGTAAACCAGTATTGGTGACTGCCGAAAAAATCTACAAAAAATATGTATTGTTATCCGTGCTTGAAACAACCACATCGATGAATGTATTGGTAAAGGCATCATACGCTTGAACTTAGTGAGTGAACAAGATTAAACGTTTTGTAGATTACTTCATTCCACAATGCAAGTCGAATGGACAACAGCTCTGCCAACCGGTGATTCACTCTGCATTGATTGAGTGGTTGTGGAAAATCGACCCCGAAGGATCGCCAGTTGATAATGTTCGGAGACGAGAGACGATAGCATTCATTTGCACAGTATCATTGCCTTTTAGTTGGAATGAAAGTGTTGGAAGTTTTGTTAAGTATGTACCGTCTGGGAAAAAATCAGCCTACTCAATTCGATTTTTTTTTATTTTCCTGTCACACGTATCCGATAAGTCGTGACCATTTTTTTAAGGACTATTCACACAATGTGTTATGCACACGTCATAAATTTTATATCATATAACATGCGAGAGAAATCGTTAACGAGATTTCAATTGAAGAGGGTTAAACATCCATATCGTCGATTACCGTTCGTTGAACAAGCATTCGCTTGTTTTCTATTTCAACAAGAATGCATAATTTTTTTTTGTCATACGCTGGCTACACTGTGCTTTTCGGCTTCCGATTCATTTTTGCTTTGAACGCGGCACAACACAATCACCAAGTGATCCGATCGGAAGCTTCGAGCACTAGCACTCAATTGGATCAGGAAACGAAAATGAATCACCTACAGAAGCCAACGAACGAATCAATAAATTGTACAAGCAAGCAGTGAAGAACACGCATACAATTGACAGGCGACGAAGTTCATGCTATGTTCATTCAATGTTTACCTTGCCCCATAAGTTTTCTATGTGAGAGGTGAAGCAGAACTTCTCATTGTGAGCGTTTATTGAATCAAAAAAGACCGTTCAACGAATGATTTTTGATACGATTGGAACCATCTTTGCTTCAAACAACACTATGTTGAGTGACAGCCAAATCCTTATAGGGCGTCTACATTCTAGTAGAAAACCCATACTTAAAAAGAAGCAAACGAAACAGCTAAACATAAAAGAAGGAGACAATATATCGCGATTATACCTACAGGAACACTCAATCAGCTGCACATATCACAGGTTGCAGTAATATTGTGGTAATATAATGGTACTATTAATTTAGGTACAATAATGGTACAAGAAATGGCAAACAATGCAAAAAGGTGAAGAGAAGAATGAAAGGATCTCCCAAAAATTTTCAACTGATGTTTTATCCGCGTAAAGCTTCTTGAACACCCCAAAACATGATGAAACTCCAAGAAATCTGTGATTTGGCTTTGGTTACAGAAACAAGCTTGGACTTAAACCATTTGCCCATTTTTCAGCGGAGAACTGCTGACACGTAAATGGTGAAAGGAAAATATTCAGTTTATTTTCATTTGTGCAAATAAACTTCAACTACTAGTGACATACGGATTCAGATTTATCAATAGAATCCAGAATTATCATAAAATTTTTTTGGTGCTCTCGACACAAACCGCAAAAACTGTAAAATATTTATAGAAAAGAAACGATAACATACTGCTCCATTTATTTCTATAATTTCAAATAACCGATGGCTGTTGTTTTTGCCAGTCGTCACATGTAAGAGGCGACCGACGTCAAAATTCATGAACTTAGTAGTATTCACTTCAGAAATGCGGAGATTTTCGTTTTTACTCCATTATTTTGAAACAAATTATCGCTTTAGTTTTAAGCAAAGTAAGCTGGCTATTTTTTCCGCACTTGCTGGCCTAATTCGTTCCCAACTGAGTTCAAAATTAATGATAATTTACTGAATTAATGATGTTCCCTATTCTGGAAAATCTGATTTGCTACCATGCAGGGGGTTGCCTTCTTCGAGAAGAAGCTAGAACTAAGAGTGTCGCGAGTAAAATGGAACGCCAGGTTCGTTAATATGCTCACTCTTCTTATTTTCTTCTTGATTGGTTGAACTGCATCGATGGTTTATTTCCACCAAACTATCAGAACAACAAACTTTTTCATTCGTGACATTTCAAAGCACAATTTTAGGAACTTTTTTCAACAGGGTGAATCTACCAATGAAAGATTCTCTCCTGTCTCGCTTTCTTTCTTTTATTACAGCGCCATTATAAAACTTTCGAGGGATTCTTTAGTACAGATTGAAACACAACAGTGCTGGCTAGCATACTCTTCAAAACTTAGAATGAAAAACGTAAAGGTGATTGGAATATGAATGAAAGAGAAAGTAATCAAAGGGAGTCTCTCATTGTTAGATTCGCCCTAATGAAAAAAAAGGCCCTAGAATTGATGTGCAACCATTCCTGTAAAAAAGTAGGCTATGCTTAACAGTGAAAAACATGTTTTTTTGCTCCGCCATAGTTAAAATTTTAGAGAATTGATAAATAATCGTGTTTTCAACAGAAATTAGTATTGAAAGTGTACCAAAGAGCTCCAAGGTGGGTTTTGCACATTGGTGTTGAACATTTTTATGCATTTCTGATAGACTTTCTTAGGAACTTCCGTAACATTAAAATCATTAAATAAAGGAAGTGTTTTTCCGCTTTGTCACGTCTTCATGAAAAAGTAAAAACAGTTTCGTAGTTTTGAGAAAATAATAACAGGTTTTTTAATTACGATGTGCAAATCGAGGGATTTTGATTTGTTGGTAGAGTGTGAAGTGAAAAAAATATTGAATATAAAAAGTAGACCAGTGTAATGAATAAGAGAGCCATTTGCAATCAGAAGCAATGAACGAAGCCAACACGCATTCACGCGTGCGAGACTTGGACATAATTTCAGTTGCAAACTAACCCCGTGGTCGCAGTGATAAAGTTACCCGACATGAAAAAAAAAACCCGGGATCCATTTTCGCAAATTAGGTTGCATATCTAACGATCGATATAGGAACGTTAATTATAGTTATAAATTGCATTGATTTCGTCACGAGTGTATGACATTAATTACGAATAAGGATTGAAAATTTTCATTGAATGACTGAACAAGCTAGTGTTATACTGAGGGGTTTTGGGGTTTGAAAAAATAAAAAGGGGGGAAAAATAAAGGGTTGATGTGGAGTGGGCTTTCAAGCATTTTTTTTTTTTACACTGAAAATTTATTTTCGTAAATTAGCTTTCACTCGCTTCGTTATCATGGATTTTGTACATAGAACAAATGTCTCGTATATTGTATGAAACATTCATATTGCTTTTTATCTTGTGAAATGCTATCATTACACCTTTTTGTATATTGCACGAAATAGATTTCGTGAAGACCAGCCAATCGCTGCTTCGCTGATGTTGCTGCTGGGATGGGCGGGAATAATTTATTTATCCCAAAATACAAATTGAAGCGGTGTCGAGAGTTATAACTTCATACTCATTATTCAATTATCACCTCACGAGTCACCATGGCATAGTGAGATCAACCGAGGATGCAGTATCAGCTCTTTCCAAAATTACAGGATCGAATCCCATGTCAGAAACATTAAAAAAAGACGCTGGACAACTCCACGTGGTTGCGCTTTTTTGTCAATTACATTTCGAGTCGATAAAGTAGATCTCTCAGTCATTCAGGCAACCATCAGAGAGACGTTTCTTTTAAATTGGTAACAAAATATTCGTAGCTCTTTGTATTGTTTTCGTACAATGCACGAATGTTGTTTCTGTGTCAACAAGTGCTTCGTGCTTTTGACAGTTGCGCGTGTACCATTAATTACGATTGTATCTTCATAAAAAGAACAAATCAGTTTCGTTGCTGAAAACAACGAACAGATTTGTTAGTTCTACCTTCGATTTCGTAATATAAACTAAAATTAACTTTCAGTGTACTACTAACACCTGTTGAAAACGCCAATGCACTGGCCAGCAATTTGTAGATTCCCATAACCAAGCCGGCCAGGGAGCCGCCAACCCGGCGCCGGGCGGACCCCGGGAAAAAAAAAAAAAAAAAATAATACCGGCGCGAGCGAACATGGTAGGGCGTTTATAATTTATTATTTGTTGGCCCCAAAAAAGATGGGAAGGCGGGGGACAACACAATGGCGGGGGGCGCAACACGTGGGGGGGGGGGCCTCGGCACGGGCGGGGGGGGGGCGTTGTGGGGGTGTGTTGGGGGGGGGGAGGGGGGCGGGGGCGGGGGGGGGGGGGCCAGCGAGGAGCGGGGTCGCATGGGGTCAAGCGGAACTTTGTCTACACGACCATCAGGCGATACCGGGAGACGTCCTCGACCAATGACCGTGCGAGATCCGGTCGGCCGCGTTCAGCGAGGACGCCACGGGTCATCAAGATCGTGAGGGAGCGAATTCGGCGCAAAAAGAACCGCTCAATCCGGAAAACGGCTGCAGATCTCAACGTTTCCATTGGAACCGCTCACACCATACTCACCAAGGACCTTGGTTTCAGGCCTTATAAAAAACGTAAGGTCCATGGCGTTTCGGAGGCTACCAGCAAAAAGCGGTTGGATCGAGCTAAGAGGATCCTCTCTCGGCACGCTGGTCAGGAGTTTGTTTTTTCGGACGAGAAACTGTTCGTGCTGCAGCAGCCGCACAATGTGCAAAATGACCGGGTGTGGGCGCCATCGAGGGACAGCATTCCTGAATCCAATATAAACATCCCTCGGTTCCAAAGTGCCGCGTCGGTGATGGTTTGGGGGGCAGTATGCAAACGTGGTAAGCTACCCTTGGTGTTTATTGAAAAAAACGTCAAAATCAACGCGGCGTACTACAAAACTGAGGTTTTGGAAAAGGTTGTTGCCCCCAGTCTCCGAAGCCTCTACGGCGATGAGCACTACGTGTTCCAGCAGGACGGTGCACCAGCCCATACGGCAAATGTGGTTCAAGCCTGGTGTCGGGACAATTTAACCGACTTTCTGGACAAAACTTTGTGGCCTCCCAGCTCCCCGGACTTGAATCCTCTCGACTTTTTTGTTTGGTCCTATATGATGGCGAAGCTGAACGAATACAAGGTCAGCACTTTGGATCATTTCAAGACGGTAATTCTCAAAATCTGGGACGAAATGCCCATGCAGTCCGTGCGTGCCGCCTGCGACGCGTTCGAGAAACGTTTGAAGCTCGTTAAGGAGTACAAAGGGGGGGTCATTCCAAGAGAAATGTTGTAAACGTTCCTTGTAAACATAGCTTTCAATAACATAAATCCAAAAAATAAAAAAACATGTTTTCATTTTTTTTAACAAATTTTGAAAGTGTATCCGAACTTATTGAACACCGTGTAATGGAAGCTTCAATTAAACAGAATTGATGATTAATTAGAGCATTAAATAGGGTTGAATCAACTATATTATGCTAAAATAAAAAATATTTGATGGTTGATATTTAACCTTTTTATTTTTATTATAAATTTATTTTTTTTTATTTTAATTTGCTTTTTTTTGGGGGTTGATATGGTTGGGGGGGTGGGTTTAAGCATACACAGAGATTTTTAAAATAATGTTGGGGTGGGTTAAAAAATAAAAAAATTATTAAATTTAGGAAAAAATAAAGTTTTTTTGTAAATTTTTTGTAATAAAATTAAAAAAACACAATATAAAAGAATTAAATATAAAAATTATGTAAAAAAAAAAAAAAAAAAAAAATAATTTTCAAACATTTTAATTAATTACGTGCTTCGTGCAATACAATCAAACATGATTACTTTAAATGTATTTGAACATATAACAAGTTTATTGACTATTTGTACATTTATATCGCTCCTATGATAACACCGTTTAGTTCTACAAACTCTTCGATGCCCGCCGCGGATAATCCAAACGATTTCAATAATTCTACCACTTCTTCGTCAACACAAAACTCTTCAACCAGGTCGTCGTCCAAGTCAACCGAGTGATCTGCCGCCGCCATGATATTTTTTTTCCTTCGCTTTTGTCGTTGAGTGCGGATGGCAGCCACGAGGTTCAGTAGAGCTGCTATATGCCCTATTTAACCTTCCAGTATGAGTGATTCAACGATAAACACGGATTCAAATAATGACATGTATGCTTGATTTAAGCATTTAATGGTTGATGTTCAATAACGTTGATTCAAATGAAATATATGCTTGATGTAAACATCAAATCATTTTCAAACAACCATTTAAATTAACTATGTCAAGAATATCTTCGAAGCTTGGGATAACTATGGCAAAAGTTATATCAATCATGCATCATTTCTGTCCGTGATGTCGAGAGTCGCTGAATCTCCCATAGTTGTTCCTAATAAGTCAAGAATAACTGCTGATGAGGTGATAGCAGCCATAAAATCAACCAACAACACGAAGGCCGCAGGTGTCGATGGAGTATTCAACCTTTAGTTGAAGAACTTGAGCATTGCCTTTTTTGTCCACCTGGCCGCGGGCTCTTTGGAAGTTAGCTAAAATTATCCCAATCCACAAGCCCTGCAAAGATCCAACCAACGAAAAAAGCTTTCGCCCCATCAGCTTATTATCCTTCATCACGAAGCTATTTCAAAGGCGGATGTTCAGCTATATGCTGGAGTTCTCAAACCAGAATAACATATTCCTCCCAGAGCAGTTCGGTTTTAGGAGAGGTTATTCCACTGTCCACACATCTTAAAGCGGAAAAAGTCCATTTCAAAGTCGTTCGGCATTGTCTGACATGCAGCTTAGAATCAACTTCACGATCTTCCTCGTGAAAATCAACAAAAACTACTTAGTGGATAGGCGATTCCAGGTCTTCCTTAGTGGATCCCATTCCGGTGCGTTCAATGTCGACGCTGGGGTTCCACAGGAGAACCTCTTTAGTTCCATCTTTTCTAACATCTTCACGTCAGATGCTCCTCCCCTACCGGGTGGTGGTATTTTATCTACGTTCGCATACGACACTACCATCATCTACAAGGGTTGAGTGATTCGAGCTCTGACACGTAAAACTCCAAGAAGGTCTGGATGAACATAGATCATTCTGTTTCCACACTCAAAATCACCTAGGCTGGTTCCGCCTGGTAATGTAAAAGTCCACCTCGGGAGCACTCCCATCGAATGATCGAGTGAAGTCATATATCTCAGTCTAGCCCTTGATAGCAAATTGCTATTAAGATCCTACGTAGACAAAATATACTCAAAATGCTCCATCCTCGAACAGGTCTCAAACTCTCTCCCTTAGAAATAGGCTTGCTATTCACAAGCAAATTATCTTTCCGGTTATAGAATACGCTTTGCCATGCATTTGCACTTTATTTATTTATTTCGTCAATCATTGTAGACTAGGCTACAGATCATTCAGAATAATTTCCGGAGAATGATTCTGAAAAGGACCCCGATTACTAGAGATCCATCGCCAGACTGATCTTCAGGTGTTGGAAGAACGGAGAACGTCAACCCTGGCTAGGTTCAGAGAGTTGTGTGCCAGATCTCCCCACAAAATCATCCGTAATCTTCCACGTTAGTTTTAAGTTTGTAAAAAGTAGTTAGGTAGGTCATCAATTTTTTTTTATATTTTTTTTTAAAATTCAAAATCATATACTCTCTTTTGTGGGAAAAAAGTCAATCAATTTGTTTAACCAAATATATATTTTTTTTAAATTAGATTAGGATGTAACTAAAGCTGCCGTGCACCTCTGGCTTACCTCTTGAAATGTGAAATATTTGTAAAGAACATAATCTATTGAAATTAAGACCATTTAAGCCTGCGGGGCTTATTGTATGTGAAAGTAACCTCGGTTTGGGCGTGACTCTCCATACATTCTGAAATGGGTTTCTGATGAAGCTGCTTGCAATGGTCACTTCAAGGATTGTTGCAAACAGTTTTCTTCTATAATACCTTTGCCGGCCAATGTGTGTTAGATTGAATACACACTCCCGATTGATGTGCAACCATTCCTGTGTTATATTATGTTTGTGATGATTGGAACTTTATTTGCAAATAAAGATGCGGCAATCTTGAATTGTGATTGACCATCAATTCATGTTAGGTAAATATCGAACAGTTATTGTTCAGTTAAACAACATAAACAATGTTCGAAATGTTGTTAAGAACAGAGTAAGCTTGGAATCATAATGCAGATCTTTTTTTACAGTGGGCTATAATCTAGAAGGAATGCATATTTAATTGAAATTTCAGACAGTTGACATCTCAGCCGGTCATTACACGGCCAATTGATGATTCCAAGCAGTATCATTACCCCGAAGGATATTCCTTGTAATTTGATCAAATTGGTCCCCGTCAGAATTGCTAATGCTAATGCTAAGCAATGTCACAACAAGAATACTCACTTCTTTTCCCGCTTGCCAGCACCGGTATCACGAAACCCTTTTGCAAAGGGATTATTATCTATTTTCAATTGCGTAATCTGAAATACGAAAAGGAGAAGCGAATAGCATGTGTTACCATTTAACTGCCTCGTTACTATGATTTATGCAAGTATACTTACTTTTTCATTCTGATATGCAGTTACGGCTATGAATTCGGTCTCCTTAAACACGTAGGTACGAAACGTCGAGTACGGTAGCTTCAGGATATCGTTCGCTCGGACTAAATGAAATCTAGGCTGGTACTTGTGCATTGAGTTTAGGATCGTCTGAAAGAAGAAAAAGAATAAAAAAACTATTTAGTGTGTTGACCAATGCGGTATGAGAAAATATCGTGATTTTAAGAAAGTTATTATATTTATGATCCTTATCAATGCATTGATTTCCATCCACCTGATGTTCAATGTACGCCCTCCCAAGAAGATGGAGTGACCACCGAGTTCAAATGGAGCAAACATTTAACCATTCTCCATCGTGGTAGGAGGCCCTGTTTTCATTTCTACCATTACCTTGCTAAGTGCAATTTGCTGAAAATGTCCAAAATACCATTGGCAGCATACCGATGACATCGTAAAATATTTTATTTATAGCTCTGTGGAATTCAGCGGAATTCAGCGAGAAGAAAATCACTGTCATGCGGAGCGCTAAGAAGCGGAAAAGAGCAATAATCGAGCGTTTTGTGATTAAATCGAAACAATCATAAAATCCCAGAGTAAAAGCTGAATTTTCCCAAAACTAAGTAGACCCCACACACGGATTTTGAGCCGGCCATAAGATTGGATTGATGATTTTTATTGTATTACTGTTCTAAGCCAGAAGAAGCAGATGTTGTTAAATCCATTGGCTAATCTTAATTATTAATTTTTTTTTCGAATGCAACCGAGAAGAATGTATTCTGAAAACATTATAATTAAATCAATAGAGAGACTTTGCTATCTCATGGTTTTTGAAAAACTCTATGACTTTTTTGAAGGCTAGGAATGAATTTGTAAATGTGACCTATGTGTTATGCGTATGAAATATTGAAGTTGACCCAATTCTGGATTTATTTTTGGATAATTCTGGAGTTCCAGTATACTATTTCATAATATTAACTTTCGTTCTCATAAACTGGAAACTTGAAGTATGTATAAGACGTGTTCACTGTGTTGAGGTTGAAGTAGATTGTTTGTTAAACGTTCCCTTACACTATTTTCGAATACAATGATCATCACTTTGAGTTTATGATCATGGTATTTTTCTTTCCCACGCCTGCCTGTCTTCACAGTGGGCCTACTTTCGGTTCGGCCACGTTTGCCTACTTTGCGGTAATTGATTAGGGCGTAAAAAATTGTTCTGTCGAAAGCGGAATTGATTCATCAAGAAACCCACACGCACGGTGGCCATTGATGGCAAGTAAGTGGAAGTAGAAAGCAAGCAAGACGATGAAGGTTGAGCGACGAGGTTGGAGCGTTCATAAATTATCTTGTTATGATGGTTATTCTTGGCTCCAACGCCCCGTTTGTGGGTGGTGCTCTGAGGCGAATCGGCCATTTTGTCTTGCCTGAGTATCAAATTCAACGACGAAGTCAATTTCCTCGGCCTAAATATAGTATTTATGCTGTGTTGCGGCCTATTAGTTTGTATTTTGAACAGGAGCAGATTATTGATCGAGTAAAGTAAAACATTGGCTGCAGGGTGAGAAAATAAGGAAACAGAAAAGAACCAAAAGCAAAATGCTTCTAGCAGCTGCATGATTATGCGAGCAAATCAGCAATTAGCTGCGGAAAATGTACTGCACAGTTCGTTTTAAGATCGTATTAATTGATTTGGATTTCATGAAATTCTCCTGGTAAATAGAATTTGAATTCATGAACATTATTCTAGGACTGAACATACTCTTGAACATAAACTTAGTCAAATTACAGATTTCACCCCCTTAAAATAACCTTCAGGTTAAACCAATATGAAACAGCTAATTAAGCCATCTTCTTTGCAGAAAATTTGAATTTTTCTACCAACATACGTCCACATAAATTTTATCCAAATAAGCAAACGCGATTATCTTCGTTCCAATCAACAATAATCGATAACCAATAAACATTGCACGCGAAGATGCCTGCGATGGGCCCCTCATTTGTCCCGAGTGCAAAATTGGTTGATCTTTCTGTGCACCGGTCCTCGACTTGAAATTTTCCCAATAACAAGAAAAGAATACACATCGTTTGTCGCCCTGCGCGAATGCATAATGAAGACAGCTTCTTCAGGTGTGGGCCAACCAAGCTCATACCGCATTTTGGGATTAAATTTTCAATCTCGATTAGAGAATCTACACACGCGATTTGCTCATTTCTTCTGGCGACGATGTCAGCGCTGTGTGGTCATTTGTTTCAGTTTAAAATTCCTCTATCTTGCGTTACGTCCGACTCCAAAAATCGACACGAATGGGGTCTTAATTAATTGCTTCGAAGAAAGATCGAACCACAGTTGCTGGGTGAGTCATAAAAATATACATTTTGTTTGAACTGCATTGATAATTTCAAGCTTCATTTGTGTTCGAAAACGTATTCAGAAACGAGCACGCATTGGAATCTACCATGGCAACAGATTAAAGGGCAGGAAGGTCACGGGCAAATGGTGCGTGTCACGTTTGTAAATGATCGTTATTTCCACTTTTATGAGTTTCGAAAAGCGTGTTTTACGACCGATCGGTCAGCCGATCAAGGAAAGGGTGCGCACTTCATCAATTTCCTGGAAGTGCGTATTTCAAACGCATCGTTAAACGACGACTTTCGATTGCTTTTTAAATGGATCACCGGTTTCCGTATTGCTTCAGATTTGTCCAAAACCATCATTTAGTTGAAGTCAGCCTAAATGAAAAAACAAAACTCTATCATGCCATTATGCGTATTGAAGAGAAGCAATGATTATATAATCATCATTTGCTTTTTCAGCTGAAGTACGTTCATGATTTCCCACAGACAGTAATCCGATGGTTTGCCAGAAGTACACCAAGAAGAGTCGGAGAAGAGCATTATCTTGTTAAGTTCTTCTCAAATCATTCGAAACTTCCTCTTCTCATAAAAGCAAGCCAAAATTAAGCCAGCAGCGCTCTGGGTGGGACTTCTCGAAAGCAAAGGCGCTCCACGCCGAAATTCAATTTCTTTCGATCAACTCTTGGACCGTGCGGGTGGTGGAAGATGGCTGGTTAATAATTTAGTCAGTTTACCCTCCCGAAAGCAAGACTCGTTAGTCACCCAAGAAGCAGTTTTTTTCATTAATTGGTCAGCAGGAAAGTAAAACCTCCCATAGTAAATAGTCGTGTGCAGTAAAAGTCACGAGTCGTCCATCGTGTCTTCGTAGGTGATCTTCAATCAATGGGTAGTAAGTGGCAATATTGGCCAGTCACTTCTCTGCTGGAATGTTGAATGAGTAATTTACAATCATAGTAGACAGATGGAAAGTGGTTTTGACAGCGCTCAGCGCCTCCCTAGTCTCAGTGGCTCTCAGCGGACTTCATTTAGCCAATCAGTGATTTTCAGTGGCTGCAACGTCGTCAGTTATCGTACAGGGTGAAGGATAAGTCAATAATTGCTGTGCTCTGTTCGGATTGCTTTCTTCATAAATGATCATATGGATGATGTGTATGAGAAATCTTCCCTTAGCTTACTCGGTGACTGGGTTCGATTCTAGGTCTAGGATTTTTTCTTGCCTTTCAATCATACTAATGCAAAAGATGGTACTGGCATCGAAAACTCTCAATTAATAACTGAGGAAGTGCATAAAGATCACTAAACGCTTAGCGGTAGTAGTACGCTAGTACACTCAATCAAGCATTTCAATAAACATAACTGTCGGTGTTAGACTGCTTCTTAGGGTGACGTTGACGAATTCAATATTATCATATCAATATTGCCTTTTTTTATTGCACTGATTTTATTTATCTCATTCGGATTCAATTTCCCAGTAAAGACCCCCCACATTGAGCTTTAAATCCAACAGGTGATGTTTTCGTTATCATTTCAGTAGTAGTTCTTGTATGCTTAAAAAGAACCTAATGGGAGCGAGTCATTGATCGGTTCGCCATAAATAAATGTCGGTCGAAGTCTTCGTTCGAAGGTTTCGAGCCTCTTTGGATTTTATCAATGATTTTCCCACACCGACCGCAGCAAGTAATAATCAAACCACTTCTCTAAAAAGCGCCAAAGATCAAAGATCGCAACAAACGTCAAATAAATTTAACTTATTGACGCCATTAATGAAAACGCTTAAAGCACAGCTACGAATGTCGGGACCGATGTGCAAAACTGGTCGTGCAAAGGGTATAATTTTTCAAAAACCTATTAAATGTTTTTGTTTCTCTCTCACATCGACGTCGATGTTATTAATCTTTTTCTATCCTCATAAGATTCACTTAATAAAGAACAATATTAACTCCATAATTTTATTGTTCTTCGTCTTTTGTTCGAATCTGTTGATGCTTTTTTAGGATAGACGCATTCGTTTCGTAGTATTGGGCCTAAAAATGGTGATAGAGAAGTGATGCATGTATGTTTATAAAGGTACAAAGCTTCTTGACAAAACTAACACATTAAGTTTACAAAATACCAAAACTATGGGATGAATAAATGCAGCCTCTTCGTCAAATAAGTAATTGGCTGCTTAACCGGAATCAGACCCGCTTGATTTAATTTTTAAAATCTCAATCTGTGTAATGTAACAAAGCAAAAATGTCACCTAAATGTCTTCCCTCCGAATGTGCAATAAAACGTGTAGTTTTATGCAGAAATCCGCTAATTAATCCGTCCTCCCTGGGAGGCAAAGGCATAATCAACGAAATTAGTCTCTCCCTCGTTGACAGACTGACGCTTGCGTGGAGACTTCAACTCTGAGGCGACGAACCCACTTTATACCGTTTTCTCTCTCTCTCTCTCTTTTGATCGGTTGTCGTCCACCAAAATCCAGAACGTAGCAATTTCTCGACTGATTAAGGCAATTTTTTCTAATAAAGCTATCGTTTTATCATCACCGGAGACACCTTAATTGAATATTCAACTATTAATTAATTCACTCCCCATCAGTTGACTGCTGTTGGTGGTGAATAGTGTCGCCTGGATCTGGTTTTGCTTTTGTCTTCTTGCTTTGGTAAGGCATCCCCTCATTAACGACTACGCGAGCCCAAAAGTCGCACAAAGGGGCAATAAAAGTTAAAAATCGAGAATTCTTAGCATTTCTTATATCTCCAAATGCTGAGAGGACCACCAAGAGACAGTCTCGTACCGACCTTGTCCCTCTACCTGGCCTTGCACACTGAAATGAATCTTATACCCCTATCACCACCGTATTGGCCAGATAATAAATAAATTGTCCAATCAACACCAGGCTCCACGATGGTCTTAAGCAGGCCTCCGGCACACCGTTGCTCATCTTGTCGCGATCCGCGGGAGAGGAAATGCTATGTTCGCGGACACCATCGGAGTCAGTAGGTTCTCACCACTGTCGGGAACCTGTTTCCTGCGAGAAGATCCCACAGCAGTTCACGTTCCCTCTTTGTTTTAATATTGATTTTATTTAGTCTTTTATCCGTTTGCTTTTATACCAATAAAAGCAATATATTAAACCCACCGGCTACCTCATATAAAAATGTTATGATCATGGATGCAAATGAGAATATTTTCATTTCGCCACCGATCCCACAAAACAACGGAGGATAGCGGCGTGGTGGATCTGAAACCATTCCGAGATATCTATACTTTCAAAGAACTGTTCCGAAATGACAAAAATTAATCTTATAATTACCTGGACTCAGTTATATTGAGGATTCTCGTGATGTGCAAAGTCCGTAGGAGGTTGGAAGCATTGTAAAGAAACTCGAAGATTTATGCGGTTTTATGACATCAGCACTCGTTTATGATGCCGATAAGACAAAGTGACTTCTTAAAAACCTTTTGAACCAATTTTTTAAGTCACTACACAGCTCGAAAAAGTAGTGCAAATTTCTGTTCAATATCATGCACATAAATGGAGCGTCACAAAACTGAGATATTCGATTCATTACGAATAATGTTGTATACAAAAGCTCGTCTCTATTACAACTATTTCATGCAAGTTGCTGATTCGCGAGGAAAGAAATACAATTTTACATGCTCTGGTATTTATATCACAATGAAAATTAAGATTTTTTTCTGTGTACATGGTAGTATGCCAGGAACAGGAAAGATTCAGATCTGACTTTCCCTGTTATTGAGGCGAACATACGTTTGAATTTGTCTCGTCATTGAACCTTTTTGTTGTCTTCTATCCTCACACTTCATTGCATACTAATCGCATCATTTGGAATTTATCACAACTCAGCCTGTTTTGCTCTTTTTTACTTTCGTAGATTGTCTCCGTCATCTTCTATTTACTATTTTTGCTACTGTTTTGCTGTTTTTTGAGTTAAATTTACTGTACCCAGCAGGCATACGCTAAGATATCTATGGTAATGCGGTTGGTATTGATGGCAAAGCCGCCTTACTTTCCTCTTTGCGCTCGCCGCTGGGCTCTACCTGTTGGTTTTTATGAATGAAATCAGAGACATACGGAGAGGAAAAATAGATAAAGCAAGGCAAATGGAGGTCTCTGAATGGACCCCCGAACCGAACCGATAACTTCTGAATGAAGCGGACACAACTGAATGAAAAACGGTAAAGTCAGTGCCAGTCTGGTGTTGGTTGGTTTGGTGAAGGAAAACTACGTGGATGGAGCTCATTAATTCCATTATTTGATTAATTAGATCCATTCGTTTTTATGACCCTTTGTCCGAGTAGTGAGGCTGTTTAGTTAGTTTAGCTGTGGTAGGTTTTTACTCCCGGTTTGCTTTTATTAGACAGATGACCGTGTGCTTGGTGGTTCGTTTTTTCGCTCTTCAAACAGTTGGCAACGGCTGTGAGTGAGCAAACTAGTAATGAATGGGTTACTCCTAGAACTCCGAGTTTGCTTTACGGAGGTCCAAAGTTGTGTACATTTGTGACATTTAAATAGATTTAAAGCATCCGATATATCTGATAGGTGAAACGATACAGTAAGTCAATTCGTTCTCGTTTTATGTCGCTCCTCGGTATAGTGTTTGTTAATCCTGCTGGTGAGGAATTAAAAGAAAGTTCGTGCTTTTTGATATCACTTATGATGCATAGTTATAGGAATGTGTTATATTTTAACATCAACTACTGAAAATTTCCAATCCTACAGTAGCTCCTTCAAATGCGGTTTTTGAACAGTACATCAAGCTGAAACGTTGTACGTCTCTCTGTCAACAACCTGTTCAGCTCCTGAATTGCATAAGCATGAGCATGAGCATGATTGACCGCCCACGGATGCAATTCCGTTATTGCAAGATCAGCTGTATTTACACAAAGAACCAACAGATGATGTTTGGGATTAACATAAATCTTCAATGTGTAAAAACTGGTGACCCATTATAAAGCAATACCGGCGCCCGGTATGCCCGGTGCCCGAATGCTGGTCAAGTAGGGAATGGGAAGGAACGTGTTGACATGATACTCGCTTTGGAGGAAGCCGAGAAATCCTCTGCACTTCCACGAGAAATCACTGGGATGTTGGATAGTTGTGGAAAGGTTAGCAACAGGGTTCGTTTTGGTTAACGATACTCTGAAAGTATGTATCACTTTCCGCCAAAAGCAATGGGCCGCTCCAATGTGACTTAAAAGAGACAAGCATAACGAAAAATAAAACAAAACAAAATAGACAAAATAAAACAGGATATTAGATATTGTCTTCAAAATTTGGTAGAAATAAATTATTTGTTGCTTTGCAAGCCAGCTCTGCTCGATGTCCTAGATCTCGGCCAAGTTCTGCTGGACCCGCAGCTGCTGCAATCGGCACTCGTCCACATCAAGCCGGCCGTCACCGACGTGTTGGAAACCTTCCGGTAGTAACATGATATCTGCGTCTAATACACTCTTCTTACACCGATTAATTTACAAACTAAGCCTACGTACCGAATCAAAATTCACTTTAGCACGGTTTTGGTATTTTCCTCTGAAATCTTGTTTTAGATATTGGCACTTTATTTCTGCTCAGATTTTCCGTCGTCAATATTCTTCCTCAAACGTAGCAATCGCCAGCTCAGGTTCAATGCAAGCAGCAGCAGCTATCATGCCGTTCGTTTTGAACGACCAGGCAGCAGACCCAAGAATTGACACTTTTTACAATTCACTTTTTCCATTGCTATTACGTTGCGACTGGACTGAAAAATATCACCAATCGACTCCGAACGACTGTAACTTTATGCTTTCAATCTTACTAATCAAATTTTCGCCGTTTTCAGCGTAAAAAATGCACTTCATTTCACTGCCTCCGAGAACCGTGATTCTTGACGTCAGCTTTTTTCGACTCCTCCTCATCAATTCACGCACGACAGAGGGGAAAAGCACTATTTTCGGATATGGAAATTCCTCTGAAAATTGATTGGAAATGTATCGATTTGTTCAACACCAGTGAGCAAAACCCGTTAGGGAGCACTTTGGTACATTTTTAATGTGAATTTCGATCAAAAACACGATTATTTTTTAATTTTCCCAAAATTTTAACAATTACGGGAAAAATGCGTCAGACAGCCTACTTTTCAACATTTGAAGAATATGAAAAATATCGATCCTCACGAAAAATTTAAAATTCAATCAATAATTGGAAACTATTGAAAATAACACAAATCAAAGTTGAAGGCTTATAATTAAGTTTTGCATACTAATTTCACGAAATGCACAGTATTCTCCAGACACAGATTTCAAAACCTTCGGCTTTTTATTCAAGCTTTTGTTCAAAATTTAATTTCTGATCATAAGAAGATCATCACGTTCGGCAGGAAGAAAGTTAATCCGGAAGTGAAGACGGTGTCATTTAACGATTTGGCAACTGTCTCGATGCCTTGAAAAACGGAACAAGTCCACACCCGTGCATCAAGGTGGAACTGGAACATCGCGGGTCTCGTGATCCAATGTTTAAACTGTTTAACGAGTTCAATCTTTAAAAAAAAGTGCTCAGTTGAGGTAAATAGAAGATTCCACAAAGGCAATGAAAATTCAAACATCTGTTCTAATGTGACAGGCAGCAGAAGGATTTTTTTTAAAAGCACAAGGAACTTTTACTTCCATGTTTTTTTCAAGATTTCCAAAGAGAAAGGAAAGAAATTAATTTTCATCGTATAGTAAAACTTGGTGAGTTTGTTATCGTTAACAATTTTATTTTTGTTTCGCTCACTAGACTATAACTAAATCAGCATTGAAAACCCTCCTCAGCCGAATGTCAAGAGACTTTGTAATTATTATTAATAATAATAAAATTTCTTTATTATAGAGATTTTCAGGCACTGGCTTGTTCGTCTCGTATGGCAATTAAAAATATACAAGGAGGGGACCTGAATAATCCCTTCCAAGTAGTGGGGTCTCATGAACCCTAAGTACATTGCATAACTAATGTGACTGCAACTAATGCATGTGACTCGTCCCACTGCTTGAGATTAGATTTTGTCCGCCCAAGCAACACTAAACCTTCATAATTGGTTGCAGTAACTTAATTGTGACTTAATTGAGTCATATTGAAGATATTTTAACTGATTTACAATTGTGCTGCTAGGACGGTGTGGGTTCAGTGCTGATTAAATATTATACCTCACCGTACAGCTGGGAATCCTTCAAGAAGCATGAAAAGGCGGCTGACCCTGATCGCCATCTGATGCTGCCATCACTGCCGTGCATCGTGCGTGGATCTTGATAGAGTGGACAGTGGCAGATATAGTGTTCAGCGAAGTGGAGAGTGTGGCACTGGGATCATTCTTTTTGAAAAGCACCGACTCCCGGAGATTGTGAGACACCCTAGTCTTAGTCGCGAGCCTGTTCAGCTCCTGAATTTTCGATAAACAGTGATCGTTTTCGAGATACTGCGAATCGAAAAGAGTGTTAAAATTCAAGTGGTGGACATGTGGCTTCGTGAGAAGGATGTCTCGATGAACATAATAGCGAAACGTTTCGGAATTCACTACGAAAGCGTAAGATATATCTTCAACTAGTTCGCGGAACACTACTCGTTCGATAAGCTGCCAAGATGAGAAAAAGAACCAGATCCAGCTGACCCAAAATTGGATCCTTCGGAACAGATCGATGGCTGGTACCTCCGTCGGAATGGTGCAAAGAATCAAGAAGCGCAACAACCTGAAGACTTCTAAGAAGCAAAAAAATAGCAAAACAAAGTGCTGAGCAAAAATTCAGGGCAAAACCCAAAGCCAGAAAGTTATACAGCCGACTGCCTGCGTTTTGAACGATGACGGAGCATATGTGAAAGAGGACTCCAGAACGGTTCCAGGACCGCCATTTTACACCAACGTCATCGGCGAAGATGTCAGCATCTCCCAAGTCGTTCGAGGTAGAACAAATTGGCCAGAAGGTTCTTGTATGGCAGGCAATTTGACAATTTGAGACTGTACGCGATCTGGCACTCGTGAAACTCATATATGCCTTAATATCAATATTAGATTGAAATTTGGTTAACTTACATGCATAGGTTTAATTTTTGAGGACTGTGTGCGTGGTTTTTTTTTTTTTCATTTGAAAATGTTCAATTCAAAAATTGTTATTTCTAGATATCAGAATACTATTTCCCATCTCAATCTTCTCATTCATAAAATTGTAATTCCAATGAACCTTGAGACATCCCTTAACTAACTTTATTTTTTTTTGTATGTATGAAACGAAAACATGGCTCTGTAAAGATGATTCGATTCAGCCTGACCAAATAAATGAACTTTGAAAAATGTTACGAACGTCAAAGAAAACAGTAACATTTCGGAAACTTCTCATAACACCTTTAAATTACCGACAAGCACTAACATTTGGTGTAATGTAGACAACTATTAAGATAGAATATCATCCCGTATAGCAACTAAAAAGGAGTTGCCAGCTGGATATCTTAGAATTCGATACTCCACTTCAAAATGAGAACTCCCCATGACTTCGCGGTATGATTTATGTCACTATGCATGCGGTGATAAACTTCCACATCTACAGCAGCATGTTGTTAATAGCCTCGGAATAGTGTCGGCAACTAGGAGGTCACTTTTGTGCGGAACCATTCAAAACAAAACAGAACGATGACACCTGAAAGTCAAGAAGCCCTCACTGCAAACCGAACAGGTAAATTAAAAGGAAAAAAAAACACAGATATCAATTTAGATAAAGCAAAGATTTTTTAATTTATTTGAATTCATTATACCACAGAGCGGTGTTTTGTCTCGAAAGTCAGAAACAAACAAGGGCCTCGCAATGACATTCTGGATTCACCGGATGGGGGTTAAATTTGATTCGTTTTGGAAACGGTCGCTTATCGGGTTGACCACCGGGGAATTTAATGACACAGAGGCCCCTGTAGGAACCAATGTCACTCGTTTTCTACCGTTTCTGTGTCGGATAACCAAATTGCTATATCCCGATTAATTTATTCTCTCAGATCAAGGTGTGGGACATAATGCTGTTGAGCTCATTATAAATTTCGAAATGAGCACGCCGGTTGACCATCTTTGGTCGACCGGTTTGATCATCGCTTGTGTTCCACAAGAAAAATATACTGATGGCTAACGGTAGCCGTGTGTTACACACAGAGGTACAAACTAATTAGCGTGATTGAAAATCGATAGTCCAGCCGAGCATTTTTTTTTATTCTGTTGGCTTTAATGGAATATTTGAAGGCCGGAGATCGAACAACCCATGTAAATGAGGCAAAAAGAAGTGACATTGAGGCAGGGATCCGTTTTTATTCATAATGCCGTGCCCACACGCACGCTTCCATGAACAATTTATAGGACGGTTCAATAATTGATGCACTCACTATCAGTGTCGCTCTCAGGGGATGAGCTCTGGCTCATACACGTGACACATGCATCGCGGGAAAAGCAAATTAAATGATATTTATACCACATTTTATCAAAATTGAAATCAGCCATCGGGACTACTCTGCTGATATTCACCAAAGGGACGTGAATATTTTATGAGCTTTTATTAAAAAAAAATCGAGGGAAAAAAGTGTATGTGTGAACAAAAAGTTCTATTTTGCACCATGTTCATTTCCTCATTTTAACTAAAAAAAAAAGAGCTATTGGTTCCGCTTTTGATATGAAAAAAACACGCACACTTTCGGTCCGGTCCATCCGGTCCCAATTTCATTCGCTTTCCGCGTGAATAAACCGATGCGTTATAAAATTTAATATTTTATTTACCTCACTTTGCCTCACCCGACTCACACATATGCACACATACAAACCTATAGCTATTGACCCCCCTGCGAACCTCAGACTATTTTTAATGGTTTTATGATGTGATGACCACTTTTATCCAAATTTCATTTTTTTTCACTCGTGCTTTCTGTTTTATCGCTCCCTAGGCACCACACCATTTTGAGTTTTATTGGAACAAAAATCGTTGGCATATATTGAGTGTGATGAAGCTTAAATTTTCTTTGAACTTGTTGTGAATTCAAATGTAATTAACATTTCTGACAATCGAACCCAACGTCCTACATGTGTGAAGTCAAAAACTCCAAAAGAGGGTATCTCTTCAAGTTCCACTTATAATAGTTAAGCAAGCTGATTTTATACTATAACTTTGGTTTAATTCAAGAAGTTTTTACATTTGCAACAGATTCTTATACATGATCTAGAACGAAAGATTACATTAGTGCTTACTGGCAGTTAGTTTACTACTTAGTTTCTGTTGCTTCTGAAAATTATGTGCTGATAATTCCGTGTAACAACTCTTTGTTAACAATTTTTAAATAGGGATTTCCTAAATTTGACAGTCGATTGCGGACATATTGTTGAAGCTATAAGTGTCAATTAGCAGACATTTATTCAGTGTGGTTTGCCAAATTACCATGGAGAGTTATAATGTCCAACAACGGGTGCAAATGAAAAAAATGTTTAATCAAAATAGGTGTTCTCTTTGAGCAACGTTCCGGGCGCTTCGCCCATTTTACGATCGTAATAATCGTCCTACTGCGAAGACTATTCGTAATGTGGTAAACAAATTTTAGGAAGATGGTATTATGAAAGCTCAACCATCACCCGTACGTTAGCGGAACGCAAGGTCTGCCGAGAAAATCACCGCTGTACGCGAAAGTGTGCAGGAGAACCCGCGACTGTCAATTCCACGTCGCGAACAAGAACTCGGCCTCTAGCAGACATCAAGTTGGCGAATCCTGCGTCGAGACTTGGATCTGCACCCATACACGATCCTAGGAGCTCGAGCTCATATAAAGCGCCGTGTGTTCGCTGCTTGTGTTTTGGAGCAGTTGGAAACAGACCCCGATTTTGTTCGAAAAACCTTCTTCAGCGACGAGGCCCATTTCTGGATGAACAGGTAAGTGAATAAGCAGCATTGTCGAATAAGGGACAAGGCCAATTCACACGAGGTCCACCAAGCGGCAATGCATCTCCAGAAAGTCACTGTTTAGAGTGAATTTTGGGCAATATCTCACAAACAGTTTGTTTTATTCAACTTTGAACAAAGGAAACGCCTCATGGGAAACCTTAAAGAAACAGCCCAAAATACAATCGATGAAAGCAGATAAGATTTTTTTTAGTGTTTGTCTAGCATGAATGAACAGTGAATTATCATCCATTCAATAATCTTTAACCATTTCAAGTGAAAAATTAAGATGAATGTTGTTCGCAAAATAATTACCAATAAACATTCTGGCACGTGGTAAAATCAGTGTCTGTTTTTATCACTTACTATCATACGCAATAAAAAGCAATTCGAGTTACGGTAGATAAATTTTATTTTATTTGAAAATCTCAGATGTCAAAATCAAGGGCGATGAACAAATCTACTCATTATGCTCTTATGACTACTCGTTCCTTGATACTCATTAGAGTTAGAGTTTCCAGCCCATCTTTGTTACAATCGTAAGTGTTCATCAAACATCAAAAATTCATTTTCAATTCAACAAAAAAAAAATAATTTGAATAGTGTCAATCGCAAAGTCTTACTGCCTTCTATTATCATAATAAAAACCTGTAGTAATTGTAACCTATCGATCTGAGACAAAAAATTACCCATCATACTCTACATCAACAGAAACAAATATTGTTTCTTCATTTGATATTCAAAACCATCCCCACCCAGATTAAATTGAATATTGATATTGTCAACAGCACATGAGATAATGAACATCCATTGACGAATGTACAAAACCAAATAATGACTTCAAAAAATCAGCGGTTGCTGGATAAAATGTGGCTCGGTTGCCAATTCGTCAAACAGAATAAATTTATTTTTATTGTAGCGGTATGAAGCAAAAACCACTTTTACTATCAAGCCTCTGCAAACAGTCACGACCAGGTGGCGAACACCTTTCGTTTATATGGAGTTGCTAAAATTTTTAAAATGTGTGGAACATTTCAAATTAAAATAATATTTCCAAACTTACGAAGCTCCAACGACAACTTAAAATAATGCAGCGAAAATTATTTTAGTTGACATATTGATAGTTTTTTTTACTTCGTTGTTGTACACGTTAGAAGGTGGGTGTCTCCAAACAAGTGGTTTCTGTGTGTGAGTGTATTCAATCTAACACCCATTGGTCGGTAATGGTATAAATCTGTTTGCAACAATCCAACAATCGAGACCATTGAAAGCAAATTTAGCGAGCTAGAAAGTGATAGGTCTACTGCAGATCCAGGAATCCATTTCAGAATAGATGGAAAGTTACACCCATTCCGAGGTTACTCTCACATAAAACAAGCCCCGCATGTAAACTTTACCGATATCATTTGGATAAGGGTTCTTCAGCACACCTCCAGATTAGAAAATGTAAAACTTCCAAAACAGGCACGTTTTTAGTATTATTTAAAAATAACATACTTATAATCAGACAGATCTCACCAGAGACCGCCTTCAAAATAACACTAACTTGTTTATTCGTAAAAATAAAAGAATTCATCGTTGATTCGTAATTTATTTCATGCACTCGCAGAAAAATAAGTGCAAAGATTAACGTCACTGACCGCCTATTCAAAATGCAACCAGCATTACAAAACTCTGTTCACCAAGTGGTGAGTGCATATGAGATTATGTGCCAGCCTAGCCCTCTCACATGAGCGTTGTTATCGTTAGTTGCTTTTATCCAGCAACTGGCCGTTTTCTTCACGGGTTTAATAATTATTATAAAAAAAATTTCTCATTCTACACTCTGCAAATAATGAAAATCCCCCGCTATGGAGCGACGCTATATCGAAATTAAAAGCTGCTATTGATCATCAATTTACACGCAACAGAGCGGAAAATCACTCTTCACTTCTTCTGTGATATGGAAGATCCTTCGAAAGCCAACCAAGAATACACTTATTATTATGACGGAAAACTATCAGCTTATTATTGCGTTTATACTAATTGCCATTGCTTTTTTTGAAAGTTTTACCGGCCACTTTTGAATTATTGAAAGTGAATTATCAATTTTTTATTGCTATTTTAAGTTTTTCTAGTGCGAATTGTTATTTTTTCGTTGGCACAGTGTTTAATAATGTAGAGGCAATTTTGTGCATTTTCATTGCTAAATGTTCATTAATTAGTGCCAGTATATATTTTAGTCGTAGATATTAATTTCGGTTGTAAACACAATAATTTTTCAATCATCAAAGAAAAAAAAAACAGAGAAAACGAACGACTTCTTCACTCAAAAGCACAGCCTACTCTTCAGTCCCCAAACAAGTTGTTTCTGATTGAAGAATGCTTAATTCCTTGACATTTTTTGTGGGTCCTGAATTTTATTGAAATTCAGGACGCAAGTCTAATATTTTGGTTTTGATTTTGGGTATGGGTGATTACAATGATTTACAAAATTGTAGATAATATTATTCCGAGCAACTTTTTTTTAGCACTTAATTAGACGGCAGTTGAACATTTTTTAAGGTTTAATTTAGGATGCTAATAATTTTTTTTTTCATTCCTGCTTTTTTGAGTAAGGTGGTCTTTGACAAAGTCTTAGAGTAGATTATGGTGTACTTTTTTGTAGAACAAAGTATGTTTATAACTTGAAACGTTAAAAAGTTATGGATTACGACATTTTGAAGAAGTCTATAAGTCACAGACGAAACAGGCCTAACTGTCAAAATATAAGCTTTTTCTGGTGGAATTTAAAGGAATTCGCTTGCGTTCACTAGCAACTGTTTTACAAAGTGTTTCAGGTTTTTTTTAAGTAAACAAGTAATGTGTCAGTTTAAATTTTCTAATTTTTGCAATTAAGATAAGATAAGACTTGAGGCATCCTGACTTCACTAGGGAAAAATGTTTTATTTATTTAAGTCACAGAAAAAAATCTAACCAAATTTGAGTTTGTCTACACACTTAGAAATTATGAATTTTACACGAGACGTAATTCATGTTTGTAAAAAGTTCGGGAACGTAAACAAAGACTTCGTGTAAAATTATGTCTCATGAAACCAACACATACGCAATTCTATGAAAAATGGGTTTGATTGGATTTATTTTCTCATCTCTTTTAACTCATTCTTATGTGCAAAAGGACGCTTGCATGTGTCGGTCTCAGGGGACAGAAATTTACATGACATTTTGGTAGTGTGTACTCTTTTTCTTTTTGGATTTTTCACCCAATCAGACTGACAAAAAAGAATCTTTGCCACACCACAAAATTTTCTTGTTTTTGGGTTGTATTTTAACTATTTTTTGGGGAAGGGTTTTGGGGGGGGATATTTGGTTATTTGTTTGTTTTAATATTTTTGGTATGGGAAGGGGGACTATATTTTTTTAAATAAAAAATTTCACGCATTTTCATGCAAAAGACAATACAAAATTGGCATAAAATGTATATTTCTCTTTCGGTAAATTAAAATAAGTAAGATTTTTTGTTAGTTGTATGAAAAATAAGAAACACCCTCGTTTTTATAAGGAAACACTATAATGGAACGCACATAATGGCATGATGCCAAATCAAAGCCAAAACAGAGTCTGACCTTTATGCTTTCGTATGAGAGGTAGCACACGTTTTTGAAGACATTCCTTCCGGGAAATTTCGACAATCATGTAAGCAAGTGTGAAAAAAGGCAAAGATTTCATACCACATTGCTAAATTGCTTGCCATACCAGTACTCTATTTCCAAATGTTTCACAAAAAAATGAGTTTTCTGAGTTCGGCACATCTGTTCTTTGCTTCACAGTGTGAAATTGTGCCCCTGGAATCGTTTTGCAGTCCAGCTTAACATACGTTTTATCACCCATACAAATGCACGTTTCCTTTTTGCTCAAAAACTGTTCGTACAACTTACGAGCTCGGGTTTTCACGGAAGTCGCTTGTAACTTGCTACGTTTGGAAAATGTTTGTTTCTTGTAGGTTTTGAGAGAGCTACGTGCCTTAGCGCGCTGAACCAGTCCGATCGATGTTCCACATTTTTTTAACAATCTCTAACCGACAGCTTCTTTATTCTTGCAAACTGCTCGTCAATCTTTGTGTCCAAATCTGGTTTAGATGGACCAGGTTTACGAACACGACCAGGTAGATCCAGCAACGTATTATGTGTCCCGAATCGTTTCAGCGTATTTTGAACCGCATGAACGCTGACTCCTTCCTGCTTCACCTATTTTCTCATCGATAAACCAGTTTCCGTACAGTATTTGGTCACAATCGTTTTATGTTTTTCTTCTGTTAAACCTTTCATTGATGCACTTGTGTGAAAAAATATAATTTCAAATGCGTAATTCACTTGTTAACTATGCCAAGAAAACGCGTAAAATGAACAGCTGTCAAATTAACTCATAAGATTTTTCGCAAAGTAGGTTCAAGGTGTACCCATAAAAAACGACACGGTTTTTACAGGGAAACCCTGACGACGACTTGGAAGCCTCAAAGTAAACACCGGAGTAGAAAAGCCAACCGTCAGCTCCATAGATGGGTCGTGTTGTCCATCAGAAGTAACCCAGGTATGTCCGATCGCGATTTGAGTAAAATATAAGATGCCACCCGGAGTACAGTGCAGCAAATTCGCTATCGAGAAGGCTTACGGGCATGCGGAAGCAGTAGGCAACCCAATCGATCACTCAAGCAGAATACCGCAGCTAGAATCCGTGCTCGAAAGCTGTATGGCAACCTGCTAACCAAGTCCGGTGGATGCACCGACTTTGTACAACTTTCTGGACCAAAATTTTACAATGCGAAGGCTCGAGGTGTCCCTGTCAGGTTCAAATTTGTGTTTGCGGATAAATTCGCACGTAAATATAAGATCTGGCAGAGAATTTGCTGCTGCGGTCAGAAGACAAAGCCTACTGTTTATATTTTTTGCAAGCAAGTATATTTTTTCAATATATTCTACTGGGATTCCAGTTTCGTCGTTCTGCTTTCTCCGGTTTCAGGGCTGTGACATTCTGTCTATGCTTCAACCTTTCGTGTTTGTGCAGAATTTTATCCAAGGACAAAGGTTTTCGTCACTAAAAAAATGATGAACTCGGAGGTTTACAAAACCGAATGCCTCCAGAAGCGAACTCTGCCCTTCATCTAGTCACATGATGGTCCAGAGACATTTTGGCCGGATCTTGCAAGTTGTCACTACAGCCGCGAAGAACAACAATGGTACAAGGACATCGGGGCGCAGTTAGTTAGGAAAACCCTTAATCCCACCAACTGTCCCATTTCAGACCCATTGCAATTATGGGCAATTATGAAGAGAAAAGTGAAGGTAAAAGGCAGCTCAGATAAAAAGAAATTGTTAGATAAAATCGCCAAAATAGTGGGGCGATATCTTTGTGCGCCGCATGATGGGTTGTATTTTGGAAAAAGTTCGAGTTTTCCTTCGAAACCACGGCGAATAATTCTTTTTTTTTCCTTACAATATATGGAATAGTAAACATTTTAGTGAAAACTGTTTGCAAATCCTTTAATTTAAGTCCGAAAAAGACCAACATAATTTTGTTCCATTACTAAGTGGACTATGCTTTAGTGTGATCCGCCACTGGTGGACTCGGAATCGTTTCGTCCCGAACCATTTATACATCCAAAATCATTTTTAAGATTATGCGGTAATTCATTCTCTCTTGAACAGGTTTTGTTCTGACGTCGTGGAATACCCAGCCACTGAACGGCGTTTTCCTATGGTAATTGTTACTAATGTTTTATTGAATTTTAAATAGCAGTGGCTCTGCCGCTCATACTCCGCTCGTAGGTGACCTGTCTTTAGCCCAACGCATCACTGGTGAAAGAAAATGAACAGCAGACAGAGCAGGTGCTGCATCAGTGATTGTTGTTATTTGTGTGTATGTTTTTTTTCTCAGCAGCGTAGATGAAGAAGCTGACCGAGACCATCGTTGCGGTAGATCACCATCACGGTTAATTCCTTTGGGGATCTACTCCGCAAAGTGAAGATATTTAATTAGCGCTGTTTTACGAAGTGGCTTTCATTTGATCATAGCTGCAGCTAGTGGATTTTTAATGACATGTGACACCTGATTAGTTTTTATACTGTCTCAGAGAAATGGTTTTCTAACGCCATTATTTCTCTAGCCGGTTCCGGTTTGGCGGTGAGTTAGATGAGATCCCGCAGGGAGGCTTTTATTTTATTTCATAAGATGGGTGTTAACCGGATTAGCTCAAAATGATTGTTATTCATTATGTTTAATTGTTTTGGTTATAATTATAATTTATTATTTAGTTGAGAATAAAATGCAATATGATAAAGGTAACCAATAGATCAAGTTTATTGCTTATCGCGTATTCGTTTATGGCCGATTCTCAATTTAATGTTTTGCCTTATTTACATCATTATTTATAGCTCACACGATGATGGGCTTAAGCATATCAACACATTTTTGCATTTGAACAAGTTAAATTAACGGGTGACAACTAGAATTTTGGAATCTCTTTCTCAAGCTGTCAAAAAAAGACAAACATACTTGAAGAAGATCTTATATATTACAGGGTGCGGCAGAAAATAATGCGAAAATTTGTTCTATTTCTTTCCAATCCCATTTTCAACTAATTCAAGCAATAATATCAACATTTTCGAGTGCAGTTATCTTTACAAAGTCCTTTTAAACTAATTTATTCAATGTGTCCTCCATTTTTATTAATAACATCCTCAAGCCGACGCTGGGAGCCAGAGCATGCCTTTCGGACGTAGTCCTCCGGCATTGACTGCCATGTGCGTGTTATGGTTGACTTCAGGGTTTTCACACTAGGGTGTGATGTTTTGCAGGCTCGTGCTTCAACATATGCCCATATCGAATAATCCAACGGATTAAGATCTGGACTGCTAGGGGGCCACGAATCCTCCGGCCAAAACTTCATGTTATCGTTCAACCATTGTTGGGTTCGATTGGACGTGTGACACGGCGCTCCATCCTGCTGTAGGACAACGTTTTGGTCCTCGGAGAAGTTGGCCTTCACCCAGGGAAGCACTTGGTCCTTTAAAATACCGATACACACTTCGGTATTGATTTTAACTCCAGCATCAATGAGAACAGGCGGCATTTTTAAACCGTTGGACGCCACCAAGCCAAACATCATGACACCAGCCGGATGTTTGGTTTGAAATTTGAATTTCCCTTTTTCCAGACCGATTCATTTCTGCGGTGAAATGAACCGGTCCGTGCGGCTGTTGGCCACAGAATCGATGCTGAAAAGCTTTTCGTCGGAGAACAGGATTATCATTTTTTCCTTCTTCAACAAGGAAAGCAATCTCTTGGAACGAGTCACTCGTAGTTCCTTGACCCGGTCCGTAATCAAGTGGCGTTTCACTCTGGCTCTGGAAGATGCATGCAGGTCTTCTTTGATGATTCTCCGCATGGATTTCCCCGAAATACTGGCTTCCTTTGCAAGTTTTCTTATGGAACGCACCGGGTTGCGAGCAATTTTTGCACGGACCGATTTGATCACGTTCGGCGTGCGTGCAAAGCGCGGACGTCCGCTTCCCGGCTTCCGCTGCTAAGGACTATCCTGCAGGGACTTTTTTATGCGGTAAACTGTTGCCAAGTGGCACCCTACCACCTTGGCAATCTCTTTCGGCTTTTTCTGGGTGAGCAACAAACTTTCGCGAACATTTTGACGAATTTGCAATAAAACAAATAGAATGGTTGGAAGTAAACATAAAAAAACACACTTTCGACAGAAATTAGTCACTAGCTACACGAATTAACCCAATACTCAAGTTTGAACATTTTCGAATTATTTTCTGCCGCACCCTGTAAAATTAAAGACACATTGTCCATTGTTTAAAAAAGTGAACATTTGAAAACGGACTGTAATCGGCTGTTCGTCGAACCTTCCGTTTGATGGTCGGAATAGGAGCGTTGTACGGCTTAATTTCAACTTTGTGAATGTATCTCTTGATTCTACCAATCAACTGTTTGCAATTCGTAACTCTCCAGTTATTTTTATCTTGCGATTATGATTAGTTGGTCAATATGCGCTTCGTCGGAAGGGGAATCCTCTGAAATTTAGCAATATTTCGCTTTCGTGAACCGCTCGAATACACGCTCAATTTTTCTGCCATTATTTCGATAATCTCATCACAAATAGGAGATGGCAAGTTCCCGCGCTTTCCAATGCGCTGTGTCAAAAACGGGTGATACTCAGCAATACGGCCACGTTGTGACAAAAAAAATATGGCGCTGACAACTCTCTCACAAACATCTCGACAATAGCTTTTTATTTGTTGTTGAATTGAGAAAAACTTACCTCTTGTTTCAAATTTTGGTCGACATCAAGATTTTTCGCTCCATCAGAAACGGAAACCGTTGATTCCAAATGATCTTTCGATGTTTCGTGGAGACTGGTCTTCTCCTGTGCACACTTTCAATTACAAAACCCTCACCGGAAAAAATCGCAATCAGTTTCGATCAATTGTTGCACTTAAATAATGTAAAATAATGATTTGGTACATATTCTGAAGCCTGTAACATTTACTCTTTCTTGATTCACTGACATGGCTTCAAACTTTTCTTCTTCGCTGTGATTCAGCTCAACGGATCCACGTGCAATTCAAAAATCAATTTCTCTGTCACATTGTTGCGAGCAGAGCAGTGCCCTCTGTACACATCAACCAGATTAAAAGAGAAACCAATTTTTCTGATAACATCCACACCAAAGGCAGAGCAGTCTAGTCCGCCCCAACAAGTCGATAAGCATGCTCAAAAAATTACATTTATGTTTCTTGTTTTAAAAGTTTTAAAAGTTTTGTTATCGTTAAGGAAAGTTTTGTGGGGGTTAAAAAAAAGTAGTAGTCCGGGGTCAAAATCCAAAATCCGGTCCTTGTTATAGGCAATCCTAGGTTAATTATGATCTTGAAAAATTGAGTAAACGATAAATTAGGAAACAGTTTTGTTAGTTCATTCGCAATGGGGAACACGTTTTCACCTGTGAGGTATTGAAGAAAATACGATAAGCTAAAACTTATATCATGATCAATAATCAGATTGGATATGACGCCGATGCTATCTAGCCCTTTAGTTCCACAAAGAGCAGAATAATACATTTTCAATCGGGATTTAAATTCTTAGTAGGTACAGGCTTAACTGAATTGTGTGTAGGTCCAGAGCTATTTTAATAACTGGTTTGTATGTTGTCATATTTAGATTTTAATTAGGTCTTTACTTTTTTTTCAGTTCCTTGATTATCGAGATTTTCAACCCTGGGCTGGTTCATCTCCCGTCGTAGTCACTCAAATACCTTTTGGGTATTTTCGTAACTTGTCGGGGGGTGAGATTCGAACTCGTTACTTTGGCGTGAGAGGTATGGATGTTAACCTCTACGCCGGGGTCGTCCCCCTAGGTCTTTACTTGAAATTGTTTAATTGATATTTGAAAAAAGAAAGACTTAACAAATTAGCAACGGCAAATAAAAAAATTTCATGAAAAAACGAAGAAAAAAAACAATTCCTGTTGCGCAGAGTTTTGGCTCAAATATAACACAGTCTGGTCACCGCAAATCATTATGCGAACTCCACTGCTCAATCCTTATCAATGCATATATTTGCAAAGGCGGATTAAAAATATTGAGCTGCTTCTGGACGATTGCCAACACTTTTAGCTTCAAACTGATAACGCTCAAAGTTTCCGAAAAAGTAACACTCAAATCGAGAAAGGTAAGGTGAACAGGAACTCGCTAAATTAGTCCAGCAGGTTTGGCGCGTTTTCGCGTAGGTGTTTTATCGCCCTGTTGGAGGAGCGATGAGTGAGGTGGGAAAGGGGCTGCCCGTAGAAGTGAGTAAATACTATCATCAGCGCCTCTTTGGTGGCATCGAGTCCTTCTGGTCGATGTATTAAAATAAACAGTAGCTGTCTGCGAGGCGATAAAAGCACTAATGAAACTTTTTTGTTTTTATTTCAAGCTGGTTTTCTTTTCATTCTTTTGGGCTACCGTTTTTCGTTTTTTTTTTATTAAGTTGGATCCATTCTGCGATTGCGGCTCTTCGACTTTGTGCATATATTTTTAATTTTAAATAAGATTGAAGGGAAACAAGCAACCCAAACCAGGTGACGTGATGGATCGTTGGCCACATTTTCCTAGCATCAATTAGTACTATCGTAGATTGCAACAATCACCATCATTAACTCGCTATCGGACAATGCAAATCTAGATCGTCAAACGGAAACGATGCAATTGCAGTTGTTACTGCAAATGGTGGCTACATTGAGTCGTAAGCTATAGTTGCAGTTGACAATTGCCGACCCGCAAAACAATACAAAGTTACAAGATCATTAGCTTTTGCTTATCTCACGGCTAGATGAGGATGAAAATGTCGATGTAAGAGCGAGGGTGGAAAGCTCGTTACAAATCGTTTTGCGGAAAAAAGTAACTCCCACTCACGAACTGTACAGGCTTTGAATCCGAGCAGCTCTTCCAACGACGAGATAATGATGATTGTTAACGATGTTAATCTCGATCGTCATCGCGCTGTTAAACATGATCACGATCACCGCAGCGGAAAACAAGTTGATTTTCGCTACGATTGGACGACCCATCTTGGCTAGAATAAGACACCAAATCAGTCCGCCCTCGCTGTTGGGATCTACCAGTTTTATATGTATACAGTGAAATACTCACACGCTGATGGCGATGCTTACGATGATTAATAACAATAAATTACAACCATTAATAAAAATTGAACGCAAACGAGAACCCATGCAAGAACCGTGTTCAGGGCATCGCTTGTGTTTTTATAGTTGATAGTAGTTGGTTGAGGATTTTTTGTTTGTTTTTGATGCTTGATTGTTGTCATTATTTCTATGCATAGGAAATGTGTTGTATTTGTGCCTGCATCCACGCTCTCACGCACGGTTATTGCAAGAACTTAACACGCACATCGGAAGTTAGGCAAGGAACAATCGGTCATCAGGGATGTATGGCAACTCCAACTCCTATTGGACGGTAGAAGTCTTATCAATACAAATTGCTTGGAATAATTCGTCCTAAAAGGTTTTGTCAGAAACATATTTTGCCCAGGAGTGGCAATGCATTAACTCTACTGCAGATTTAAGTACGCATTTGAATATGCCTGGTATTTCACGTACAATAAGTTCAACATGAGGATAATAGAATTTCATAAAAAAAATCTTAACAGTTGCATCTTATCAATCGTTGAACACATATTACTCATGGTCACCTTTAAAATCATTCAATACTCATTCTTAACACTCAAAAACCCACACGCAGGTATGGGTATTTGTTGCCGGTATTAAATCCTTACCACTAATTTTTGATAGCAATTTATTTCAGAGCTTCAAAGCGACAAAACAGGAGTAACTTAGGATTATATGATATAGGATAGTTAGTTAAAGACTTAATATCAAGTGCTTCAGTGCAACTTTAGGTCAAAATTTTGGTTTATGTTTCACAAATAAATTAAATTGTGCAAAAAAAACTTCTCTCGATGCAGGTTTCTGTTATGATAGCTTGATCGTCATTCAGCCTGTCCAATCACCGGTGACAGCGGGTAACGTTGTGGTCCCAGCGTTGAGACCCCCATGGTAGATCGGTAGATTTGCGGCAACATCCTCTGCCGGGTGCATCTTGCCCCCAGCCAAAACTGCACAGTTTTCTTCAACATCCAGCCAGGCTAACTTCGTAACCGGTCTACGCATGGTACCTGCTTAAGTCCTTACAATGGCCCGACGTACTATGCCATCCGGACCTCGAATAGCGGGCTCATCACGTTCTCTAGTCCATTCACTTCGCCTTCTATCGTCGATGATTAGAATCATGTCACCATTCTTTTACTTTTACTTTTTTTTTTTTTTGATGGATCACTTCTACAATTTTAAAGGTGCAAACATAGGGCTGTCTATAGTGAACACTACTAGTTTTTTAGACATTGGTCAATCTTTGTCGGTAGTACCTCAGGATGTGGACCAAATTTAACTTTAGAACTCTAAGGTATTTTTTTACACGGGGGATACGTTCCACTTTTACTATGATACAGCGTAAAAAAGGCTAAATAGAGTTGATTAATTCATATGCATTGAGATTTTAAATTGCTTCGATTTTGTTTGCATGTGTTACCTTTTTCTGCTATAGTCAAAATATAGTTTTTTTTTTTTAAATTTTGAGTATTTACACCAAAATTTTTGATTTTTTTGAAAAACTGCCTTTTAGCCCAAAACGAAAATTGAGGTTCGAATAAGGTCGATAAGTGGTTCTCTTCTGGAGTTATCGCCGAAAACAAACCGCGTAAAAAAAGACCTTAGTGTTATACAAAGTGTGCAAGACCAGATTGAACTCAGGGGAGGTACTTAGTTTCTAATTTGATCCAAAGCCCATCTGCGACACCTGTGATCACATGAAAATTTAAAAACAGGTGAATAAAACCAGGCCCTAAACATTTTTCATATCTATAACAGTTCTGGGAAAACCCGGAGAACTGTTCTGAAGTGACTGAAAATTGAATATTTGAATAAGGGCTAGATCGCACCATTAGAGAATTAATTTAAATTGTTTAATGAGAGAATTGTTTAAAGACTGTACTAGAAGAAAATTAGAGAAAATGATTAGCTTGTAACTTTTAAGCAGTGTAATGTTTGCGTTGCCATAATTTCATCACTACCTGTCAAGTGGTTATCAAGATGGCATCAGAACAAGAGCAGATTCGCCAAAACATATGTGTGCCGTAGTGGTAAATCCAATTTCGTCCCACAGATGGATCGTAAATCACCTGGGATTACATCATTCAACGGTGTCCCGGGTGGTGAAGTTATTCAAGGAGACCCAGCGGCAGTCAGGCAGTGGCTAAACCAAAGACAGCTGATCCGGCGAAGGCAAGGAAGGTGTTGAATCTGTTCAAGCGTCGACCATAGCTTTTGATCCACGATTTGACGAAGAAAGTTGAGGTTTCCATCTGGTTTGTCGAAAAAACGATGAAGCGTGCAGGCCTCCATGTCTACAAGGTAAGGAAGGTACCAAACCAAAACGACAAACAAAAGGCTGTAGCCAAAACCCACGCCAGAAATCTGTACCGAGGGTGGCTGACAAAACCGGGGTGTGTCGTGGTGGACGACGAGACTTGACTCAAAGCGCACTTTTGTGTCGGGGCAGGAGTCTTAAGTTGCCACATCACGGTTGGCCGTTCCTGAGGAGGCAAGGAAGGTGGACAAATTTGCCAAAAAGTGCTTGGTTTGACAGGTCAACTGAAAATTAATTTTTGGCGACCATTTTTGTGTCTGATTTTATACAAGTCTTAAGTTTCATTTTTGAAAGACTGCTGAATTGTCTGCGGGAGAGGAATTTGCTCAAACAACAGAATTAACTGAAACCTTATCGTCTAGTACCCTGGAATTGTGGACTCCTAGGTCAGATAAGTTTCGTTTCGAGTAGTTCTATGGTTTGAAAGTAGTTGCAATGTTGATGCTCGTGAGTCTTTTTTCTTTTTTTGCAGTCAACCACAATAAATAAATTATGATTTTATTGCGATTAACAATGATTTTATTTCTTTTTCTCTATGGAGCGTGACATGGATCGTGCAAAAAATGCATCATTTGCATTGGGCAAAAATGCAACACTTCAATTTGCTTCGAAAAAATCGATGTGTGCGTAAGGTGGTGTAGTATACTATGTAGTTGATGAGTGTGAGATTGGAGTCCAATAATGGCTCATATAGGGAAAAATAAACAAAACAAGAATCTTCAGCGAGATTTGAATCGCAGCCTATAGCGTTGCGGCTCACTGTGGTTATCACTCAGCCATATCAAGTTAAGTTAGGGATAATTGAATAAAAACCCTAAGGTTGCTTCGATTATCTAGCTACTAAGCGATTTATTTTTGCGAAATCTTTGTGCAGTCTGTTCGCACACACTGGCTTCGTTATTTCATAAAACGATTTGTGGATCAAGATTGGCGAAGTTGCTTTTTTTCTGCATCGTGTGGTTTTCTGAAGATATGATTGTAAAAATTGCAATATTGGCGAGACGCTTTTTAGACAGATAAAAGACGATGTTTATAGACAGATACGTATCAGTTTGCGTTTTCACCTAAGGTATTATACTGAAGAAATCTTAGTCTAGTCCCTAGAACTAAGGGCAAAAGGAAGCTTGAGATGGTTGATTATATAAGTATATATATATTGATTATATAAGTAGAAAAACATGCTCTTGCCGTAGAAGGGATGGTTCTATTTAAAAGATGTGATCGGATGGGTTTACTCAGCGGTGGGTATCTGTACGTATTATGTCGGTTTTTGGATCCGGTTCATTGATATTGCGGACGAAAAGAATATATTCTGTCCCGCTAGACAATTCCAAGTCATATTGCCACTGATTCTGCAACGGCTGAGTATCCAGCCTATTTTCGTGTTGTGGGGATGTAAAATGATAATGGCCGGGGTGCAGTGACTATATGTTAACGTCTATTCTTAATGTCAAATAGAGAATTGATATTTTAAGTATGAAAGTGGAAGTGAGGAGACTTGTACAGTCTGTATGTATTGAAATCGGCGGGGGAATACGGTGGTGGCTGTAATGAAACTCTCGCTTCTGTCTCATTAAAAACCGAGGGCACTTTTTGAAGAGATTGTACCAGTGCCGTTCTGGTGGTTTTAAAGTTAATTTTTATGTGACGTATAAGAACCGTCGTTTTGACGTAGGACTACGTCTTTGTTTTCTTTAAAGAGGTACAATTTATAAAACAAAACTTTTGTTACCATCACGAAAAGCGGTTAGATTTTGAGTTAGAGTCTTTTCTCCAAACATTTTCAAAATGTTTACCCCAATCGATCGCAAATTCTGCTATCCGTCGATTCCAATATTGAAAATTATTGATTTTTAACATAAAACTATTGAAAATAACGCAAATATAAGATGATGTCTTATAATTTCGTTTTGCAGAGAAATTTCACTAAATGCCAAGTGTTTTCCTTTCACAGACTTCAAATATAAGTGAGGGAGACCTCATATGCAGCAGTGGAAGATTTTAAAGGGGTATACCTTAGCGAAATGCTTCATTCGCTCGGCAACCTTGGAGCTGTTCAGAGCAGCAATGATCCAGTATTGAATTGGCAGGTGACAAGTACCCTGGAAGTTGCGCTGGGGAGCAACTATTGGTCAGGCAGCTGATGGCTCTATCGCTTTTGGCTAGGCAACCGTTGCTAGGCAGCCATTGGTTATGCAGTCGGTTAACCAAGTCAGTGGTGAATTTGTAGCCAGCCGGTTGGCGCAGTCACGAGCGAAATAAGTGTGATCTAGTTGGTAGCCATCTTTCGGTAAGGCAGTTGAGTAGTATGAACTATATAAGCCAGCCATCATCATCATCGCTAATGTGTGTAGAAAATGCATTAACTAGCAACATTATCATGACCAATTAGTTAGGTATTTAGGAGATAATTGATTTCAATAATCTGCTAACAACGGTTGCAAATATGACGCTAGTATTGCTGGCTATTGAATTGTCGCACAATATTAGTAAAGATGTGAATGGGCCATACGACATGGACCATTTAAAATCCGTGCTTTTTAGGATGACCAATATGAATTTCTCAGCTAAAGAGTTTATTTGGATTGGAATATCTAACATACCGCTCCAAATTATTGTCAATTGGAAGCCATCGGTGGCTAAAAAATGTTCAGCTTTCCCTTCGTCAGATACATTAAATCTTTTGTACAATTTCAAACATGGCTCGGAAATTTAAACGGTCTTTAAATTATTCCAAAGCGCACATATAAAGCAAGCTTATGCCAAGAGCAGGTAGCCAAATAGAAATTTTACAAATGGCAACCATCACGAAATATTGAAACAAATGATTATTACATCCATTACATATTGCTTCGTAGTCCTACGTCATCTTTGCGTACAATCTCATTGGGCTGTCCCTTGTAGTTTTTTTTACAATCTTAGGAGGTTTAACGTTTGAAAACGAAATACTGTTCAATAAACATTATTTTTAACATTATCCCTCGGAACACGACGAACACATTTGCAAAGTTGTGTACATTTGGATGTAGAATCTGTTATTTATAATTTGAAAAACAACAACATATATGCATTTAAAAAAACTAATCAATGAAGCACGAATATCGATTTGGTCTTGTCTGTATGTTAGAATGCAGTTACTGTCAATATTGTCATTTTTTTTGTTCCCTGAATAGTTTGGATGTTCAAAATTAACTATCGGTTCCCATGTTAATCTAATTGTCGCTGTTTCCAGCCATTGGTCAATCAAGACATTAATGTAAAAAAAGATTGTTTTACTAATGTTAGCTTACGTTTACTAAGAAATACAAACTTTTGGAAACCGATGAATTGATAAACAATGAAGTCAACATATTCCTTGCACAAAATTGAACATGTTTTTTTTTTACTTTGCGTAGTTTATTAAAAATATCGTCTCCTTTTCCTTTCACATAATGTATGTTTATTTTCTACCTCCAAAAAGCGTTTCTACTAGCCTAAAAAGAGGGGTCTGAGATTGTCAAAAAGAGTTTAAATTTTAAATGGTACATTTTTTTTCGAGTACAGGCCTTATGTGGTTTATGAACAGGCCCTTAGTATCATTTGCATCATTAAGGTATGCAAACAGCTAAATCTAGCCATGGTTTATTAGTCACATCTTTTTATTTGTCACTATAAAGATGTCACCTATACCGTTTACGCAATACAAAAACATTGTATTGAAAAAGAAGTCTAAAGAACAACAAGTGCGTGAAAAAATGTTGCACAAAAGTGTGGAAAATCCATCTTTATCGCATCATGAAATAGCAAAATCCCTCGGAGTTCAACAGAAAGTAGCGTTTTGAAACGCTTCAGGGATCGATAGACTCTCAATCGGAAGCCAAGATCTGGCGGCAAGCGAAACGACAACCTCAAATCTCAGCGTAATGCAGTGCTTCGGCTGATTAAGCAAAACCCGAACCTTTCCATCCGAGATGTGGCTAAAAAGTTCAAAACATCGTATTTTTTTGTTCAAAAAGTGAAGACAGCGGCAGGATATAGGTCTCTCAAGGTGATAAAAACTCCAAACAGGAATGAGAAGCAGGAAACCAGTTGGAACAAGAGCGCGTAAGCTGTAGGACAAATTGCTGGCAAAATTTGATTAAGGGGTTATGGATGATGAAACAAACATCAAAGCAGACTTCAAGTAGCTTCCTGGTCCTAAGTTTTGTACCGCATTACAACGTGGCAGGGTGACGATCATTTCAAGGCCAAAAAATTGTCGAAGTTTTCTAAAAAGTACATGGTTTGGCAGGCTATTTGTAGTTGTGGTTTGAAGAGCCAAATCTTCATAACTACAGGTACGATTAACCAACAAGTTTACGTCAACGAGTGTCTGAAAAAACGGCTACACCATTCATCCAAAAGCACACGAGTTCTGTTTTGTTTTGGCCTGATTTGGCGTCTTGCCATTATGGTAAAGCGGCTCAGGAGTGGTATGCAGGAAACAACGTCAACATTGTACCAAAGGACTGTAATCCTCCGAACACCCCAGAACTTTGTCCAATTGAAAGATATTGGGCCATTGTAAAGCGGAACCTTAGAAAATCGCAAGGAGAGGCAAATAATAAGAAAGATTTTTCTAAAAACTGGGAAAATGCTACCAGAAAGGTGACTGAGGAAACTGTGCAGAGTATCAAGCGTAAAGTTAGAGCATACGGATATAACAAGACCGAATAATAATATTTTGATATAAATGAGTTATAAGTTAACCCTTTGTTACGATGATGGGTTTTCTTTCGGATTTAGAAATATATAGAAATAATGTTATACTGCGAGTTTTTTTTTGCAAGATTTTGCTGTGCGTACTCCTTTTTAGTTACTTGTTTTGATCTTTAAATAAGGGACTATTTATAGTGTTCAATGTAAAAATAGTGTTCAATGGAAAATGTAATTTTTAATGAAACATGAATTACGATTTTCACCGAAATACGTCTGAAAATCTCATCTGGCGAGATAACAATGGTGAGGAATTTCTTCTAAATCTTCGATCATCGCTATCACAAGTACGTTTATTGATATTATCGATTATTTCATCGCAAAAATGTTCCACTCTTTCGATTACATATTATTGCCTAGCTAATTTCCAATAAACCAGTTAGAAATTTAGGAAACAAAATCGCATAACAAAAAATCTTCTGATTGAATGATGGTTTGATAATGACAAGAAAGTTCATGGTGGTTCGTTTCTTCTCGTGGTAGTGAGATGACCGTCTTGAGATTTGCTAGCACTGATCATCGATATAAATTAGTCATAATATTCTACAGTGTCAATGACGTATAAATCAACGAACAAAGCCTTTAAGTAAAGAACAGCGGCCAGCGCACGTGGAAAACTATCCTGGATACAACCTTGGCCACAAATCACCAAGGGACAATTACGATGATGAGACCAGTTATATCAGAGAGACACATACACATATAAGCTGGCATAGCATATCATAAGTATGAGAAAAAAGCTCCCGCACATCGATTGATTGACGACACGCGAGGACAACATTTTTCAATGCCTAGCATCTTTTACCCTGTGGACGAACGTTGTGAGGGTGTTTCATATTGGTGTGGTTTTCCAGGAATATACTATCTATCTGAGACCGGATAAATTCCGGTCAAGTAGGCATAAGGAAAAATGAATCATTGCGTAACCACTCGTTCGATTTTTTATACTGATTTATTGATTGGATGGCGCTTTGGCGTTTGAACATTTTTATGATCGTGATGCTTTGTGTAACATTGTGGCTCATATGGATGAGGGGTCGTTTCCAATTACGTTGATTGCTTGGATGTGAGGAAAGAACGGTAAGAAGTTCTGGTTGCCTTGCTCGATGCTTCATTTTTAACTTTGTTTTCTTCATCCTTGATAGAGGGTGTTAATAAATCACATCTTTTGTACCCAGCCGCTATACGGCCACCATTTTTGCAGAGTTCATGTTTCGAATCCATATTGGCACTCAATTAGCACACCATGTTTTTCCACCTCAGGAACCCGCACACACACGAAAATCTTTTCAAGTACATTACTCGCTCTGTCACTTTGCATATGCCGCCAGCGTCATTTGATACGCTTGCAGTGGTGCACCGTTGCCGTTCCGTTACAAAGAGGAGGTGCAATCGGTAAGTAAGGTATATAGACCCTTAGCTGCTGGAAGGTGCAATAACTGAACTATTCCATCCGACCGCCATGCCACCGTCGTCACATAGTTGATACTACTTCGGCGTAGCACGTGAAAGACGAAACCATAATGTCTCCGCTCTCACTGGAAACCATTACCAACCCAACAAAAGCAAGGCAGGAGCCACTCGTACAGAAATGCAGGGTGAGCGAGAACAAAAAAATGCTCCGAAATGCATTTTAGATGAGTGCATGCATAAATTTATGAGCTGGTTAGAGAACGGAACATCAGGTTTGAGGAACGCAAAAACAGGCCACAAGCGTGACAAAAACACAACCCTTTTGGTCTTTACTTGTATACTATTGTCGGTTTACAGAGTCTTTGAGCATGTATTGGAAAATGCACGCAGGGTTTAATGGGAAAACAAACATGGAAGTTGGCTCCAAACGGTTGACATCGCTGAAGCAAATATGGCAGAAAATTTGTCGATAGCACGCAGTCTCACGCACGTCATTGCATTCTCTGTGATGAGGCCAGGAGTCCATCATCGGTAGTAAACAAAATTTGCTCCATCGCTAATGACCGTGGAATCTGAGCTATTAATCTATGTTATCTACGTGACTACGGTCCGGGTGCGGCGAAATTCTTTGATCTTCGCGGTGTATAACTCCTGCAAACACGCTGTAGTTGGCCGAGAAATATGACGAGATTTTCAGAGGGAACTGTCCAATCGAGAGCGTACAAGATCCAAGTTAGCGGCGCACTTGGAAAGAGGAGCCTTACTCTTTTCAACTAAAGCCATAAGACCAAATGGTTAAGCAAAACTAGTCGCCTTTATTCAGTGACGCCGGTAGTAAGGAGGCAAACAAGTAAACAAACGACAATAAAAAAAAACCCGCATGGACAACCGCAATAGCGGACAATACCAGCAGCAGCAACCGAACACAAGATTAAACCCAATCTCAAATAAACCGTGGGATACCAATTTGGAGAGCAAATTTTAATTGATATTCAGTTTAATTAGTACGGTTTATGTTTGAGCGGTGGTTTAAAATTGTCCATATGTGCATATCAGTGTACATATGTGGTCATTAAATGAATTAGGTCGAACCATCCTTCCAATACTGGAGCCAATGAAATCGGAGAATACCACCCTAATTGTTTAACACACTGTAAGGTAAGGCCATGGCTTTTCTGGTACAATTTCTGACTTACTATTTCCGTTTCAGAGCTCTGTTTCAACATCCATAACTCCTTTCCTAGTAGGTTTGTTTTTGTCTCACAACGTAGTGCAAGCTGCGGTCGTATTGAATCTTCTCTTGTTTACTTTTGATCTTATTCAAATGATGCAGCAAACAAACCGAAATCAAAGGCAAGCGAACACAAACAAAAAAAGAACACAAAACATCCCGCCAGACACACCGCAAAAAACGGCAAGCCGGAGAGACAAAAATTGAATGATTAAATTACGTCTATTTAATTTGCTTATACAAGATCAGTGCTGTGCCCCTCGTCTTCCGAGGGATCTGGCTGAAGTGGGTTTTGGTGGTCGCTATGGAACAAAGTACACACTTGGTCTCTGTACCACGACGCAGCCGCTCCTTTCGAGATTTTTCTTTCAGTACTTGGTGGGTTTTATCTACCGGGCAGCGAGCCTGCCTGTACGGGTATGCGATCAAAGGAAGAAGGGCGCTACTCGAGAATTGGTCCTGTTTCATGTTGGACAAACCATCGAACACAAAAGAGGCCAGAGTGTAGAGGAGACTACAAGGGATAAAAAAATAGTTCAATTGTTATGCCCTCTACAAGTACTCTTCCCTCGCCGATACCCACACCGGAGTAGGTGGCTGCTCTGAGGAAAGAAGGAATCCTGTACTCCGATTCTGTCGTGCATGTCTGCTTCTTCGCCGAGGATTCATTGCAATTTATTTACGTTTTTCTTTTAATTAATCGGATAATGCCAAGAGTTGGCCGGAAAGCCGCCCGTCTAGCTGGAGTCGGTACCGTGGTGATCACATAAATTTACATCTGAGCGGAGGTATTAAAAATGTAAACGAAGCAGGCGCGGATTTGCCCCAAGAGAAGCAGTGAGAGAAGTGGGAAGGTCGTAACTTGCCCAAGTTCCCGAAAGGGGTGAGAAAGAGAGACATACACATAGAGAGAGAGAGTGAGTAACGAGAGTCGTGTAGCAAAAACTTTATTAAGGTCTGAGGTCTCCGTTGGAATGGTTTCGGCCTCCAAGGTGTGTGGAAAGCGCGGTGTGGCGCTATGTTTCGAAGGGTGCTGCATGGTGGGTTTATGAAAATACTTTTAATTGGTACTCTTTTACGATCCGTGGGGGATTGAAGCTTTAGTTGGTTAGTGCAGGATTAATGTGCGGTGAAATTTTGCAATTTTGAATGAGCTTGAGCAACTGTGGGCATATGAAGGGTAATCTTGAAGATAAAATAATAACATTCAAATGGTCTATTCTTATAGAAAGACGGAATAATTGATAAGATCGTCAATTTTTGTTTAACTAGTACACTGAGAGTGGAGTACAGGGTTAGCACAGTAAGGAAATTATGCAGCATTATAAGATTTGTTTAAAGTACTATACCTCGGACAAATAGGCAATCGATTTTGACACTTACCTAAAACGAGAATGGAAAGGAAGAGTATATAAGTATAATAGTTTGAGTAGAAAAAAAATTTTACATTAGAAATAACCATAAAAATTTTGATGGCGCTGATGAAATTTTTGAATATGTTAGTCTTTGAAAAACTTATGAAAAACTTAAGTAATTTTGTATGAAGACAGTTCTACTTGAACGAAATTCATGAAAAATGATTTGATGCAGTCAAATATAGGTTTGGACCTAAAATACCAATTCAGCTTCAACCTAAATCGATTCCAAATCAGGCCTGACTTTTTTTTTAACAAAATTGATAGCAATCTCGAACTGCACGTACGCTTTTTGAAGTTACTATGGAAAAACCCAAACTTTTTGTTCTCATACTCTTCGGTACAATGACGTATAGCAATTTTAAATAGCGGTGTTTACGATAAACTTATCCAGCTTCAACTTTGCCCAAGAAATTAGACAATTTTAATTACCGCGATGATGTTCCTTGGCAATGAACTTTTCCACTGCACAGCAGGCAACACTTGGACAAGGCACACCAGGAATGGAGCAAAAGACTAAGGCTTCTTTGTTTTACAGCCCATAGTTTTCCCATAGTAATTCCGATAGAAACTTCACAGGACCAGTGCTGTTCCATTTTGCAATCGATTGAGTTCAAATTTTGAAATAAGAGTCAGGATTTCATGCGAAACCGATTGAGGAGTGGAGTAGAGCTGAATCGATTTTTTGAATCACCATAGTTTAGTGACGGGCAATACAATAAGACCCAAGCCAGAAATGGTCATGTTTGAGAGGTAGTCTTTCATTTTTTCGAGAACCAATTGAGCTGAAATTTCGACTGTAGTCCATCAGTAACCTGAATTATCATTATGTAAAATTTGTTTTTTTTTTTTAAATCATAACATGTAAATGATTACTCTGATCAAAATGTTGCCTGAGAAGACATTAAAAGTTCTTCGAGAAAAATATACACTCAAACTAAAAAATTGTAAATTCATGCTAAAAGAACATAAAACATTCATTTTGTTACATGATAGATTATTGAATAAGAACCAAATCTTTCTCAGACATGGAGGTAGTCAGCCGTCAGCCGCTACGCGTTTCTGTTTAGACGCAACGGAAGCGATGCAAACTGATGCTATCTGAAGTAAATGATCAAACTAAAAAGTTTTTTTTTTTTGCAAAAACGGTTAATACCTATATCGGGATTATTTAAGCCTCTCGTTGAGAAGACAGCAGTCAGGTAAATTTTTATTTATACCCGTGTCTGGAACAAATTTCTTAAAGCTACATTTCAATACAATGGAGTCTGCCATAGTCAACAAAGTGCTATATATTGGGAAGTTCTTCACCTCATCAATTTAGTTTTTCTGTCATAGTTTTTCAAGTTAACCAAGCAAGTTTATTTTCAAACATGGATAATACTTTCAAGTGTTGTTATAGAAGAAGTGTGGTTTAGAGACTAGAAACTTGACAGATGGTGTTATTGAAAACTTAAGATCTTGAGGTTATAAGATACCATTGGATAATTCGATGCGAATCTGCAATAAGCATCGTCCCCTAGTTTATCATCCCCAACAAAAGCCACCACCTTCGAATGATGAGGAAGTGCCTTCTACCAGTGGTGTGCAATCAACGAGACCTGTAGATATGGAAAGTGATTCCATAGTCAATAATCCATCCGTTCCGCTCCGTCTCTAACTTTATCGACTTCAGCGGAGTCTATTGTTAATAAAATAAGTTTGTCATATAACATCGAGACATTCAACAATGGCATCATGGGAATTCATGTACCGCCAATTTCAACGGAGAAAATGAGAAGTGCTTCCTACCCTCAACAAAAAAAAACCAAGGAAATTGTGCATGGAGTTAAGCGTCATATATTTGACGTTTTGGAAGATGAGGACCAAACAAATCTCAACGCCAAAGGCTAAGGACTACGAGGTAATAATGAACCAGTTAAAGGAAAAATTTGCCGATCCTGAATGTGCTCGCGATCAACAATTTCAAATTTGTCTGTATTGCCAAAGTCTTGGACTGCGCAAAGAATCGTGGATGAATTCAAAGTCAGCAGATACACTGCAATACAGGTAAGGTTAACGAACATCTTTGAATATTATTTCATGTCATGTTGGAAAAAATAATCAAAAAACCAATTTATTATTTCTTTACTTGGAGGTAAAGGATTAATTCGCCGAAGATGGAATATTATGTAAACCCCGTTTCAAATAAGGGCATGGACTGAATGCAGATTTAGTACGTAAAGTAGTTCAATTCTACGAAGAAGACGATATCAGCAGAGTTATGCCGGGCCAAAGAGATTATGTCTCTGTAGTGACGAGTGGTGTATGCCAGGTAACGCAAAAACGTCTCCTGACGATGTCACTCAAAGAGTCATACTTGCATTTTAATGAAATCCATAAAGATGTTGAATTAAGCTTTAGCTCATTTGCAGCCTCACGGCCAAAACATTGCGAACTTCTTAGTAAATCAGGATCCCATAACGTTTGTGTTTGTACGATTCACGAAAATGTGAATCTTATGCTCAACAGCTTAAAAATAAATCGCATTTTATGTGATCGCACTATCTATATGGAACCAATTCTGGGCGATGCACAATTTAGAACAGACTTTTGCAATCTTCGCGCGTGCATGAATTGTTACGGTACGTCAGCATCAGAAACAGCAATTTTAGAAAAAAATGGAAGAGAATGAAATTAAAGAAGTGTCATTTGAACAGTGGATTACGACTGATAGGTGTAATATTGAATTAAAGACTTTACCATCAGAAGAGTTTGCTTCCTTTTTTATGAAAAAAAAAATTGATAACTTAATATATCATGACTATATAAAAAATAAGTAAAGTAAATTTTTAAAAACTAAAAAAGGAAACACTAGAAGATGGTGAAGTCATAGTTATTTGTGATTTTTCTGAAAACCATACATTTGTTCTTCAAGATGAAGTGCGAAGCTGTTATTGGTATAATGCTCAATGTACAATACATCCATTTGTAGCAAATTACAAAGAAAACGGTACTAAAACACATAAGCATTGTGATCATTTCTGATGCCTTAAAGCATGATACAGTAGCAGTTCAATTGTATGTCTCAAAATTATTGGAATATTTAAAATCACAAATTACAATTAAAACGATTATTTTTATGCAAGACGAAGCAGCGTCGCAATATAAAAAAAAATTGCTAGCCTCTGTGGATTAAAAGATAGACCTAAGGAGTGTATCGAATATAAGCTATCCAGATACATTTGCGTTGTACGCATGTATTTGTGATGGTTTTTTATGCTCTGAACACTGCATGCTGTGCGTTTGACTGTCAGCTTTCTTTTGTTTACTTGTTTGTGCGGTTCAAATTCTGCGTTTTCAAAATGTCGCGTATTGAAAAGGAAGTGAAAATTAAGGTTCTGGACACATGGCTAAGTGAGAAGGGTATTACTATGCGAAAATTGGCGAAGCGGTTTGGAATTCATCATGCAAGTGTTAAAACCATCATTAATAAGTTTGGGGAACACTATTCTTTGGATGAGTCACCAGGAAGAGGCAGAAAACCCGGTTCTTCCAACCCGAAACTGGAGCAGAAAGTGGTATCTCTAATCATGAAGAACAAATCAATGTCAATACGTGATTTGGCCAAAAAAGCAGGAACGAGTGTCGGAATGATCCAGCGTATCAAGAGGCGAAACCACCTGAAGACCTACAAGAAGCAGAAAATCTCGAAACAAAGTGCAGAACAGAAGAAGCGAGCAGCAACAAGGGCCCGGAAATTGTATTCGCGTCTTTTGCAGCGTCCGGATGCATGCGTTTTGATGGACGATGAGACCTATGTAAAGGAGGACTCAAAAACCCTTCCAGGTCCACAATACTTTACTGCCGTCGTTGGGGAGGATGTGAGCGATGCGGACAGGTCGATTCAAGTGGAGAATTTCGGTCGAAAGGTACTGGTATGGCAAGCAATATGTTCCTGTGGTTTGAAGTCAACCATTTTTTACACTACCGGAACTATAAATGCGGAAATCTATCGATCTGAGTGTCTCCAGAAGAGATTGTTGCCTTTATATAAGAAGCATAGTACACCTCCACTGTTTTGGCCGGATTTAGCGTCGGCTCACTATGCCAAAACCACTCTCAATTGGCTTGCGGAAAAGGGTATAGATTTCGTTGAGAAAAATATCAATCCACCAAATTGCCCTCAGTTTCGACCCATCGAACGTTACTGGGCAATCGTGAAGAGGGTCTTCAAGAAGACTGGTAAGGCAGCTGGGAACATGCAGGAGTTCAAAAAAATTTGGGCTCAAGCATCCAAAAAATGCGATGCAAAACTTGTCCGGAACTTGATGAAGAGCATTCGATCCAAAGTTCGAAAATTCGTGAAGGAATAACTTAAATTTCATCCGGTCTTCATTATGTTCAAGTTTAACCTCGTACAATAAAGGATCAATTTTTTGTATGAATAAAATATCGGTTTTCAACATAATTTGAAAGAAAGTTTGTGGATAGCTTATTTTCGATACACTCCTTAATATTGAAATTGAATGGCATTTTTTTGCAACTTCACACGGCAAGAGTCCTTGTGATGCGATCGGAGGTACTCTTAAGAGAATGGCAACTAGAGCAAGTTTAGCTAAGCAACACGAACATCCTATAACGAATGCAAGACAACTTTATGACTGGGCAAATAATCGCAAAGAGGATCATGAAACAAAAATTACATTTTGCTATGTTTCCACGGATGAATACAAAGAGGCCGAAAAGGAATTCGATCCGATTTTTAAAAAGCAAAACCGATTCCTGGAACTCAAAAATATCATTCTTACATTCCAGTTTCAAATAACCAAATTGGAGTTAAGGTATTTTATAATTCTAATGATGAACCGAAAATATTTATTGTATTCAAATGATCTGAAATGTAATAAATTTAATGAAAATTAAAAAAAACAACATTGTATGAAATACTGCTTCTTCTCTCCCTAAACAAAACTATCCGATACACACACATATCCAAAAGCACCAACTTGATTCTTTTCCATCGCGTCCAAACAGAAAAGGGTAAATCTAACTGCCACCGTGTCAGAGAACAAATTGTCTGTTTTTTAAAACCTATTATGAAAAATTCATTTTGTTGTGGACATCACGACAAACAATCAAAAAGTGCCAAAAAATTGCAAAAACATAAATTTCTGATATTAAAATTCACAATAACTTGAGAACGGCTTGGCTTAAAATAAAAGTTTTTGTGCTTTTTATTTGTAAACAATGCGTAAAATCTATTTTTGGTATATTAAAAAAAAATATCATTTTAAACATTTTCAAAAAAATCAAAAATATTTAATAAACAAAAATTTAAAAAAAACTAAAGAAGTGACCGTTTAAAACATTTCACCAGCTTTAAGGGCATAACTTCAGCTTTTTAAAAATAAAATTAGGAGGATCGAAGGGGGGGTCCTTTGAGAAAATCAACATTTTATGTTTTTTAAGCATGAACTTACGATTTTTTTAGTTTCAGTTTATTTTTTTCTTGAAAAACATTTCAGTATCTACCACTTTTTTCAAAACAACATTTCGATCAGATGAGTCGTTTACGAAAAAAAGATTGAAATAATAAAATCCACGTTTCAAATACGCCCTTATAGAAAATTAGTCCAGGATAATTTTGGATTTTTGTATGAAAAATGTAATTTTGGGTAGAAATCAACATATGGACGAAGTTTCATTCAGATCAGAGAGAGTAGGGTCTAACCGGTTTGCTATTCTGACTGGAAATGCTCATATAACAATCTGAAAAACAAATATAACATTATCATGAACTCTTATTTTCAAGACAATTATTTTTAAGAAACGCTTCATATAGCTTGTTTCTTCATAAAAGTTTTGCTTTTGTACTCTTTTGAAAAAACTTGCCTCTACTATCTCTTGTTTTAAAATGTAAGTTTTCCTATTATATCTAGTCAAATATTGAGTCTTGAGTTAATATGGGCAATTGTTTTGGCATTTCTTTTACAGACACCTTACCATTTTGTTTGCATTTCTAACTGCAAAACAGTAATGTTCGTTAGATTTTTAGTTGACCAATTAACATTGGAAAATTGAATAAAGTCATAGGGTATACGCCAAAGTTCATTTCTGCTTCTGGTGATCTGAATAAAAGAAAATATGTTTTTTAAAAGCGGTTAAGGTTTCATTCTGCTAGGAATTTATGAAAAAGTATTCATCAGCATTTCGGATAAATTCTCGGACTTTTCGCTTAATACCACCCATCATTTTTTTTTCACAGTAGAGCTGTCTACTTCCTCTGCCATATCTTTCCACCTTTTTCTGCAAATCAGATGGTTTTTTTATTGTTTTGTCACATTTCTTCAGTTTTGTTTTTGATAATTGATTGATAATTATTTTTCGATGGGACGAAAATTTGGTCAATTTGGTGGGTTGAGAGTTTTTTGAAATAACGTCAATATCATTCTGCTTAAACCATTCCATGTCATCCCGGTTGTAATGGCAGCTGACTAAGTCAGGCCTTAACTTCACCGGACCGTCGTGCGATTGAATGAATTGTAAAACTCGCTTATGAACAAACTCCTCCTTGTGTACCTGTCCATTTACAGTCGCTACAGTGATAAAAACCTTCGTTTCTTTCCGCAACTGCAGATGCCTTACCATATCATCCATTTGCGAGCAAACTTGTTTTCATAGAAAAATATGAATCTACCTGGAGCATTACCCTTGCGTTTGGCAAGGAAAAATTTGTGTCCCGGGAGTTTTCCAAAGTCCATTTTAACATATGTTTCATAGTCCATCAAAATGCATCCGTTGTATTTCGTCACAACTTGCTCTTACAGCATGCTTGCGTGGCGTTCTGTTTCAGGGTCCTGTTGGGGTGCCTGCTCTCATGGTACAACTAGAAACCTTCTCGCCAACAGATTCGTCGAACTGTACTGTACCTTTTCGAAAAATCACGCAAATAGATTCCAGGATTGTTCCGCACTGCCCTACGGACTTTCACTTGTAGTTTTTGGTCGTATGTTCCCTTCTACGGTTGGTTTGTTTTGGGCGATCTTTCAATATCCATTTTGGTAAAAAAAAACATGATAATTCCTAAATTTTCGAAAATTTATAATTATAACGAAGCAGGAAAGCGTCTTCTTTGCTCAAAGGCACAGCCTACTCTCGCGGATTTAACATAAAAGGCGAATGCTTAAAAAATTACCGATAAGGAAAACATAATCTAGATAGCCTTGTTCCATGCAACAACTCAGAAGCCTGAACATAGCATTAGCAAGAGATATTTTCTGCAGCAACTCAACCTATGATTGTTCAAGATACTCTGCCATTTTTTTTTCCTTTTCTTTTGTTTATGTGCATGGATCTCAAAATGTTGGGGTTTTTCTCAGGTTCTTGATTCGTATTGAAGGATTTTTTAAAGCTGATAACCTTTTTTTCATTAAACGCAAGCTAATGTGTAGAAAAAATACAGGGTTCAGCAATTGAAATGTTACACTGGAACAAACGGATAAATTGATCAAAACAAAACTTTTTATTTTAAAATCATTCAACTTCACTTGAAAACAATCACTTTTGGAAATTAAACTGGTCAACTTACTCTAACAAACATTACTGTCCACTCTTGGGGCCTCATGGTGATGAGCGAACATTTCCTTACATCATAATCGTTACTACACGTACGGAGATTACAAACATAAAAATTATAGTGTGGTCAACTTCAGATTGTTCACCCTTGAGTTTTACAACTCGCCGCAGACGATCGAGGAACACATCTTACGAGGCACGCAGGTGCTTTTGGGGTATTTTATCCCAGACTGCCGCCAGATGTCGCTTCAGGACTTCCACACCTGCATGTTCTTTGCAATCCAAAGTTGGCTTCTTCGCTTTGGGAGTCGGCGCCGAGTCCTGTTGGAAAACCCAATCCCTGGAACCAAAATAACGACGTGCCCACGGTTCGACTACGTTCTGTAGAACTAATTTCTTATATGTATTTTGGTTGATCTTCACTCCTTCAGAGACAAAAACCAGCGGAGTCCGGCTATCACGGGTGATTCCGGCCCAAACCTTCACCGATGCTGGTTTCTGTCGCCTGGTGGCCGTCAGCACGTCGGCATGGGTTTGTGATCTTTCTGGCAATCAAACTCTGTCTTTCTGCTTATTCACGGTAACTGCTGTACGGTGAAGAATTTCTCGTCGGTAAACACGATTCTCCAACCTATGCTCCACGGCCCTCTTCAGCAGTGCCTTCGCTCTTTTTACCCGTTCTTGTTTCTGCCTCACCGAATCTTGTAGGATTGGTCTGAAGTTTATCAGGATCCGACGAAGACTTCGATCCGATACGTTGAGATCCTCCGCCAATTTAGTGGCACTACGGCGAAGATTTCTCTTAAGGCGCCTTATGACGATCTTCACCATGGCAGCTGTCACCAGAGTAGCTCGACGTCCCCCACCATACCTATTTTTGGTACTTCCGGTCTCCAGGTTTCTTTTAACTGTGCGATGTATAAACCGTTTTCCAGCTCGGAACAAGGCAACTACGTTTCTGATCGAGATTCATTTTTTTCCGGATAACACTCGATTACAAAAGTAACACACACATCCACTGACAGCCAAGCCACAATGTAAACAACGCGATGAGGGGTCGTCTAATACAGTTACGTGTGCAACGTAATAATGACTGTTGAAGTAATGGAGCAGCTCAATTGCCGGACCCTTTATTGTTCACTTCATGTTGCACTTTGCAGATCTGAGTTTTAGATGTATGTAATCGAGATATTGAAATAAAACAATTAAATATTGTTGGTTTGTTCTTGGATTTGCAGCAAACTTTACTATTCACTTTTTGTATCAAGCTATAATTCTGGAAAAGGATAAATAACGTAAAATGGAAAGTTAAGAATGAAATTTTTCTTGTTAACCTTCATTTGCGAAAACATGCAGTCTGATTCTTCAAAGCATCATCAACCTATTTTGAAAATAGCAACATTATAAAATTCCATGACAACATTTTGTGCTATTTTCGACTAAATGGCATTCGAATTAATTAGAAAACTCGAAAAATTTAAATTATCACTCCAATTAAAAACTTTTTAAAAATAAAAAATAAATAAAAATCTAACACTTTTTCAAACTATCACTACTAAACGTGAGCAAATTAGTTTGAGTTCTGTTAGAAAAACCTTTGATAGGCAAGCCTATTTTGTCCGCAACTTACAGACTTCTTCAGTATCGAGTGCTCATAGGATTCAAGTTCTTAAATTTTCTTTCTTCTTTCTACTAATACGCTCGTATAAGTGTTTTTTTTTAAAGTGCAGTGATTCGACTTAATGTCCATTCCACCAAATGTCCATTCGATAATATTTCCTTTGGCCTCATGTCGTTTGACAATTTATTGTTCAACCAAAAGTCATTTGACGAAATATCCTAAAGCCGTCTGCAGAACAATTTACTTAGCTTAGTTATAAGATACTTTGTAGAGACTTTAATGGTTTATAAGTTGATGCAATGAATCAGCATTCATTTGAAAAATAATCTTCAACAAAATTATTGAATTGAACGTTAAAAAACTGTGTACTGTAGCAGATACATATTTCTTAAATAGATTTATATGGTGAATTTACAGTGTGTTTTAAGCACAACATTTATATTTTCCATAATCATTCGCCTAAAAAAACTAAATGGTTTTTGCGAAGTGAGTTTTTATCTAATTGGGTTCTTATTTTGGAAGACTTAAAACCTAATGTGAAACAGTGAAAGCAATGTGCAGTCAAAAAAAAATCATTTAGTTTACTGTATCCATATATTTGAAATTTTCTCCTCTTATATTTACACACAAAACGCACAAAAAAAAGTATATCCACTCAACATAATTGTATTTTGGAACAAATTTATCAGGTAGGTTGGATAACTACTTCGGCAGCGGCCCCATCTCGGTCAATTACCGCTATTTCTCAGCCGTATTTTGGCCAACTGACATGACATTAACATGTTAATGCCACATATACATTCATCATGTAAAAGTAATCAAGCCGATGTAGAGCTCCCCCGTGCTTCATTATTTTGTTCTCATCTTTTAGGGTAGTGAATCACTATTATTAAGCCCTATTTTCCCCCAACGAATTGATTTTTTGTACATGATTCACTCATGCATGTTAAAAATATCAGGACGTTTGATTTGAATACGTCCGAACATAAGCGAAAAATTGTCGAGAATCGGTACGCTGTTGAAGAACTGCTTCCAACATTAAGAACAAAAAACACAATTTTTATCAATTCAACATTTCTATTAGTACCAATGCAGCTTCAACATGTCTAAAGAAACAAAATAAGTATGAATATTTTTTACGAATTGCATGTATAGAGATTATTAGCATCAAAATCAACCCAATAACATTGTCACGGATCTGCTTACAAGATTAAACTTATTGCTTATAAGAACAGATAAACGAGAGTCTAACTTGGTGGAATTGTTTTTTCGAGTCAAGGAACATTAGTGAGCCTTACTTTTTCCCAGAATTAAAACAAGGTTCAGGGCAACAAATCTTCCCAAAATGCCACATTCATTTATCCAATTCTGGCTAATGAGTATCTTGTATTTCCATACGAATCATCCCTTTATGCGTCCAGAGCATTGTCAACGCACAATTAATCCGCATGAGTAATGGGATTTCGTCCAACAAATGTAAACAAATGCCCTACCAGTAGAAGTCTAAAAAATAAATAAAAACGCAGCAGTGACCATTCGCTTCCGATCCACCCACTTGATAACCTCACTCTTCACAGGCCACATAGAACAGAGTTGGCTGAGTGGAAACTTACGGGACAGCACATAAATCATACCTAACCAGCTTGACGCGACCCCAACCTATCTCGTCACTCCATCAATGCTTGTTGTATGGCATCAAAGTAGGTGCAGACAGTAGGTCCACCCATTTCCGCGCCTTCTGACCGAATGTGAGCAATAAAATAAAATACGACAAATACGAAAAAAGGTGTGATAAAAATACGCCGATATAAAGCAGTTGTGTTCCGTAAGGCTTGCACAGGGGGACACTTTATAGATCCAGATTGAAAACGGCCGGCACAACTTCGACGGCTAATCCATTATTGTTTGAAAGGCAAAAGATAAGGTGAAATAGGAAACACTAGTTTAATTAAAAACTGTACCCAAAAATGGTTGGCTGTTTGGCCAAATTTGCGCTCCGTTTTGCCGTAAATCATTGAATCGGTGTTATCGTGAATCTGGTATGGACTCGCTCGAAAACAGGAATAACAGTGTATTTGTGTAGCTCATGCCGATGGATTTGGTGCGATCTGAAGCAGTGGAAATTAATTGGCGCGGCAAAGATTACAGAGGTCCGATAATTGCGCTATCATTCGTCATCGGCGCAAACAGTTTCAATTCCATGTCGGGCTAATTTGGAAGCTGATTCCGTTTTGAAGAAACAAATGGTCATTTCGGAGCACGTTTCGCGAGATAAGCCAATAAAATTAATTTAATTGTTTTATTATGAAAATGGTGCCAATAATTGCTTGTGGGGTGTTAATTTGTCTTCTCCGGATGCGCCTTGTCTGAAACAAAACTAATAGGATGAAAAGGCTTGAGTCAGAGACAACATTTCCTCGCTCAAATGATGGGGTACTCGTTGTATTTATCAACCATCCTGAGCGTCTCGAGCAATGTTTTGATGATTACTTCCTAACGATTGTCGATGGCAATCTTTATTGGCTGTTGCCAGATTTGTTTCCAGTGATCTTTTCTCGGATGCTCTTGCAAGTATGTTGGCTACTGTTTGCGTGCTCATCATTCAACACTAATCAACGCCGAATATACATATTTTTTAAAGACGGAAACGATCGGATAGTGGTAAAATTTTTTGAAAATATTGTCATGAGATTTCAGAAGCCATTCATTATTATTGCTTAAACAGTGTTGAAAATTTTGAAAATATTTGCTCATTACAAATGTTAACTATTTCTGTTCATTATAGTTGTTAGATCATTTTTTCCTATGTGTCAAGCCTCCGAAAACATAGATAAAGTTCTCTTTATGGCCACAATAACAGCTGAATATTACCCACAGTGCTAATCACGCGACGATATCTGCCCAAAAACAAAGCCAATCTCATGTTTAATGATCACATCATGATTAATTTCCGTCCCCCGTGCGCTCATTTGAACCTTCGGCTTTGTATCAGCAGTCAGCGGTTACGACGCCGGTCACGACCGGCGAACGACTAAACCAACAAACGATTTTCCCCTTCGTCTCCCCCTCCTCAAAAATCCGAAAAAAAAGAGTAGCAGAATCGCGCCCGGGGTTCCGTGGACAACACCACACAACGATACAAACGATTCCCAGCCAGGCAGTCCGATCCGATGATGAATGGATTTACTTGTTCGCAAGTGAGTTCGGAAGAGGGAGGAAGAACCATGGCGCTTAGATCCCTCGGCCAGGGTCCAGACACTCGGCGTCAGTGTGGTGATTTTTCTTCTTCACTCCTGGGTTTTCACGGTTTACTTCCTCTTTTCCTCGATTGTTTGCTCTTTTTTATGTTTCCTTAGAAGTCGCTTGGTGGGGCCGCGGCAGGGTCTCTTAGTAGGAACTCCCGTTGATTGTGCATCGCTGTCGTCGTCGGCTGCTGTAAAACTGGCGCGGTGCTGCGAAGGCCAAAAATGAAATCCAAAATAATTGGTATCTAAACATATGTTAATACAAGCTTTTTTGCTCTGCTTCCCAGTTCCGAAAGCTTTTGGTTTCTTTTGTTTCGTTCAACTTTACGAGTTGGATGTAGAAAAGAACATTCGCTAGTGTAAGCAGGTTGCTTCTTGGAGGTGGTGACCGACGATTGAGAGTTACTCGATTTTCACATTTGTGGCGAATTCAATGTAAGAGATTCAACTTTATTTTGCAGGTCGGCAACGTAAAACTATTATCATGGCTTCTATTCCATCTATTTCATCTATTATCATGGCTTTTGTTTGTGTAGTGCGACATGGTAATAATGTTGGTTTTAAAGAGTTTTTCATGTTTTATTCCATCTTTATCTAATGCCTATCAAAGTTGAGAAAAATTAGAGCTTATCTTCAATTTTGCATATGGTGAATTATCTAAACTATTCTAAATAAACATTTAGTTTGACCATAGAAATTTGAAAACATTCTCAAAAGTTAATTGATCAAATCATTCGAGCAGTTAAAACGATGTTTTCTGCCACTTTGCAATGAATCATTATATCCCTTGCGCTGAACTGGCCGGCTTGACGTGCCGCAAGGGCTCAGTAGGGATCAAGACTCGAAGCTAAGATTAAGTTCCATTGTGGTTAAGGAGTGTATCGAATATAAGCTATCCACATGCATTTGCGTTGTACGCATGTATTTGTGATGGTTTTTATGCTCTGAACACTGCATGCTGTGCGTTTGACTGTCAGCTTTCTTTTGTTTACTTGTTTGTGCGGTTCAAATTCTGCGTTTTCAAAATGTCGCGCTCCACTGTTTTGGCCGGATTTAGCGTCGGCTCACTATGCCAAAACCACTCTCAACTGGCTTGCGGAAAAGGGTATAGATTTCGTTGAGAAAAATATCAATCCACCAAATTGCCCTCAGCTTCGACCCATCGAACGTTACTGGGCAATCGTGAGGAGGGTCTTCAAGAAGACTGGTAAGGCAGCTGGGAACATGCAGGAGTTCAAAAAAATTTGGGCTCAAGCGTCAAAAAAATGCGATGCAACACTTGTCCGGAACATGATGAAGAGCATTCGATCCAAAGTTCGTTCGAAAATTCGTGAAGGAATAACTTAAATTTCATCCGGTCTTCATTATGTTCAAGTTTAACCTCGTACAATAAAGGATCAATTTTTTGTATGAATAAAATATCGGTTTTCAACATAATTTGAAAGAAAGTTTGTGGATAGCTAATTTTCGATACACTCCTTATCTCATATTTATTAGCAGAGCAGCACATCGAAATTTTAGGTTCATTATTCTTTATATGCTATACAATTTCAGATCATTTAAGGATATCCCAAATTTAGTAAAATAATTTTAAATCAAGTTTTGTCTCTCGTGGCTATGATACATTATATAAGCTTTCAGGTTCATGGTGGATGCGCGGGTCCGTATTCATTTGCAGCAGGATCACAATCTGCATACATGTAAATACAAATGAAATTATTATCATTTTATATTATATCACCCATTCACTAAATTTTGTATGCTTTTTTATAAGACATTTTCAGCTTCGCATTTATGCATCCTTATCAGTTATAGCTCATCTAACCTACACACTTAGAAATTATGAATTTTACATTAGACGTAATTCATGTTTGTAAAAAGTCGGGAAACGTAACGAAAGATTTCGTGTAAAATTATGTCTCCTGAAACTGACACATACGCAATTCGACGAAAGATGTCTTCAATTGAATTTATTTTCTCATCTCTTTCAACTCATTCTTATGTGCTAAAGAACGCTTGCATGTGTCGGTCTCAGAAGACAGAGATTTACATGATATTTTGGTAGTGTGTACGTTATGTATTTGAAAATATAGGAAGGGTTTTAATGTTTTTTTTAGAAAGGTTCATATTCGAAAAATTCTACTTAAAAAATGCTCTTTCCTTTTTCATCAAAAATGTACATTAATCAAAACCAAACAGATTGTAATCTTTACAGACATAAATAATCATTTATGGGTCCAGAGGAACAAGAGCTATTGAAAAATTCATTTCTTTAATTTTTTTTATTTTAGTTTTAATAAGATTCAGTTTTTGAATTCATACTCATATGAAATTTATTTCGCCTTATTATTAGCTGTTTCCAGTTTTTCCAATATTATTATGATATTAATACACATCTAATTTGTATTTTCAGTAACATACCAGTAGATGTCAGATATATCCTGTACCTACGTGTATTATGTTCTCTGATTATTATTGTGATAACTAATTCTAATCTGAGTAGATCTTAATCCAATAGAAACTGCAACAGTGGAAGTATGTATTTTACTATAGTTTACTGGCCTGCTGGTATTATTATTTTAGTCAGTTTATTATTTTATGTTATGATATGTAATGATGTGACATAATTGCATTTAAATTCATTTAATTAAAATCACTATTTCCGATGAAACTCACTACAAAAAATTATTGCAAGGAAACGGAACAGCACATCGAAATTTTAGGTTTACTATTCTATTGCTATATAATTTCAGATCATCCATGGATATCCCAAGTTTTATGAGATAATTTTAAATCAATTTTTTTTTTTCTCGCAGCTACATTGTCGAAACTTTCAGGTCCACAAATGGAATTTTTATTATCATTCTTTTTTTCATTCACTATATTCTTTGTCATTATAATACTCATTCACTATATTTTTTGTAATTATAATATTAATTCACTATATTTTAAATATTACTTTATGAAATTGAATATATATTGGGAAGAGAGGGAGCATCAGGGTATCATTCAAGCTGGAATTGGACAATGGAGTTGTATGACAACCGGCGTCTAGGAGGGAATGAACAGTATCTTTTTCTTTATCCTACCGATTCGATTGTGATGCTGTGAATTCTACTCCAACAGTTTCAGTGAGAGTGTCGCGCCCTTCTTAACAAGCCATCCCGTAGAAAGCTTAATAAGTATTGCGAATTGGGTTATTCGATTTGTTGGATCGTATCGTTTCATACAGCGTTACTGTGAATTCAACCCGGTAACTCAATTTGATCTTGCTATCAAGTGGAGCTGCATACATGACAAGGTCTTAGAAGAGATGGTGGCTACATACATATTTTTGCAATGATTCATTATGTTGGGAAATCATTTTTCCCAACCTTGAGTTAAAGAGGCCTTATCTAGAGTAAGTTAGAAATATCTTGAGGTTTTTGCTTCACTACTATAACCACTGATTGTCTTAAAAAGATCAAATTATGCCAAAATATTAAAAAAATTTCAATTGTAACTTGAGGTTTACCTGGCCACAAGTTTAATTCGTTATAACGAAATTGGAAAAACTGCATCTTCCCCTGTACAGGGTGAGTTTAAATTCCTGTTAGTGTTTCTTAAACATGTACAACTTTGGATGGGTTAATCACAGACATGTTTGCATATATTTCTTTCAAAGTGTATTTAAATGTCAACACTGCTAGCAAGTTTGTTTTGAATTTTCATTCGTTTAAGACGCGTGGAATCATGGACACCAAAAGGGAGCTCATGATTTGTCTGTCTTTGAAACATTTTAGACCGTGTACTATTTTAAAGAAATTGAAACCACTCGGAATAAACGAAAGATTCTTCTTTCGCACCATCAAACGCTTCAAAGAAACCGGTTCTTGGAAAATACCTCCCAGACCTGGACATAAACGCACTGTCAGGTGTCCAGAGCCATCAAGCGAGTGAGAGGCGGAATCCTGGTAAGTATGGCTGAAAGATGACCAAAGCACTGAGAATGTCGCAGTCAACGATCAGGAGTATTTTGAAAGACGACCTTGAACTGAATCCATACAAAAAATAACGGGTGGCTTGATTGAAAAGCAGAAGATTGCAAGAGTCGAAAGATGTCGGAAGTTGCTCAAAAAAATTCCTTTTACAGGATCACTAAAACCAGCAAAATGATCACCACATCTTACTCATATATAGACAAACTAGTTGTTCAAAGGTTCCAAATGTTTCAAGGGTCATGGTTTGGGAATGTTTCTCCAAAACTTTGAAGGTTTCATTGCTGTTCATTTAACCTAGTGCTAAAATCAAAAGTTAATATTACATCGATAATGTTTTGAGGAACCAACACTACAAAAATGCACAATACTGCTTCCAACAAGGCTTTGCACCGCCCCCCCCCAGGCAAAAGTTACACAGGCTTGGTGTGAGGACAATTTTCCGAATTTTATTTCGTCGAAAGAATGGCCTACCTCTTTACCTGATTTGAACCCTCCCTACTTCTATGGATGGAGGACATGGGGAATAACAAAGGACTAACCGTGAAAACTTTAAAAAAATGTTTGGTAAAAATATGGAATGATAAGCCTCAAGATATCGTGCGTGCCAGCTATGACGCTTACCAGAGATTTGAACTGAACTGAAAATATTAAAGATATACCAAACAGGAAATATATTGAAATTGAAAATTCATGCAATCTTCTCATTTTTATTACCATATACTTCACTAACAGGAATTTTCACTCACCCTGTAATAGTTCCTGATAATTTTTTCAAGAGCCTTTCTAAAGTTCAATCTTAACAGAAGATGAGATTTGCTGTTCAATATCATGCTTATAAATGGAGCGTTACATGACATACATATTAGAAATCTAGTAAAATTTTGTGAAATTTCGAAAATGCAGTAGGTTGTCTCTTCTTTGTAATCAATTTGTTATCAATGCTTCATACAAGTTGCTAAGTTGCGTGGAATAAAATGCAATTTTTCACGCATTAATAAGTATATCAAAATGAAAAATCAATTTATTTTTTTGTGTGGACATATATCTTCGAGCGTTAAGTGAACTGTTTTTTTTTAGCTTTTCAAAATAAGTATAGCTTTTTGCTGAATAATCTCAGCTAACAAACTTGTGTCTACAGGAAAAAGGTTTCAAAATATTAGAGACAAGTTATGTAATGTACGATTTGTTTTACAACGTTTCTTGATCTCAGTGTATCCGAATTTATATGATATTTCGACAGAAACTTACTGCACGAATGCTAGTTTGAGCAGGACTTTATTTATTTCGATGTAAGAGTAAAATACAACTGAAGTGTAAAACTGAAATTCCCGGAATTTCCACTTTTCAAGATCCTAAATACTAACAAAGACTAACAAAGAAACATTTGATAAGTCGCAGTTTTAAACGAAAAGATTATCAATTTGTGCAAACTCAATTTGTACAAAATGACCATTTTCAAACTGCGGATCATCCAAGGTCTGAAACTGCGGATCTTCAAGAGCTCAGGCTACATCAATCAAGCGGTAAACCTGACGAAACATTTGACATTTCATTGGAAGATTGGGCACTTGAGTCGAATACAAGCTGGAAGAAGGTTCGCATGGCAGTGAAAAGCATGACACTGACACGTTCGATAGCCAGCGTTGAATGTTGGCGATATAAGGATGTAAATTAGCGTATTTTATTTATAATTTCTGCTACTATGAGCAAGGTCATTAGACGAATACCAGAGGGCCAAACGCCAAGGGCCAATATCACACTGTAATAAATCTATAGCATGAGACGTGAAAAATAAAACACAAATATTTATGTTTTCGGTGCTACCACTGCCCAAGGGCAATACGTCAAAGCACGATTTGCAAATGACATTACGAGCTCGGTTTTGAAAATTTTTATTTTTATTTACGTCCAGATTTTTCATGTCCTTTAAGGAAGACTTCTAGCAATACTTCCGAAACGCGTTACAAATTGCTCCAAGGCTCACTTCTTCCATTTTCGCCAACTGACTCAGTGAAACGTTGCGAATGGTGCATCATTTGTGCACGATCTGTCTGCTCTTTCCCAGGAAAATGCTATGCATTTTCATGAACTGAAGGCACTGGTACATGGGATTTACAGAGTTAAAGATTGAAATGTAAACGATGATATACAGTAAGATTATTTTAAACAGCATCTGGAAACAACAGTTGCGCCTAAAAATCGTGCATAGACTTTATGGGAAACCCTAAACATAGGGTGGGCCAAAATAACTGAATCAGTTTTTTACTTGTCTCTTTTCGCATATCCATGCCATATCGTGCCTGGTTTCTGAAACATATATTTGTATACAATGTTTGCGCATGCTGTAAAAGTTTGACATCAATAAATAGTGCATGGAGGAAACATGAGCTAAAAAAAGCGAAATTGAAATTTACAGTTGCATTTGCAAGGTATTATCAAATATTGGCGGCTACAAGGAAAGACGGAATATGCCAATCTTCAATCGATCGTACTTCACGGAGATAGAGGGAGTCAGACACAAGCGAAATCAAGAAGAAAAACTTGGTCGTCCGTGCTGTGTTAACTCCAAAGTTGGTGAAAAGTGTACGAACACTAATTCGTCGAAATCCTTGCAAATAAGCGAATAAAATAGCCAAAGATCTCAACGTATCCCTCAGAAATGTACTAAAAGATGAATTGAGATTGAAAGCATACAAAAAATGCAAAATGCACGGATTTATGGAAGCAAACAAACATAATAGATGTTAATGGATGTCGGGAACCTTTCCGTAGACACGGTGATTTCTCGCCGACACGGTGAGAAAAATTTCGTGGTACAACTAAGTCTAAATGCACAGAATGATAGAATCTATGCATCATCCATCCAGGAAATTCCTTCAAATTTCCGAGCAGTTTCAGAGCAATCATACATCCGTGATGGGGAGCATAATCATCGGAAGGTTGGCTTCCTCTGATTTTCATAGAAAAGGATGTTAAAATCAATGCCATTTACATGCTTCAACCATTTTTGTTAGCCGAAAAAGGGTTTTCCAACAGGATTCTGTGCCTTCACATTCAGCAAAAGTTACGCTGGCTTGGTGCAAAAACAATCAGCCAGCTTAAAGAATTATGGCCGACTTCTCCGCCAGACGTAAACCATTTGGACTTTTCCATTTATGGCATTATGGGAAAAAAGTTTAAGAACCCCAAACTAATATGCATTAAGAAATTCAAAGCAACTTTGCAGACAATTTGGCGTGAGATTCATGAACAAGAGATGTGTGCCGCTTATAATACTTTCCCAACTCAAGGCTTTTATTAAAGCAAAGGGTGACCGGGTTGAACGCTAAGTCTATCCTGTTATACTTTGATATGTTGGTAAGAACACCCAAAGAGAACTGATAAAAAATTTCATTTCAATTTAAATCAATGATGTTTTATTTTTGCTTCACTTAATCGGGCCAACCCTGTGAGATAATATGACTATTATCAACATTTTTTGTGATTAATTTTGTTGATATTCCTTTATGTATTCAATTTTTATCTGAAAATCATTATTTTGATAGCTGAATTTTCACGAAGTGTCGGTATATTTAAAAACCAAAAAGTGTTGGAATTCCGGCAAAAGAAATAACGTATGAAGGGGAGATTTAAATTCACCACAAATCTTCCTTTAGCAAAATTGCAAGCATATATAAGCATGGTCGTGGAAACAGTTATTTTGCATTGGCTCACAGCAAATAATGTGTTCTGCAATAAGAGGAAAATAGATCAGGATATCATGAATATGTTGTGAACTATTTTCCCGTCCCAATGGAAAGGCATGGAATCATGAATAAATCGGGTTAAAACCACGAACTGAATTCCTGAAACTGGAAACGTGATTCACGAATCTGGCAAATCTACTTTATCGACTTTAAATGAAAAAAAAAACAAAAATCCAGCAGCAGAATTCGAACCTAGTGTTGATTGGAAGAGTTGTGATAGCACTTGGTGGATGAACTTACTACGCCATTGTATTCTTAAATAGATGTTTGATTATTGAGGCTGATAACGAGGCAAAACAACGCTTCTAAAATTCACTACTCGTATCTGCCATTCAATCAAAAAAACATGAATAAGTATCATGAGTTCATAAAATTAGGTAACACCATGATTTTTTATTCAAGGAAACAGGAACGGATTCGATTCCGTGCTCTGTTGAATAATTGCAGTATTAATCTTAGAAACAAAAACGATTTCAATACGATAATATCCGAAACTATAATGGGGAAATATTTATAATAGTTGCTTGTTTTGGGTTCCATAATCATGAAGAATCAGGAAATGCCCTATTAAAATAGTAATCTTTTTCCACTCATTTAATGCCTCATTATCTAAGCAACAGTCGAATTTTCATAAAAACTGTGCAGGCTATACTAGAAACTTGAAGAATTTTAAAAAGTAAAGTAATTTACGAGCATATCAGATCTATCTAAATTAGGCAAACATTCGCTCTAAAAATATAAAACATTTTTATTTGTCCACGCCGCAGCACCTTTTAAGCAGACCCCGGCGCACGCCTCTGACGTAGGAAACGTAGAAGAAAAACTTTTTCATTAAATTATTTTATCCCGAACTTATGCGGAGGGCTGTGGCAAGGAAGGTACAAACCTACCTATAGTTTGGACATTTAGTCAGCCGGTAGAATAGAGCAGAAGCCGTCGTAACTTCCCGTTTTGTGTTGATTTTATGGGCCTTGCTTCGTGGCTTTGGCGGGAGCTTCACCAGATAAGAACACACCACAAACCGACAACGACGGCCGGCAAATGAATCAGAACCAAAGGTGAACTGGTGTGGGAAGAAGCTGGTGGTTTGTTTGTATACTTCTTCTTCCCTGCCATACCATCCGATTCCACCATCCCACTTTTCTCGTAGTTTAATTTAATTGTATCAATGACCTTGCGGTTGCGGAGGCTCTGCTTCTTCTAGTTGGTAATAAAAAGCCTCAAGTCCAGAGGATTTGCCCATGTGTTGAGGCAAAAAAAAAGTGTGAATGGAGTTAATTAAACTTTTTTTCTCTCAATTTCTCGGACGGAGTTCCGAGTTCGTGGATGTATATTCGAGATGAGAAGTGGAGTTTAGTTTCTTGTATTTTGGAGAGACTCTCAGAAAGTTTTATTAATGAAGTGTCGAAAAATTAAAAATAAAATAAATCTAACTTTTACGAGCCACTTCCTGTCTAAGTGAGAAAGAGAGTGTGTATGGAGGGAGGACTGACTGTGGGGTTTAATCGGTCGAGTCATCAAAGGGTAACGGGAAGCACACAGGTTACGTATAGTTAATGAGCTCAACGTGCGGTCCACAAATGCGGATCTGTAGTAGTTGTAGAAGGATAGCCTTGCCTACCATCATGAGGTGGTGGATGTTTTGATGCCGGAAGTTCGAGCCAAATGCCAAGCTAAAGATGGAATGTGATGCTACAGGTAGGTTTGTTATCTGACAATCGAGCTTTTGATGACACAGCTGGATTAACGAATGATGGCTTGGCTTATGTCGTTATAACACTGCTGGGTAGAAAAGCTGTGGCTACTTTTTGGATAGTTGCCTGCTTTAATTAGTCCTGTATTTTACTAAATTTTACTAAAAAATGGAAACATAATATAATCAAATTTTAGCCTGTCTCAGCATGTCGATATCAAAAGTAAATCACAGTGCAGATGTTAGATTGATTAAATAACTCTTATTATCCGAGCAAAGATTTATACCAAGCTGAATTTGCCAGAAAAGATCGCAGTAGACTCTGATTACGAGTGGACGCATTTTTCTTTGCTGTCAATTTTTTCAGTTAATTTACCAAGCGAGATTGTTGGTTAAGAAATTGTATGGCTATCAAGGAAGACGATTTTTATCTCCATCATATACATCATATCGGCACAATCATAATGTTCACGTTTGTTTTTCACGCCTCTAAAGAACTTTTCGGGGTCAGTGATAGTGGTATAGTACACTAAAGAGAGAAGGAAAACAACTAGTGATGACTTGCAAAGTGCGGACAGCCGTTGAAAATAAAAATCGATTTGAAGTTTTCAAGAGTGTTGAAGGTACCATGCAGCGTTTGAGGGAAAATTGCCGTCCGAAAGGGATAATTCCGGTGGTGAATGCATTTTAATATTCCTCGTCGATTATTTCTTGTTTCATCACTGCGAACGATCCTAGAGCAAGTGATGTTCGGATGAAGTCAAATATATGCACGGAACGTGGGTTTATAATTGTGTTCAAAATTTTCCTATTGTCTCGTATATTCCGCATCCCAAGAGTCACGATTCCCGTCGACCATTGCTGCACTTTTTTTTATAAGGCACGGTGGTGTTGAAGAAAATTGGAGCTGTTCTGTGTTTTTACCTACCGGAAAATCCACGAAAGATTCCGGATTGCGATGGCATTCTGAAATTTGATGCTGATTTGGTGAGATCATTTCTATATATTTTATATTTGTATCCTTAAACTCAACAACATTGTTCGAACACAAACATCTTATTAGAGCCCCTAACACATCAAATTTGAGCGTGCTAATATCACTCGTCTATGGTAAAGTCTACACCACTACCTTCCCGGTGAGTCGGTTAGTCGCTGACCTAAGTAGATGACATATAATCGTTCCCTTTTCCTATTCATTCCCAAATAGCTTTTGGAATAACTATGATGCGATTTCAAAAGGAGTACCGCTGCCAGCTCCTTTTTCTGGTCCGATGCCCCCTTTTTGCGTCCAGATTTCGGTAAATCTTCAAGAGAACACGTTTCTCTAAACTTCTTAACAATCTTGAACACTGCAGATTTAGTGCACTTCACGCTTCCGTCTAATTCTCGAAACGACCACTTTTCGAAAACCATTCGAGCAGAATTAATGTGCGAGTTGATAAGCTGATCCGACTCATCGTTCTAAATTTCTCAGGTGTGTTGCCAAAGTAAACAATGTTTTCACACACTGAGCGAAAATTCACAATTTTTCGTTAAGTTTTAACCCTAAACCATTGATAAACAGGTGTCCACTTTCTTTAATGAACAGTACTTAAATTAAAATTTTGTGTATTTCCAGAGATTATTTTCATTGAATAGCTAATTGAAAAAGAAACCGTGAGTCGAAATCATCCTGAAAATTGAGTGATATTGATTAAAGAATCGAACATCAATGGTTAGTTTTCAATAGAGGAGAAAACTTGAGTCCAGAATCAAACTGAACTAACAGATTTAGAAAAAGTTGAGACAACGTGAGGTGAATTGCTAGAAAATTATATATTTCTCGAGTACTTTTTCACTAAGTACAGACGTATCTGACTTTGTAAACAAAGAGGGGAAGTGAGATTCAAACGTAAATTTCTCAAAACTGTCAGCTCCTCCACGGAATGTAGCATCATCATCATGTTTGGGAAATGTTATTCCTTGTGTTGGTGGCCCTAGTTTGCATAAAAGTGCTAAGGGTTTCAAGACGTTTTAACGTTTGAATCTTACTTCCCCTCTTTGTTTTCAAAATCAGATACGTCTGTTTGAAAAAGTACTTGAGATTTGGTGTTTGTGGTACTAATCTGAATTCGTCCACAGTCACCACACGTAAACACGTGCATTCTTGGGGTTTTTCCGACGAGTGCGTCTGGAGGAGATTGTGCTGACAGGAACCGTTTTCCTAGCTACGGCTATCGCAGCACCCACAAGCTATCTGCGAGCTATCGGAGAGACTGGGGGCGATCCCCTGGGGCTATTCTTCGCCTCGCAGTTGCGTGCCGCTAAGAATAATTTCAGAGTACGTGGTCATCGGAGAAGGAAGTTTGGCCTCGCGAGCACCACCCGTCACGACGTGGTTGCCACAATCCGCGATTGATCTATCTGGGAAAAATCTGCCACCACCAGAGCGTATCGCCCAGACTCCCGTCCCGGGTATAAAGAATTCACCACCAGTCCCGATAAGAGTCCAGCAGCACATCACGGCAGCCATCCTGACTAATATTTGGATCCCCACGGTGGCATTCGACTAACTCAGAAATACCCATTACAATCCTTCGGTTCTTTATCGCCGACCGAAGGAAAACAGGAAACCGCATACCGAAGGGTCCCTACAGTTGCTAGTCTACCGACGAAACTCAGCGTACAGCGTTTTGGCGCTGACCCACTTCGACGACAGTGAACAGCGAACGGCGAAGGCGTCATATTCAGCATCTCAGCTGCCCAGTGGCGGTCAAGACAGGTAACAAGCGACCGGCGAAACCTGTAAGTACCTGAACCTGTTTCTAACTACCCACACGAACACACCACCAGCATTGGAAGGGCCTAGAGTTTATATTAGTAGCGGAAGAAAATGGGAAAAGGAAACTGAGAGTAGAAGGACTCACGTACAGGGTATACAGTGAGGGCATGACGTCACAAGATAAGAGAAGGTAGGGAAAGGGGATTGTTTTTAAAGCTAAATGCATAATTAAACCCACAACATTAGACTTTGGAGATCTACATTAAACGTTAAAATTATTTTTTTATTGCAAGCTAAATAGAAGTTTTGAATTAGTATTCAATGAATGCATTATCGTTCTTTGAATTTGGTAAAGCAATACGGAATTTGTAGTTAATTTTATGAATTTGGGAAATTCTTTGGATAAGGAATTTTGAAAGGAAGTTTTGGAAGTGTTGGATATCCTTGAAGGTGGACCCTGTTGTAGGGTTGAACAAAGAACTTGCAGGGAAAATTGATCTTGAGTTCTGGCAGACGACTCTCGTCGTCTGGCGCATAAGCCAGAATTTGGAGGCCCAACCAGAATCCTCCTTACGTTAAATTTCTGTCACTTTTCTTTCAGTGTAGTTTTTGAATTATATCACGGATTTCTGCATCGTTTCAATTCTACGACAGCTGAAAACTCGTCACTTTATTTCGTGGTAAAACATGTTAACATTCTTGGTATCGAATCAAGTGGAAATGCGCAAACGCATTTTGTACGAACGGCAGCAAAATCCTACGTTGTCAGTACGCAATCTTGCCAAGAAACTAAAACTACCAGACAGTACAGTGTTTAGGGTTTGCAAATAGTTTGACTAGCGATTGACTGTGGATCGGAAGGTTGGAGGCGGAACAAATCTCAAAGGCTAGCAAAGTTGAAAAATCAAAATCAAGCAATGATGACAAGCAAAATTTCACTGCAAAAAGTCGTGCTAAGGAGCTCTACAGAGTTTTTTTTAGAAAAAAAAAAAAAAAACTTGTGCCATAATGGACGACGAAAAAACGGCAAACACTTAGATTTTTTTTACAGAAATCTGTAAAAGTTTACCGAATTCATTTTGGCCTGAAAAGAAAGAATTACATCCCAATCAACTGTTTTTACTGTATATATAACTCGATTCTACTGTAATAAACATTCAGTTTTGTTGAACTATGTCTAGATTTTTATTGCTGACATTACACAGGAAAAAAAAAGAATTTTAACAAGCACGTAAAATTTCCCCTTGTTTGTTTCCAAGCCGAAGCGTAACCAATGAAATTGTTTGCCATCTTCTATACAACATACTAGACTCAGGCGTTATTGGATTTAAATTTTCATGAAATATCCCTTACGTTTCTGCAAAATCCAGCATTCCTTTTATGAGTATTAGATAACGCAGAAAATTAAATGTTTCTATCAAACTGTGTATCTTAGTGTCCGAAATTTAACGCGGATTTCACTAAGGTTTTACAGAAAGTAGCATAAATAAAACAATTATTGTTGTTTCATGCTATACCACAGCCCCTAAGTTTCCACACATTGAAGCAGTTAAAACAGAGATACAAGTTTTCAGAAATGAAAATTCCACCAAGGGTTTTTTTTGTCTGTATAATCGAGATTTTCAACCTCGGGCTGGTTCATCTCCCGTCGTAGTTACTGAAACACCTCTTTGGGTGTTTTTCGTAACTTGTCCGGGGGTGAGATTTGAACTCGTGACTTTGGCGTGAGAGGTATGGATGTTAACCACTCCGTCGGGGTCGCCTCCTCCGCCAAGGGTTTGTGTGATGATTATTCCTTTTTTTTTTCAAGGTAGTCGGTAACGCAAGGAATCAAAGTGAGTGATCTTTTGAGACCCGGCAAACGCTGTCTTTTTGCACTGGGATTTTTCTTTGCTAACCAATACATAAAGGTGCATGTAGTGTGCCAAGCTTCAATTTAAATCAGACTGGGAATTGAACCTGAAATTTGGTGCGTAGTTATTCGCGTAGAAGAAAAAAAAAGGAGTAACTAACATTATGATTCTGTCTTTCTTATAATTTACTATTTCACCCGAGGTCAGGTTCAATACGTCAACTGCCATTTTTTCTACTCCTGCTGAACAGCAATAACCCCCAGCTGCCGGTTTCGTTTCCAGGGCGGTCGGCACCCTTAAAAATCACCACATAAACTTTCAATAATTTCATAATAAAAAAGCAAATCAGAACCGGCAGAACGTGATACATGAACCGGAGTTCAGTCAGCAGACCCCTCAGTAGGCCGACCGAGTACATGTGACTCAATAAAACGCTCCACCGCACACCCCTTCCCCACCCTGCAGTGCGAACGAGATCGAACGATCGGGGGGGATCGGATTTACTCAGTCAGCGTGCAAAATACAAGTCGGCGGTGCCCAGCACTTTGATCTCAGCAAGCGCCTCTTTAGTTAAACTTCTTCCTCTTGTCGCCATTTTTCACCTTGCTGTTCAGTGCCTGCTTGGTTGTTCGCTTGCTTGGTTGCTGTGGGTCTGCTCCCAACATCTCTCTGTTTCCACCACCAATGCGCACCACTTTGTTGGATGATCCAACATATTTCCTGTCCCTCGGCCACCATTCTTTTGATCAAGCGCTTCTTGCAAATAATAAAAGAAAAAGCATGCTAAAGTGCGCTACGTGTGTGTCCCTCGTGCGCACATGGCGTAGTCGATATAAACTTTCGTTTATATTTCCCCCCTTGCTGATATTTTTTATCCACCGAAAGCCCCCCGTCCTGATCTTGTGATTTTTCCTTGAAACCAGGCAGAGTTTCAAAGGAAAGCCGAAACATGCTTTACGATGTAACACACTTGGGGCGCGCAAAACAGTAAAGCTTTATCCGTGCGGCGATCCAGAGGAGATCAAGATCGCCGGAAAGCATTTTACTACGACACCCGCGACGTGAACGCAGAGAAGAAGGATCAGGGAGAGCTCAAACATGAGAGTAACAAATGATAAGATATTAAGTTAAAAAAAATGGACCTCGTCTTGCTAAATATTATTTCATTATTATTGGCCTCATCGGACTCAAAGCTCGTAAAATGAGTTAATATCGAGACACTAATTATTGCAAGGTTTTTTTTTTTTTTCAAGTGGGCAAGAAGGGCAGAGAAATGCATTTGTATTATCAATGGAGCACTTGGCTGAGGCGGCAGCGACACGCTAAGCGGCAACACCACAAAGAACCCACCAGTGCCGGTCAGTTTTGATATCAGTTGAGTCTGGGTGGTCCTTTGAATTAGTTTTTTTTTCTGACGTGCCCGGTCGAATCAGGTCGTAAAACGCTGATATCCGGTCTAATTGATTAGACAAATTTCCGGCTGTATACTGGGCACACGCAGTTTCTAAAGTTGGCGCATCGAATCCCCATAGAGGATTGCCTTTTGAAGAGATACATGGCTTGTTGACATTTTAAACATACACCGAAAGCTGTTCAACCAACTCTATTTGGCAACATTGTAGCATCTGTGCGCAACGAAGTAGCGCATTCCGCTTGATAATTAGTTGAATATTTGTTGCTTGTTTTGTGCAAGTTGATTGGAAGTTTTTCTTTTTCAGTTGTTTTTGCCCGTACGCTGCCCGTTTTTGCGTTGTGTTTGATACTGTAAGCTGAAAGCACTCAGTGCTGTTACCAGGCATTTCAGGAAAGGGGGTAAGACAAACTGGTGTTTATTGTGATAGAATCAGACTAAACATGTCAAAATGCAATGAAACTCTTTGAGTTTGAAGAGTAGTAACTATTTCAAACCATTTACAACTTCTATACTCGATTTGAAGTTATGATGACATTTCGTTTTATATTATTGACAGAATGTATGGAATCACTTCAAAAACTATTTCGCCTACAAACAAAAATCTTTTATTACTATTCCAGAATGTTTGGTACCCCTTGCGCTGAACAAACCAGCTTGACGTGCCGGAAGTGCTCAGTAGGGATTCTTAGTCAAGGCCCGAAGCTAAGAGTCAGTACCATTGTGGTCATATCACATAAATAAGTTTTTCCTAAATATTTATTTACACATTTTAGCATGAAGCAAAAATGACAAACAATAAAGGCTAAATTGGTTGGCATAGCCTGGGCAACGTTATCAACTTGACAATAGCGAAGTGAGTGACTGCAACTGAAGATCGTGTACAAGCAGGGTATATATTTCATTCTCATTAATTAATAATTTCAGCAAGCTTTGGCATCATCCCTGCATTTCAAATTACTTTTGCATTTAAGAGCATGGAGCATTATATTTATGAACTTCAACTACTATTCCATAAAAGACTGGCATGTGATTATAAGCAGTATAGAATTGTGTTAAAATATTTGTGTTTAGTGGTATTATGCTTAGATGCTTCTTTGGGCTGCAAAATGGTGAGTAGACAACTGGGATGGAGCGTGCGTCCCCTCAACATAGCTCTGGTCCTCACAAGTTCCTACCTCATGCTTCCATGGGTCAAGAGATGAAAACGACCGCCAGCTAAGGGTTGCGTACTTAGCTGGTAGTGCAGCCTGGGCACTGTTGTCCTTATGACTTCAGCTAGATTGAGGAGGTGCGTGCCGAGCGTCTGTCCACCAAGGAGGTGCGGCTCAAACAGCGTCTGTCCTGGCATGCAGTAAAGAAACATGCTGAAATCTTACCCTACCAAGGAAAATGAAAGTATTCTTTAGACGGTATATAATTTCAGACCAACCATGGAATTCCTAAGTATTGTATAGTAATTTTGAATTGTTTGCTTCCCTCGTGGCTATGATAATGCAAGTCCGTCTACAATTGCAGCAGGATCAGCAGACAGGCAGACATTACAAATATAATTGTTATTATCATTTCATATTATAACATCCCCTCACAATCTTTGTATGCTATTTTCAGCTTCGCATTTGCATCGTTGTATGTTTTGGTCCACCTAACTCACGTTATGTATTTGAAAAGATAGGAAGGTTGTTTACGTTTTTTAATGAAAGGACAAATTCTACAAAAAAAAAATTTCTTCGTCCAAAATAATTAATTCCAAAAACTAACATTGTTTATGAACCTACATTTTCTATTTCACAGACATAAAGAATCATTTTTGGGCCCAGTAGGAAGCAAGAGTTATCGAAGAATTTCCTGTCTTTTTTTTGAGTTTCTGTTTTTGGGCAGTAATCATACTCATATGAAATTTATTTCGCATTATTGTTTGCCTAAATTTTCTTTTCTATTTACGTTAGCTAGGCTGCTAGGTGCTAGGTGATCAACTTTATTTCATTGTATCACGTTGGAATTTCAGACAATTTAGAGTTTCAATCATCTAACATCGCAGCAGAAGAGGCAAATAGCTGCATTTCATTGTTATGTGCACATTGTTTAGTATTTCTTTACAACATCGTATCATCGTATTATTATTTGTCATGACTTCGTAATAACCAATAATATCATTATATTTGATAATATTCTTTTATTTATTTGACTTCATAGATGATTTAAACATTACTTATTGTTTTTAATGTCCATTTATCTTTAAGTCCCTTTCAATTAAATCTTCCCTGTTTTTCTAATTCAGGAGCAATAACTATTAGGCCAGCACAAATAAAAGCGGATCGCTGTTATGAAATCAGCATCAAGCAGCAAATAGTGACCATGGCAACAATAAATCAAAATGTATAAATGTTAGTTTTGTAGAATTTCAATAGATTTAACAAGCTTTTGGGAATTTGGGGGGAAAAAAAGGGGGGATTTTTTGGGGGAATATTGGGTGTTTTTTTTTAAAAATATAATTTGGGGGGGGGGGGGGGGGGGGGGGGGGTGGGGGGGGGGGGGGGGGGGGGGGGGGGGGGGGGGGGGGGGGGGGAAACGACCTAGAAGTCCATAGACCATACAGCAAACAATGGCTGCATGGCTTGATTGAAAAGCAGAATGTTGCAGTAGTCGAAAGAGATCGGAAGCTGCTAAAATGTTCATGCTACAAGATCAACACATCCAGCAAAATGAGTGGCACATCTTTATGATATTTCGCGTAATAAACTAGCTGTTCAAAGGTTTCATAATGTTTCAAGGGTGATGGTTTAGGGATGTTTCTCCAAAAATTTGGAAATTTCTTTGCTGTTCATTGAACCGGGTGTTGAAATCAACAGTAAATATTACATCGATAATGTTTTGAAGAACCATTTGCTTCCCTTCGTCAAGAAATACTACAAGAATGCACCATACTGCTTCCAACTAGACTCCACACCGTCCCACCAGGCGAAAGCCACTTAGGCTTGGTGTAAGGACAATTTTCCGGATTTTATTCCATCATAAGAATGGCCTACTTCTTCACCTGATTAGAATCCTCTTGAATTCTGTGGAATACCACTTTCGTGGAAACTTTTCGGAAACTTTTGGGAAAAAGCTGAAACCGACGGGGGCCCCTCCACACGGGGGGGTGGAGAGAAAAAAACAAAAAATAAGATATACCAAACAGGAAATACATTTGAAATAAAAAAAAAACTAGCGTCTTATTTTATGACCAAACTTCACTGACAGAATCCCTTGCGCTGAACTGGACGGCTTGGCGTGCCACTAGGGCTCAGTAGGGATTCTTTGTGAACACCTGAAACTTAGAGTCAGTTTCATTGTGGTTAAATCACATCAATTAGTTTTTCCACTGTAGCAGGAGCACATCGAAATTGTAGATATACTATTCCTTATACGGTATATAATTTCAGATCATCCATAGCCACTGTACCATTCGACCCATACCAAGTCAAGTCACAGGCAAATTTTCGGTCCGTGAGCACTCTTTTTGTTTATAAACTTATCCCTATGGGAATGTTATGAAACACATATTGAAAGTAGACAAGATTTTCATTGTTTTACTATAAACAGTTGGGAAAATAGTCACAAATGAATGCTGCTAGAAGTAAACCGTTGCATGAAGTGAATACACAGTTTTTTGGACTTCAAAATGTTTGAATTGTGCTCAAAGAATTTCACACATGTTTCTAATCTTCAATCTTCAAAAAAAAACCTCGAATAAAAATAACAACAACACCAAAATTTGAATGTAGTTGAAAAGTCGTGGTGCATAACTTTATTGTAAAATTTAGCGTTTTTTTCTGCTAAATCTAAATTATTTTCATGTTGGGCTCTCACATTTGGATTCTCAAAAATCAGGTTAAGGATTGCATCGAAAATAAACTGGCAACCTTTATGATGCGCTCTCACACACACTCGTACGACTATCGGTCTGAGCCTATCTACATTCAACGCGTTCATCTGTCGACAACTTGATCAGCTTCTAAGCTTTCGGTAAACCGTATTCATTTTCGAGATGCCGCGAATCGAAAAGAGTGTTAAAATTCAAGTGGGGGACATGTGGCTTCGTGAGAAGGATGTCTCGATGAACACCATAGCGAAACGTTTCGGAATTCATCACAAAAGCGTAAAATCTATCATCAACCAGTTCTGGGAACGCTACTCGTTCGAGGAGCTGCCAAGAAGAGGATGAAAACCAGGTCCAGCTGACCCAAAATTGGATCGGAATGTGGTCAACCTCATCCTTCGGAACAGATCGATGGCTGGTACCTCCGTCGGAATGGTACAAAGAATCCAAAAGCGTAACAATCTGAAGACTTATAAGAAGCAGAAAATAGCAAAACAAAGTGCTGAGGAAGAATCCAGGGCGAAAACTAGAGCCAGAATGTCGACCAGACAGTCGAATTTTGCAACGACCCTCTGCTAGCGTTTTGGTCGATAACGAAACATATGTGAAGTGCTCCCAAGACCGCAATTTTACAGCCAGATGTGAACATCTCCGAAAAGTCGTTCGAGGTGGAAACATTTGGCCAGAACGTTCTCGTGTGGCAGGCAATTTGTTTCTGCGGCTCCAAGTCATCGATTTTCTACACAAAAAGTACGATTAATGCCGAAGTTTACCGCACTGAGTGTTTGTAGAGAAGGATGCTTCCGTTATGTAAGCAGCACAAGATCCCTCCTTTGTTTTGGCCTGATTTGGCGTCAGCCTATTGATTGATTGATTATGTAATACTACCATCTATTGTAGCAAGGTAACTTTCCATAGCAGTGGAATAATCTGAAAAACTATTTGATCAGGATTCTATTGTTGTTTATGATCATCATGCTCCTGTATGAAGGGCCAAAAACGTTTGGGCGGGCCCGTAAGCAGAGACACTTACGCGAAACCCACGGATATAGGGAAGAGAATCTCCTTCCAAAAACAAGTTCACACTCACAGTACTAGAATCGAGCCCTCGATTGACAGAATAAACCCAATAGATGGGGTCGAAGATTTGGCGTCAGCCTATTACGCCCAAACCACAGTATAATGGATGCAAGAAAATGAAGTAGATTTCGTTGAGTCAATCATCCCAATTGTCCCGAGCTTCGTCCAATAGAACGCTACAGGGCTATCGTCAAGCACAACTTCAAGAAGACTGGTAAGGAATGCAAGACCATGGAAGAGTTCAAACAGAATTGGTCTGCGGCTTCCAGCAAATGCGACAAAACTACTGTCTAAAACCTCGTGAGTGGAGTCAAATCTCAAATCAGAAAATGCTGGAAATAAAGTTACTTTCATTTATTTTTTTGTTCAAACTATGAGAGTAACGCTGGTAGATCACCTTTTCGTGGTGCGTTACGGGGTATCAGATCTACCACCGAACCCTAGTCTGAATTAATTCAAACTAGGGAACATATTTGTTTTTGTAATCAAAGGAACATATATTAGTCCTTATTACATTTTATGTCTTGTGAAAAGTGACAATACTCGGATTGAGCCACCGAGGATGTGCTTGGAGTAAGAGAAACATGGTTAATATTCATTTATGTGAATTCTCATTTTTCTATTTGATGTTCTATAGTTTGAATTGGTTATGACTAGGGTTCTGATGCATGGTCAGTATCGGAGTCATTGTTTGTTTTGTTTGCAATGAATCCGGTTTGACGGATAAAGGGGCGCGTCTTTGAAGAGTACTGTCGCTCAAAAGGGAAAAAATAGGAAACTTTCCAAAAACCTCCTCGCCACCAAAAAAAAAACAAAAACAAAACAAAAAAAATTTTCAATTTAAAATCATGCACTAAACAAAGGATACGGGATGTACTACAATAGATCAAATTACTGGTCGCAGTGGTTTATGTCCCGAACAGAGGAAAAAAAAATGAGAGTAGGACATGAATTAAATTATTCAGTGGTTTTAATTTTTTTTTTGTTACATTTTATTTCATGCTATGAGAAACAATGTGTCGCCAGTTTGTTTTCGATACAGTCCTTAGATATAATTTCTTTCGAAAGAGTTTTGTCAGTCACAGTCATATCAAAAAAATAAAATTGAACATACCCATATAAGAAATATTGACCATCAAAACTTTTGAATTTCCCATCGTTATTGTTCTAAGTTACTGTTTCTAGCAGACCAGTGTAAAGATTCTTGACTTTCTTGCAATCAAACTCTCATATAGCAGGTGATTTGCTAGAGTTTCATTAAGAACCGTTGTAGCACATTTGTTGCAAATCAGTTGAAATAACTTGATTGTGACTAAATTGTGTTTATGTGTTGCTTGGGAATTAATTTCGTTGACTGTTTGGAAATGCAATCTCCTCTTCTTGAGAAGAATTCGACTGCTGTTTTCGTTCCCCAGTTCGTTGAACCTAGTTGGATATGCAGCTGTTTCTTGCTGTTTAGAAGCTGTTGACTTTTTCAGCTTCGTTCAAAAACGGTATACATTGCTTTCTGAATCAACCTGGTGATAACATATTTTCAACGAGTTTATGAAAATTAATGGAAGGAAATTAACCATACAATTTTTTTCCGAAATTCGCTGGTCAGCACGTGCTGATACAGCTGGAGCACTTCTGGAATGATATGACAGCATAACGAATACTCTAAGACATATTTAAGCTGAAAATGATCAATCTCATACAACAAGATATGAAGCGTGTTCTCCAGCTGATACTACCTTTATCAAAAAAATCCCAGTATCTATTCAGGAAATTAGAAATACAAGAGTAGACATTAAAATCGATTAATTTTCCCCTTCAAAGTACTCTCAATAGACTGTATCGTCAACGCTTGATCCTATCCTCGAAACATATTTCATATTCGGTTTGCAGCATAGCCATCAGAGCCACATTCGATTTTTCCATGATCTCAACTCGGGAGCTGAAACGCGTTCTGCGGAATTATTCGACCGAATAGGAAAAAGTAGCAGGGAAATCAGGTGCATTCGGTGGTTGCTGAATGGCATTGATTTCGTTTTTAGCCAAATGTTCACGGATAACGATGGCATTGTGTGACGGTGCGTTATCGTGGTGCAAGATCCACGAGTTGTTTGCCCACAAATCCGATGTTGTTTTGCGAATTGCTTCATGCGAACGTCTCATAACGCTCAAATGGTACTCCTTGTTGAAGGTCTGGTATTAAGGAAGGAATTCATGATACACAACACCCATGAAATCCAGGAAAACTGTGAGCATCGCCTTCTTTTTCGACTGAAAACGACGTGGTTTTTTCGGTCGCGGCTCATTCGGTGCACGCCATTCACTCGCTTGATGTCTGGCTTGCATTTCATACTCACAAATCCACGTTTCATCTTCAGTAATGATTCAGATTCGGCCTTGAAAATTATGTCTTTTGCGACGTCAACGCAATTTCATGCAAAAAAAAAATCAGGTCTTTCGGCACCAGCTTTGCAGCGACACGCCTGAGGCTCAAATCATTAACCAAAACGTCTTGAACGGATCCAAAAGCAATTTTCAACTCCTCTGGTCAATTTGCGGTCTACGGTCATCCATTCTTTGATTCTGTTGAAGTTTTCCTCGGTTTTGTCGATGGCCTACCACTTCTCTCATCATCATTCACGAACTCACGGCCACTTCTAAAACTTGTATGCCACTGATAAATGATTGCTTTCTTCGGAGTATCGTTGCCGAAACTTTTTCTAACATTTGCAATGTCATCGCAACGTCGTTAACGCAATATTTAATAAAAAACCGTTGTTGAAAATCCAGTTCCATTTAAAAAAATTGTACACACAAAACTGCAGATGTACTCATTACGGCATAACTTTACAAATGTCAAGCTATAGTATCATATCATATATAATTTCATAGAATGTCAAAAGAAAGAAAATTCAAATCGGATGACTGTGGGCACCACACGGTGGTGATTTAGGGAACTTTTTGATCAAGGTAGTAAGATGGTTCTCCTCGAAACTGCAATGATGACAAAGATCTGGTGTCGCATTCTTCTATGGTTTAATAATACAAATAAGGCTATGCAGGGCATCGATGTCGATTTAAAAAAGGTGATTAATTTGTACGATTCACTGGATTATTTTTTGCTAGCAAAGGAAGACCGCTTTAATGAACTTGAAGGGGAAGCTATCGCGCATTGTAACACTGCGGAATGCAGTTCACCAAAGGAAAACCACTAAAAAATTAGCTGGAAACATCAAGTACGTGTAAAAACAACTTCAAGCGCCTTTTATTAGACGTCATACTCAATGAACTTTCAAAAGAATTACACAAAAGACGAGCAGCGTATCAAGGAATTTACGACAGGTTGAAAGCAAAATTATGGGTTGAAGCTGGAAAGCTAGTTGACATGTATCCTCATGACTTGACAAGGCTGCTTGCAGATGAAATTGTCAGTTTGCAGAATTTTACAAGATTAGGACATGTCTAACAGCATCTCAATAGGTTATATTGCTGAATAATGGAGAGTTGGCTGATACGTTTCCGTTTTCCGTTGGTCTGCGATTATATCTCAGCTTGATGGTTACCAATTGCTCAAGTGAAAGATCTTTCAGTAAATTAGCTTTGGTTATAAGCAAATTGAGGTTCGATTACTGACGAAAGGCTTAGCTCTCTTTGTTAAGGATAGATTATTTAGAAATGGAGCATTTTGAAATGCGAGTATTTCTTAAACTTTTCTTTCAACCGACAAACTTTCTAAGAATGATACATAGGTAATATTATTTTGTTTCATAAAAATAACTGAGAAAAAAAATCATTCATAGTTGTTTCGGAGACATGCTTGCACTTTTCTGTGCATTCCACTCAACAATCGGCGCACACCTTCTTCAGTCATGGTTTTAGCTAGCTGATTTCACCAATTTTCACCAATCTGCTACAATGTTACTGGTGACTGCTCCTTCATCTTCAGTTTCCGCTTGATTATCACCCAATATTTCCCTATTGGAAGGAACAGAGGACAATTAGGTGGATTCTGCTCTTTTGGGATGAACTGGACCCCATTATCGTTGTACGTTTGTAGCACTGTAATTTCAGATGGCTATATCTGACCAAAACGTAACCTGGGACTTAACGAAGAGTAAAATCCGATTGTTGAGGCACTCTTTTTTCTACACTTTCGAGTTCATTGATCCGCCACAAAAAACTCTGGTTTTCTTGCCACAGGAATAGGAACCTTGCCAAATCATGAATTTTATCACGAACTTACCCGCGAAAATAAACTTGAATCTGCCTCATAGGAGCCTCATAGAACTTGAGCCCAGGGACTTGTTTGAAATCTGCGTTAGCATATGTTTCATCATCGATCAAGCGACATCATTCGAGTTTAGGCTGAACATGGTCGTACAGCTTACGAGCCCCGAGTTATGGCCACTGTTTGTTGTTTGAGGTTTTGGTTGGGTTGTTTACATGCTCGGTAACATTTATAACCTCGGAGACGGATACGCCGCACAGTACCACAGTCAGCATTCATTTTTTAGCCGATTAATAATCCGAGATGTTGGGATCAGCTTTGATTTTCCGAATGACCATCACCCGTAGTTGACGATCAACGGTTCCATTCCGACACTTGTTTTGCATTTTGCAGGCAGTTTTTAAAGTTTCCTTGTACTTTTTAACCACTCGTGCCACAGTACTATAAGGATTATCCATCTGTTTTGCCAGCTGCCCAGTTGATGCAGATAGATTTTACCAGTAACTGTGCACAATTATTTTTCTTTTCCCTTCCTGCTTGACGAATATTTTGGAAACGCGTTACTTTACTGTGAAATAAATAAACCGAGCAGAACTGTATACAAATAACAAAACGCTGTGAAAAACTTGCACATCAGACCACTTGGAGCGCCGCTATCTCTAAAAAGAAGTGCCCCATTTCTGAATGATCTAGTCTTTAGAAAAAAACACGTGCATATAAGTTTAGTTGTTTCAATCTAATGTCCAAAAACTATTACAAGATTGGATAATTTTAACACAATCGTTTCGACAAGAATTGTTCAGTAACTACTCGATGTAAAAAATAAAGATTGGCTAGCCGTAAGTAAGAAATATTCAAAGAAACAATCTATCCATCAGATTAGTTCACAATACAGCCCAAGGCTGAAAATCTTGATAATAAAAAATGAAAAAAGAAATTTTTGATTCTTACAGCAGCTGGTACGTTTCTACATACTTACGTGATATTTACACCCCCTTTCAAACAGAATACCTATAAGTCATAAGTATTTGTGGAGTTATCAAACATTATTTGAAATATTTCTGCATATGATTCCTAGCATGTATAAATGAGCAGAATTGAACGCTATTCAAAAGCTTATTATTGTGGTCAAAATTTTATATCATCTGTTTTCAAAAGTCTTTATTTTAAAGTTGTTTTTGGCTTGCATCCAGTTTTGGTGTGGTTAAGTTTTCAATTTTTGATAAGCGATTCACAAATTCAATGTTATTCATCTAAATATTAATATGCAAGAAACGTTAACTTCAAGAAAAAAATATGTCAAAACAGCCAACGGATAAATCTAACTACGCCAATGCTCATACCTCGATCTAAACATGCGGGTAAACAGAAGTGTAATACCACAGCCATTCCGCGGAAGGTGGTCGGTTCGGTTTTCGTTGTTTTTGTGTGAAAGCAGTTGATAAAGTTTAAAAATGAATGTTACATACCCAGACGACGGAGGCATCGCCGACCTTGAAGATAAGAAAGTAAGCAGGCATTAATAAAACGGGCAATGTTTTAATATTCTCGTTGAAAAAGCAAACATAATTGTATAGACAAATTTTTATGAGTAAATTAATGGTTATATCGCTCCGGCGAACCAGCAGCTGGAGCATAAATCTCGTCTCGTTTCGAGCAGTAACAGCAATCATCAAAGCAACCTATGAAGAAAGGATAGAACAAAATGCTCATGACTTCCTTTGAGGTAAACAAAACGACTGGTTGGATCTGCGCCTGCCCAGAGCTTATGTGTATCGAGACTGCACGCAGAACGGTCGTGGTCGATGAAAATCTGTTCTTTCACCAGACCGCCCGTACACCCCCACTAGGCTTCATTCCAGGGACGGACGGAAAGAGTGAGGGCTGGGTGCCCGATGAACGAATGAGCATTCCCAAGAAATGCCTAGCCTCGTGCAACTGCCCTGGCCTGGCTAGGGGTGCTGAAGCTTCTGCCTCCATGGCGATGCCGCCGTGTCGTTGTGAAAAAAAAATGTAGTTAGCATGGGGAAGAATAGGAAGAGAACCCACCGAGAGCAGTCAGCATCTTTCACGACCGCGTCGGCCGCCACCAATGAAGACGATTGCGACTGTGGGATGGCGACGACGGACAAGACAGCGTCAGGTACTTTTGGCCATGCTTCTGGGAAGACGCCACGGTTTGATATCAAAAATAAATCAATAAGTGGCGCCATTATTATTGATACTTTGCTGCTCGCCCATCCCATCCAATGATGGTTTCGGTGGACGGCTGTGACCAGTGCCATAATTTAGCGAAATGTTTGACGGAGTCTCCTAACTTCTGGGAATTAGTAGTTTTTTTAAATAAGTTGGCTTCTTCTTCACCAACGTTTTTGTAGCAAGCGTTTTGTCAGCTTTTAGCTTAAAGGTCTAGTTACACGTTCCATAGCACTTTATTAAATGTGAGCTTTCGATGTCAATACAATGAATGAGTTTGTATATTGCATGTTAAGTAGAAGTACAGGGTTCTTAAAAAAACGAGTTCAAACTACTTGAAATGTTCAAGTGATTAAGAGATGGGTGGAATAAGTTAGTAGTCAGTGGTTTAATTTCTATAATTCATATTTTACGACTTCAAAATGTGTATGCTCCACCTTCTACGTTGATTGATTAACGTGGAAGTCATTAGGGATGTGTGAGAATTAACATAGTAGGCCCTTAGTTTAGGCGTTTAATATTATTTAAAAAGTTCATATTTTGCCAATCAGGTCCAATCTTTTACTGAAACAGTATGAAAATGTCATCCACCATTTAAAAATGCTTTTTTTGAAATGTTGCTTTCATGATTTTGTTTTGTAAATGATAATACTGCTTTTTCATACAATTTTGCAAAAGATAAAAATCAAAATATAGTTCCACCGTTTCTTTGGAATATTTTAATGATAAAAAAGTGTATGGTTGTTATGATGACATTGCAATTAATGAAATATATATAGTTGCAGCAACTGGCTCATAATAGCCAGTCTGAAAGATGTTTGGTCGGCACCAGAAAGAAATAAAAGAAATAAATTTCACGACGAACCTGTGCCATATTCGTTAAGAATTCCACGCCAAATCCACCCCATCCTCGTTTTAAATTCTAAATTTGCAAAAAAAAACTAAAGCAAATTAAAAAACAAATATTTGTTCAAAGAATATCTGCACTAAAAATATATTTGAATGATTTATTCCTGAATGCTGCAGCAATATCCGGAACAGGGCACTATAATATCAGCATCAATCGACAACATCGCATCGAAGCGACGAAGAAATAATTGACATTTAATTTTCCACCTACAGTTAATCGCAAAACGTACGCTCCACACATGCGACGTGACGATGCTCTCTATTTATTTGGAATAAAATATGTTTAAAACATTTTTCCTTTTTATGTACATTATTTACTCTCACATTTGACTAGCTTTATGAACAAACAAATTTTCCAAAACGTTTTTTGCTAATTATTTTATCCTAAAAATTGAAAAAAATCTCTTTTTTGATATTTGTACGCGTACATTGATAATAAGTATGTGTTGTCGCGGAAAGTCATTGCGAGAAATAGCATCGGCTGTCGGAAGAACCCACTCTACTGTGCAGAAAATCATTAACAAGTGGAAATACGAAGAAACCTTGAAAAATCTCCCCGGTAGAGGACGCATTGTGCGAGAATTGCGACAGAACCTCAAAACAAGCATTCCGAAACTGACTACCGAGGTTGCTGGCACCATCGGAAGACCTGTCAGCGCTGATACCGTCCGGAGATCAGCGCATAGGAACAATCTGAGAAGCCGTGTTGCCCGTAACTAGCCTTTCATCTCAAAGGTGAATATGAAGAACCGACTGAAGTTTGCTAAGGTATATGTAAACAAACCTAAGGAGCTCTGGAATAAAGGTTCTTTATACAAGGATGAGACGAGAATCAACCTCTTTGGATCGGATGAAAGACGGATGGTGTGGTACAATGGCGGCTTCTATAGATGTAACCATGTAGTTAATCGGTTTGACGATGGACAAGATGGCTTACTTGAACATCCTGAAATGGAACCTGCAGTTTTCCATGCAGAAATTGGGTCTTCTACTTGATTATTATCTTCAGCAGGATAATGAACCGAAGCATACCGCTTTTGTCGCACGAGAGTGGCTGCTTTATAATGTCCCCAATGAGCTCAAAACATATGCGCAATCACCGGAACAGTGTCAATAATTGTTATTGAAAGGGCAAACTGAGACTGCTTTGATTTTTGTTTTTTTTTTTGGCTCGGTTGGTTCTTCTAACCGGCTTTCATTTGTATATTCGTTTCAAACTGAACGGCCAGTGTAGCGTTATCGAAATGGTGCGCTGTACAGTGTGCGTGAAAAAAAGAAATAATCTAGTTAATTTATAGTTTCAAAAATTTATACACAGAAACAATTTCTTAATTTTAACAGGCGCGTAAAATTTCACCTTGCTTGATTCCAAGCCATAGGAAGTGAAAGCAACGAAATTGTTTTCAATCTTCCATACAACGCATTGGATTCAGGCTTTTTCTGGGTTAAATTTAAATGAAGTATCCCATGAATTTCTGCCAATTCTAGCATTCCCTTTTTGTGCATTAGAAAACGCAGAAAATAAAATGTTTCTTTCGAACATTTAATATTTAATTAATTATTTGGTCGGTTTTTGCATATTCATCAATCGTATGACGGTTCTTAAGTATTTAACCACACCTCCCGATGGCGCCATCTATTAACTATCGTGTATTGTGAAATTTACTATCGTGTAGTACACTTTTGTAGACAACTACTCCCAAAATTGCAACCGAATCGGCCTTGTAGTTTTGTTTTGACTCCGTGTGGAAGCAAGCGTTTCCGCGGATTTTAGATACATGAAAAAAATAGCAAAAACTTTTAGAAGGGAAATCTCGCAACGAAGTCAAAGATAACGTGACATAAATCTCGTATTGACAAACTGACGATTGGAGGTGCGCGAGATAGCTGAGACATTAGTGATCTCAAAAAACCGTGAGAGCCATATTCGGCAAGAAATTTTGGGTATGAAAAGGCAGTCAGCGCGACGAGTGCCGCGTTTGCTCTCTCGGGACAGCAAGCGCATCCGTGAGACCATTCCAGAGCAGTGTTTGACGCGCAACCCGAAGGAGTTTTTGCGTCGTTTCGTGACCGTCGACGAAACATGGATCAACTGGCATACACCAGAGACCAAGAAACTGTCGAGACAGTGGAATTCACCCGGTGAACGTGCAACGAAGAAAGCGAAGGGTGTCTACGAACTGCTGCCCCATCCATCGTATTTTGCCGACCACAAATAAACATATTTTTCAGACGGGTTAATGATGTTCGAGCATTGCTGGGTCAATTCTATCGAGCCAGAAGGAGACTAAAGGGTGTTTCGATCAAAATTTGGTCGACTTATACTTGACGCATTTCCTTGCATCGTGCATTAAAAAAAATTGCACACCCTTCATTTTGAAGATGTGTGCGTGTAGCATCATGCCTCTATTTTGATTTTGAGATTAGCACTTCAGTTATCAAAATGTCGTCAAAGGAAGAGATAGAACGCATCAACATTTTGCACGTACATGGCGAAAATTCAAACTACTCTCACGCCAAGTTGGCGAAATTGTTGAATGTGGGTAAATCAACTGTTACCAACGTATTAAAAGTGTTCGGTGAACGTTTGTCGACAGCCAGGAAAGCAGGATCGGGGGAAAATCGAAAGCCGGAGGCCACAGCGATGACAAAAAGAGTTGCACGCTGTTTCGAGCGGAACCCCAACCTCTCCGTCCGAGATGTCGCAAAGAAGCTGGGAGTCGCGTTCAACCGTGGATAGAGCTAAAAAACGAGCTGGACAGTCGACTTACAAGAAAGTGGTGACTCCAAATCACGACGATAAACAAAACACGTCGGCCACAGCAGGATCGCGAAAGTTGTACACGACGATGCTGACGAAGTTTGATTGCGTGGTACAGGACGATGAAACTTACGCCAAGGCAGACTTTAAACAGCTTCCTGCACAGGGGAAAGGTGGCAGATATTTTCGAGCACATTAAACTGTCAAAGTTCGCGAAGAAATATCTGGTGTGGCAGGCCATCTGTACCTGTGACTTGAAGAGCAACGTTTACATTGCGACCGGAACCGTCAACCAGGAAATTTATCTGAGCGAGTGCCTACAAAAACGTCTAAACGTCTACTGCCTTTCCTGAAGCGACACAATTGTTCCGTTCTATTTTGGCCGGATTTGGCATCTTGCCATTACCGAATAAAGGCCATGGAGTGGTATGCTGCCAACAACGTTCAAGTGGTGCCCAAGGACAAGAACCTTCCCAACACGCCAGAGCTCCGCCCAATCGAACAATATTGGGCCATCGTCAAGCGGAACCTTAAAAAGACTCAAAAAGCGGTTGTGAGCTAGAAACAGTTCAAGGCAAACTGGCGTTCTGCGGCGAATAAAGTGGACAAGCAGACTGTACAAAATCTTAATGTGTTAAACGAAAGACGCGGCAATTCACATTCGGTAAAAAGGAAGCTTAGCTGAATATTTCTCCTGTATTTAGTATTAACTGAACTTGAAAAAGAAAAATAATATGACTTATTATTAAAAACTTTGATCGTCTCACACACATTACTGTTTGACCAAATTTTGATCAGAACACCCTTTATGTTGAGTATTAAATCGTCACTATTAAAAAAAAACCCCTAATGAAATATCAGGAATCAAATGTAGACAACGGTCTACGATAATAAAAGAGCTGTTAGATTACTATTGTTTTCAGTATCCCATTCATATTCTGAATTTTTTTGATTTTTTGTTTAAATTTTCGACAAAAAGGACCACTCTAATAAAATAAGTGGGCCAAACTAATGGAATATCACATAATATATGAAGACAATGGCTTAAGATTATATAAGAGATGTTTCAATACTATTATCTTCAATATGCCATTCAAATTCTATTTTGTTGATAGTTTTTTTTAATTTTTCAACCAAAGGGCACCCTAATGGAAAATAAGTGAACCACCCCAATGAAATGTCACATATAATATGATAGCAGTTGCCTACGATGATAAAGGATACGTTTCAATACTATTGCCACGAACATCTCAGCAATTGAATTCATATCTTTCAAGATATGAATTCAATTCGATAGCCAAACTAAAAAATTGGCGAAGTCCCAAAAAGTCTTTTTTTTCCTCAAAAAAAAATAAAAATAAAATGTTTTGAGGTAACACCAGATTTCAACGTTTCATGCATGTCTTAGACATTACACATCAATAATAAATTTTAGATTTCGGAAATTTTCAATACTTTGGACCGCTTAACGAAGTCCGATTGAGCACAAATTTTGCATGGGGACTTTTTTTCGAGCGTACAAAACTTTTGATCACTACCATTTTTTGTAATTCGATGGCCAAAGTTTTCCCATACATTGGATTGGCACCCTACTGCACAATGACTTTGAAAATCGACTTGAGTCACAGATAGCTTGAAACTAATCACTCCCATGTCTTTAAATCTTTTCATTCAGATTTTTTTTAAATAATTGGACCTTTATTGCTTACGATATGGTTCATGAAATGGTTTGTACACAGGCTTTTTATTAAACTTCTATGTTTCTGTTTGTAAAATTGGCTGAGAAGTAGAACTTACTACTATACACAGATGGTTTTACTGTCCAAACTAAACAACCATTGGTCATACTCATGTAATGTTCACTAAGAGCATGTAATATGGGCAATGCTGATGTAAATCTTGAATAGTACTGTCGAATATGTGATAGATAAAAACATTGAAATTAAAACTTGAATATTAAATGTTTGCATTCTACATTCCAGACTGACAATCATTCATCAATACAAAACAAAACAAATAATTCCTAGTTCATGGCGCAAAATTACATCGCATCGCCATTGCTGTCACATTGGTTTACTCGCATGCAATTAAGCGAAATCCATGATGAGTCAATAACAACACTCACTTAAAGACGCCATCCTCCCCATCATGATCATCTTAGGCCTCATCTCCGACGTGGTCGTCATCATCCAAGATCTGTACATCAAAACACAAGCCACGGGTGTTGCGGAGAAGAAAACAAGTTCCTGGCAGGTTGGCCCGCAGGGGAACAAGAGTGTATGTCACAGCCGCAGATGCGAGGGCCGCTCTCGTTAAACCGTCCACGATCATCCACGGTGGTGATCCAAAGACAGAGTGACGAGTTCCGGGGGAAAGAAGGTGTGTAGAGCGGGAATGAAAAAAGCCAATTTAGAGTCTTTAATTTTAATTACTCTTCGAGTCCGCCGCGCAGTTCCAGTTGATGAAGAGACCTTTCACGCGGACTCTGGCAGTATGGAAATTGAAAGAGTCAATATTCTGTATATCCGAAGATGTGTTCCTGTCCCTTTCACTCATTGAACCGTGGCGTAGTGATGTTGACTTCGTGGACACGGCGAGCAAAGTGGTTAAGCTTAAACAAATGAAGTGGTATTTTCAGATTCTCTTCTTTGGCTTGAGCTTCGCTCTTTATTAGTTTTCTTTCTGATTTCTGCATATTAATTGATAATAATGAGAAAAAGACCACCCTACAATTTCAATAACTTTTCTTCTTCGCACCGAGTGATCGCTGTTTTGCTCGATTTTTTTCGCTGCCGGTGCTGAAAGATATTTTTTCTTTTAATGACGACTAGCTTCCTGCCTCATCGTCTGATGGTTTAACTAAAGGCAGATCATGTAGTTTATCATGACGATTTAGTGGACAGTAGAGAGGGACTGGAACTGGAATGGGAAATGCCCAGACTGAGACCCCCATGAAGGCCAGTGCGTTTGGCCAGTAGGCTGGCGATTTGGAATGTTTGGGTGGGTGAGGAATGTTCTGGATTTATGTTTAAAACATATTTCTATCATTGAAATCACACTCATAGAAAGCAAAATATGGCATCCAACTGCATTTCTAGAAAGTAACTCTCCCGGCTGACTCACTATAAGAACTGCAAAAAAAAAACATAGGTAATACTCAAATTGATGATTAGTTTTCGTCAAAATAAGAGCGATTAATCTCAACGCATCGCATCACAGCGAAGGGGTAGAGGGTAAACATTTCGACTTCAAACCTTCAATCTAAAGACACCCGATGCTGTATACTTTATTCGAACAAGTCTAGAACATGCGAAAAGGGAATTATGTGCCAAATTGAACAACTCACGAAGCAACTCTTTCATTTGATAGAAGAAGTTTACTTTACCATATTGCGTTATTAATTTGCGGGTGGGTTATGATTTGTGAACAATCCAAGTTTACAGTAATCGCCTTATGGACCTTTTCCACATTTTGTTCGAGAAGTGACAGGTCAAACGAGGACACATTTCATCGAGAGGATCAGCACAAAACAAAGCAGCGGAAAAATAATAATAAAACAAACCATCAGCCACACGGGTTCCACCTGCCTCGCCGTCTTGTTCACTCACCGGCACTCGTCATCATGTCCCGACCATCGATCTCCTCCAGCTGAGATGAGGATGAGTAGGACGACGTTCATCAAGGGGTGAGAGGTGCGGGATAAACAAATACGGTGCAGATTTTAATCAGATTCTCGTTCTCTGGCGCTGGCTGTCTGGAGCAGTTTGATGTGTTGAATGTTTTAATAAATTTACAGTCGCACCCTTACCGATACGGACGTTGTACGATGCTCATATTGAGTATTGACTACATGTCTGATACTGATAAATCGGTCAAATCGCTCAAACAAATGTTGACGTAATTTCCCCTTATAAAAAATAAATGTTAGATATTCTTGGAAACTCCACTTTTGTTGGAATTATGAGGTGGATATACAATTTCGTCAAAGCCCAAAAAAAAATGAAAACATAAATGACTGTCTTTTATTTCAACTAGTATGCCAATTCCAAATTTTAAAGCCTTTACCATAAAACAGCGTAGACTGAGGATAAATTTTCATAAAATGTAACTAAAACAAAAAAAATATAAGTTTCAAATCAGTTTTATCATTTCATGTCATTCTCTGACAACATTTCAGAAACGTTGTACAAATTTCATTCATCAACAAATTTTTCAGCAAATAAAGTGCTAGATTTTTGTTTTGAAAAAAGAAAATGCTTATGAATCTAAAAATTAAATGTTAAACTTCGAAAATAAATATTTTCCCTTGAGAAACAGATGTATGAATCCAGTTTCAAACCAGAGTTATAGTAAAATTCAAATTTAAATTTTTACAATACATTTTTTTTATTAGTTTTTGTTGATTTTTTAACTTTTCGATTTTGGCATTATTCATACTCTTATGACATTTATTTCGGCTTATTGTTAGCTTAAATTGTCTAAGCTTTTTTGCTACGCTGCCAGGTGATCAATTTTCTTTTATTATATCAACAAATATTTTGGTCCACCAATCGATAATAGACTTTTTTCACCATTTCAGAGCTACTATAAGCATGAGCTGATGAGCCAAATTGCTGCATTTTATTATAATGAGCTTTTTATTTAGTACTTCATTAAAACGTCGTATGGTTTTCATCATATCAACAATGTTTATTATTTAAATCATTTTTCATTTTCAGGATGTAGAATTACATCTGTTGTATACATTTAAATGTATTTTCGTTTAACATAATTCAATATTCTTATATATTTAATGTATATAAGTAAATGGAAACATACATGTCTTAACAAACATTATTTCATGTTTATGTCTTTCAAGTCTGAACCTATACTATATTTCTATCTTTTCAGGATCAACTAATTGAAGAGCATATTTATATAGTAGATACGGATGCCGTAGTACTTATCTCTTATATAAATGTAAATATTATTGTATAAACATTTAATGCTAATACAGGGAAATGTGAGGGACCATCAGGGCACCCGATTGAAGCATGCTGGATGGGGAGAGTGGGAATGCCAACTCCCCATTGATAAAAGTTTGAGAATAGCAGGCGGGCTCTTCTCCCCGCCCATTGGGTCATCCTCATGGTAGATAGCTCCATCTTTTGACCAATTGTTCAATCTTGTTGTTGGAAGGAGATTCTGTATATACCGGTGGATACGTATAAGTGAAGTTGCCTATCGATCCCCTCGTTTTTGGCCCTTCATACAATGGCATAATGAAGATAATCAGTGGTTATTAAAGCGTGATCAAGTCAAACAGAGAGGAGAGCCCATTGCTGTCGGACTTAGCTTCCTTGCTTCAACGGGTGATAGCCGATATCAGACATCATGCATCATACCAAAGGAACCTATCTTAGTCCTTATTACATCACTTGTTGAAAGTGACAATACTCGTATTGAGCTACTCTAGATTTGATGTTCTATAGTTTGACGTGATATCGGGGTCATTGTTTTTTTTCTTGCAATGAATCCGGTTTTGACTGATAAAGGTGCCTTTGAAGAGGGCCTTCACGTTTTTAATAGTGGAAATTTTCAATAAAATTCGATTCTTTTCCAACAGAACAAACAATGACAACTGTAAACCCCTCACATCTATTTTGGAGTTAGTGAGTTGGCAGTGATCAGAAGTTAAGAATTAGCATTAACATTATCCTTTTTTGCCAGTTAGGTGTTGACAAGTCAACGGATGTATTTGTGTTCCAATAAAATGTTTTTTTTAATTTTCAGAATTCTGTTTGTTATTTTTTTCAATTTTTGCTTGCTTTATTACTCTTTAAAAGAATTTATCTCGTTTCGGTTGAATTATTTCTAAAGTTTTACACTTGATGATTAAATTATATTTTTACACTTGATTAAGAAAGAACTCGGTGACGAATTAACGACTCGTCGTGTCATAATCACTAGAGATATGAATATCGCTCGCAAAAGAAAATATTTACGAGATTGTTGAAAATCTGAGAGCGAAGGAAATTCATTTATATTCCCTGCGATCCCACCTCTGATTTGGATGTGTGATCAAAGTGGTGTAAAGAAATAATGAGTCTTCTGAAGAAAGAGATGGATGAGGAAAATAGGCGGGTTCTTCACTAGGTTTAGTGCATCCGCAGCTCGGATTGTAACGTTACTAACGGCTTCAATAGGATCTCTAAACTTTCATGGATGCATGCAAAATATGTTTGCGAAAATAGTCGGTGAGGGCAGGTTTTCGGTACACTTACAGAGGAACTAGCCTTAACCTTTGTCTTTGCACAAACTCAGGAAATCCTAATGATGAAACTGTTGAACAGGACAAGCAGAACGATATTTATGATCCTATAGTACCACCAGCAGAAAATCCAATGCTATGATTCAAAACATGACTGGATTTGTGTTCTTCAAGCACGAAGCTAAAGACTTGAAAAGGAGTTTGTAAGACGCAATGCGAAAGTTAACAATCTAATCCAAACCGACCCATGCGATTTTCACCCATGCCAAAATCCCAATAATTCTCTGCAGACCATTTTAATAGATTTTTTTCCACCATTTTCAAAATCCATTCTATTCTGCAAAAAAACAGCCATAATTTTCCCATCTTTGATCCAGACCTACAATCATTGAAGTGCCATAACAACCCAATTCATGGTCCTTCAGCTTCGAATATTTTTTCTACAATTACACTCCATAACCAAAATTACCCAGTACCCCGCACCTATAAATTTTCGAATTTCCATGACAACCTAAATCACAACTATTATTAAAATCTTCACGTCCAGCACAAATTCCTTTTCAGTCATTATTCGCAGAACATTATTAACCACGCAATTATTTACAAGTAAATCTAATGAAACATTGCATAACGCAGTGGAGATAATCAGGGACTCCACCTTAATCAGTTCCTTGAATTAGTACAGGCTCTCTCCTTAGCTGGACACGTTTTCGATCACGAACTTTTTAGATCCACTGTGCAACGCTTCATGGATTCAGCCCTGAAGTGGTATATGACTCAGAGGTCAACCGGCTGCTTGATGAACTGGGTACATCTGGTTCATATCTTGGTCTTCTTCTTTTAACATTTCAAGCTTATTGCTTTCACAATTCGCTTATTGCTTCCTCTCAACTTAGTGTTCTAAATGCACTTCCACAGTTATTAATTGAGAGCTTTCTATGTCAGGTACCATTTTTGCATTAGTATGATTGTGTGGCAAGTACAATCACACCCTATGCCCAAGGAGTCAAGAAATTTTCCCTAACAAAAAATTCTTAGACCAGACCGGGAATCGACCTCACCTCCAGCATGGTGTTGCTTTGTAGCTGCGCTTTTACCGATTGAACTAAGAGAAGACCCACTCCCATCTTGGTGGCGCTAATAAAAATGAAAATTTACCAACGACGTCAACAGAAGCTTTTTGAAATGAAAAAGTAATTCAAGACGGATGCCTGTACAAATTCCCAATCACTAGAAGTTGACCATACTGCAGCAAAATATGAGAGCCGGCTATAAGTGTCAAATGACTTTTAACCCGATTCAAGACTTGGAGACGCTCGTGGCCGCGGGCAAAAGTTGGATGCACTGAACTTCTCTGCAAACAAAAAGGTATTCGGCAACGATAAGACTACGTATGCGTTTGAGAACCACATCAATACTTGTCGATATCAGCAGAAACTTTTCCAATCATCATCTAGCCCTTCGAAGAAATCTCCAAATCTGTACATCATCTTCGGCATGGTCTTATTCTTGTCATATTTCTGTCTAGTGTGAGGCCCGATTTTGATCTGTAGTGTTTGTTGTGTTAATTGCATCATCATCTACACACACTCCATTTTCTTTTTTGAGCGTAGTGTTAAGATTTGAACCTTGAACGAAAATGGGAACAATCAACTTACATTTTTAAGCTTGCAGTGAAAAGGAAATCGTAATTATGTGAAAATATTTTTTTCGCTGTTAATTTAAGTCACTTATTTTCAAACATTTACATTAAGTTTTCCACAAACACACGAACAAACTCTTTTTTTTTTCATTATTTAACATGCAAATCTTTCAACTGACATTGTTTTGACATGTTTTTCGTGAATCTTGTGGCCTTAGTTTTTGTAATAACTCCCATCCTACCGATAATCTTTAAATTTTTATCGCACATATATTGTTGGCACCATCTAGAATACATGTTCTTCATAAATTTAATATTCTCCGCATTGGCAGGATTCAACAGATAATGGTAAATTTATTTTTCAATCCCAGTCTATTATGCCAAACTTGATCGGTCAGATAATGGCCCAATTACAGTGGTACCATACATTAAATAAACCAGTTATGTAGTTTATTTACGAAAGGGGTGGTTTAAAAACTTTTGAACTGGTATCATACTTCGATTTGTTTGTTTTTAAATATCATGGAAATATTGGTACTAAAATAGAGAAATGTCTAAGCTACAAAAAAAATCATATGAGACTATTAAAGGCTTCAGCTCTTCAAACTATTTTTGATATCATCAATTCGAATTTAAACCACCGGCGTCGGTGGTGTAGTGGTAAGCGTGACTGCTACTTGGCACCCCAGTGGGTCTGGGTGCCCAGTCAATCCCAGTCGGCGTCCGTGGTTTTTCTGAGGCGAAAAAATCTGGTCACGTCTTCCTTCGGAAGGGAAGTAAAGCCGTTGATCGCGGCTCATATTCATGAGTAGGTAGGGTCCAGGTGGTGGAGTCGTCTTCCTGGCGTCTATGATTGTCACCATGTGAGGAAATAGGCCGACGGAAAAAAAAATCGAATTTAAATTTAAAATCCACCCAGTTTGAAAGAAACATGTAATGTAATTTATTGAGGGGTGACCCGGCGTAGTGGGATGCTAACCACCTCTCACACCAAAGTCACGAGTTTGAATCTCACCCCCGGACAAGTTACGAAAATACCCAAAAAGTATTTGAGTGCCTACGACGGGAGATGAACTAGCCCAGAGCTGAAAATCTCGATAATCAAGGAACTAAAAGAAAAAAAAATAGCATTAATTCATTGCGTTATTTATTGCACGTGTATGGAATGTTAGATTTGGCCTAATTTTATAGTATATTTCAAATATTAAGCCAAATATCGCTTTTAATCTGTTGCATAAAAAATTGCAAACAATTTCGTTGTTTATGTTTTTTTCGGCTTGCAACCTGAGAACCATTAATAATCGCATGTTTTTTTTTTGCAAATTTGAAAACCTTACTGGATTCTCATTAGAATGACATGATTCGTATTAAGTATTCAATTTGTATTTTCGTAAATATCCTAGTAAATGAAATTTAAACGCTCCTTAATTCGAGACTTCGAGTTACACAATGATAAACAAATAAATCTTGCATACCAGAAACTAATTGGAAACTTTTCAACCATTTTCTGCTCGGGTTCTCTCCATTTTTCGTTCGTCGCGGTTGACACTTTTTCGAATGACTAAAATCCTTCGACATCAATTCGAACGAGGGAAAACGTATTATAATTTCCGTATAAGAACGGATCAAGCCAACGCTCACATGAAGAGTACTATGGCCGCGGAGTACAACCGCTTGCTGTCGGGAAGACGCACAAGCCAAACTGTCCTATATCGAAGAAATCAACATAAATAATGTGGCGCCCGTTGGACCCGAAAATGTTGCATTATACCGCAGCCCTCTCGGTAGAGACGACGGCAGTTGCTCTTCTTTTTCCCGCTTTTGGTTCTCAGGAGTCAAAACGGATGGTCACCAGTGCGAGTGGTAAAAAAGTGCGCGCACGAGAGAGCAAGTAAGGAGGCTCCACTTCATCCCATATCCTCGTGCGCTGGGATATTCGACCTCGGTGAGAGATGAGAGGGTTCAGGAGCGGTAATATGTTTCACATACTGATGCTGCCGCCACCGCCACTGCCTGTGTGTACCGAGGAATGTTCTGTATGTTGTACGTTCCCGGTGGCGTTCTCGTCTCGGCGCTTTTTTCGCTGAGAGTCACACGGCATCCGAAACGCACATTGAAAAAGTGAACGAGAAATAAAGTAATAAGCGGATACTTTTCGGTGGCACTCTTCTATTGTATGCTTATTTTTGAAGGGGGCCCACCACCGCGCATCGGATGATCATCGGTAGAACAGGACTTGGCATGGTCCGTCGCTCGCAGCTGAATCTCAGCGATGCGCTCTGTTTTGGAATGATGATGGATGCTACGAAGCGCGAGGAAGACAGAAAGGTGCGTTATGAGCAATAAATCATGAAGAAGATTCCAATTAGGAGATGCTTATCGGACGTGCTCATTTTCACGGTGGAATTTCGTGAAGTTTCTGTATCAAATTTTGTAAATGATTAATGTGCTTATTATGTTACGTTGTTCCTAGAATAAAGATAATTGGAGTGCTGTTTCAATCCAATTGTTGAAAAAATTCAATAAGAGTGAGGTTCGTCGCTTGTTGTCAATGAAAAATCAAGCTTAAGGTATTATTTTTTAAGTAAACTTAAACACTTCCAGTTTGGAGCAATGCGTTAACTAGCTTGAAACTCGACAGATGAACCAATTATTTCATAAAAATTACCGAAACTATTGATAATCCTCTCAGGCAGTAGTACTGTCAAAAGCGAACTTACCTGTAAAGAAAGAAAAGGAATGTAAATTATTCAGCGCATTTACAAGTTTTGTTCATGAAACAGTTAAATACAACAAGCTCCAGATACACTCTTCATTCAAAGCAAACATCTACGAGGCGCCACTTTGCATCCACGTAACTAAATGTATTCATTTCATCTCGATAATCACGAGACAATTAGCTACACGTCCATCCCTTCCGACCCTGTTAACTCGACCTTCTCTTTGACTTGTGGACAATCTCCACTCAGCAGGAAGTTTCTGGGTTACTACAACTTTAGTTTCCCCAATTTAATTTTTATCCAATCTTTTTCCTTGCACAGTCAGTTGTTAAGAAAATCAGAACGAAACAGAAACAAAACACACTGGGAGAGGAGGTCCAAAAAACAACAAAACCAGCGCAGAGAGCGAGAGAACAAGATGAGATTTATGTTTTCTTGTTAAAATTTACGATCGCTTGTTTAGCGGCGCTTTCTTGGCCATTTTTGGTCGATTTAATTCTGTCACGACGACGGCAATGATGCGGGACACAGAATCATCAGCATGGGTGATCATCATTTTTTGTGTGTTTCGTCAACAAATGTAACAGAAGTACCAATCATCAAACGTCTCATCGTAGTTAGCAGATGAAGAGCTTTCGATTTTTGTTTTCAAGTGGCGGTCACATTGGATAATTTTTTTAGTCAGTATAATTCATTCATATTTTTTTAGAGTCGCAGTTCCAGCTAGCATCGGAAGAGTTTTGCTTATAAAAGTTCTTTGGAAAATTGCTAAATTTAAGTTATCTAAGTACCGTTTCACTGAATTGCTTTTTTAGTAGCCGGAGTTGAAAGAAACAAAAGACTTGGTCTCTCAATTGGCCCTTTTAAACTCATGAAATCAGCAATGGGCCTCCACAAAAATACACAAAAAGTTCACGTCTCATTTATAATTGCGAATAGAAAGTAACTAATCAGAAGAAGCGAGGTCAATAAATATGACCTTTTTTATTAAAAATTTGCCAACGACTGGCGTTTTCTCTAAGTTAATCTTAACTCGCAGAAAGGACAAAAATAAGCTTTTAGTTTTTAAAGGATTTCCGGTACAATAATCATAACAAACTAGACGCAGAATATTGTGACGGATCGCAGTGAGATCCATCTGATTGTAATTAGATTGATTTCTTCTATAAATACCATTTAATACACGACAAACTTTTTTTTTGTTTCGTCATGAAATGTCATTCATTTTATAATAGATCTAGATGATAGATCTACAATAGAGCCAACACTATCTTGAACAAAATTTTATTTAAGTGGATGTGAAAGTAGATGTTTATTTCATAACAACACTGTCTACCATTGGGAGTTATACTTTACATACATAGTTGTAATACGAAAATATAATAAACAACTGAATTTGTGAAAAATGCACATTTTAATGATAGACTCATGACCAGAGACCGAAATTTTCGTCTACTTGAGAAGAGAAACGTACTTTTTCACCCGCTTGGAGAAACAGATGAGAATGTGAGAAGCGAGAGACTATTATACGCTCACAGCAGTTTTCGCGAGAAAAGCAACGGCGAGTTATAATTTTCGGAGAGCATGAGTAGCAGATAAATCGTTTCTTTTTCAATGAATCCTAGATGCCGATAATTATTTTTCACTTACTTTTTGACACCTGAAAATGCACCAGTCTTCATTTATCATTTATGGTCTATGCACCAGTTTTTCATTTATGGTTCATGGCAGTAGCAGTGTGCACCGGCTTGGCCTTGTTTTCCGTTTTTGCTGCTCGTGTACGATCTAGGTAGCATGTTTTCAGTGAAAAATCTGACATGAGAAAATATTTTCGTTGAATTTTGGAGAGAGATATTTTCGCATATGTAAGAGAGAGGATAATTAATTATCGGCGAAAAGGGAGAGATGAAAATTTGGACGGTTTGCTACTCATCGACAACCTGCTTGAGAGAGACCATGGTTTTCACCCAGCTGAGTGAGAATTTCGATCTCTGCTCATGACGTTTTAGTAAGTATAAATACAAGAATCATTTTGGATTACGGTTGAATTTTGATGTGTTATCAAATTATAATTGAACAAACATTTCTGATGTAATGGCATACTGACAATTAAATTTATATCTTACTCAGTTCACAATTTGTTCTGTTTCTCTTCAAAAAAAAATATATTCTAAGAATACGTTGTTAGTAATTCAATAATATTCTTTTAAAAGACTTACACATTCTGAAAACTTAAACTCTTTAAGCTGAAACAGGTTCGAGTCCTCAAAAGCCCGCCATATTCACTTATCACTATATCACCTCGAAAAATGCAAAACACAAACCATGAAAACTATAATGACTTTGTGCATCGGATTACTACTCCATGTGCGCTGCAGGGCAACTTCGCGCTCAAAGTCAATCTGGTTTTCAAAATTTGCGTTTTCACAAACTCAAAGTAATAGAGTAAATAAGTCCCATTGAAAAAACTACATCACGTAGCACAATCCGAGTCACAGTTGCCCCAAACACTCCATTCGCGTACACATCGACAGCACACCATGAAGATTGGTTTGAGCGTACGACGACGTACCTACTAATTGATATACTGGGATCCAAATTGCTTTCGAAGCCTCCCATCTCGACTCGACTTATGGGCTCTCCCAACGGCTCGAAACAGAAAGCAGCATCAGGGGACGATTCGAAAGTCCACCGGGGAACGCGCGAGCTGCAGACCTCCGGAGAAAATTATGATTTTTTTGGGCTGGCTGACTGGCTGGGTATCAAATCGATCCAGGCGCCAGTAGGTAGTTAACAATTATTTATGAATTATTTGTTTTTCCCTAAGAAACAAGGCCACGGATCCCTCTTACTACGATGCACGTTACGTGGTGGTGGCAACGGGATCAATAACAAGGAACCTGAAAAGGCAATGATGACGACGGCGACGACGATGATGCGAAATGCTGGCACCAAATGGAACACCGCGAAGAACCCGCCAAAGACGGGATCGTGGAGAACACACAGACACTATTGCTGCTGCTTCTGCTGAAGCTGCTTAAGTGATCCTCGCGGGCGAGTCTGGCCGTAGCTGGCGTACCATATTCAAATGATTATGAATCGTGCCAAGATTGGAGAGGAGGATAAATTGGTCACGCTTCGTTTTTCGGGACGTAGTGGTGGTTGTGATTTTCAACGGAGATGACGCCACGGCTTGGATGTCGCCTCACGAGGACAATAGGCGGCTGGTCAGGAAAATCCTTATCGCAACAGCCGCGCGGAAATGCATTTCCTTCGCATATGCACCCGCTGTGGGGGAAAAGTACACTCGCGCCATATGCAACACCATGCAATTGTTTCCGTTTTTCATGAAATTGTGCACTGATGATGGGATGGATAAGAGGACCTCTCATGGTGAAGCCTTTCCAGGTTAATTCTTGGGACAAAACTGTTGCAAGGCGCTTATTAAAGCTTTTCTGGTCTCGTTTGTCATCAAGCGACCATTCTTCATTGCATTTTTTTTGTCTTTCACCACTCTTCCGGAAGTTTGCATAAACGAAACTTTCAGTCGATATAAAGTAATAAAATGTCTATCTATAACGAGCCAATTTAACCCTTCATCTCGTTCCTTCCTTCACGGTGCTAATCGAAGGGGAGATTGGGTGAGAGGAGAGCCATCACGAAACCGTGGAGAGCAGTCGAGATTGGAAACCTATAATTATCGTGGTACTCTGCTTATGTTTGTTTTACACCAAAATGAAGCGAAGATTATAGGTCTGGGTGATTTTTTACGCCAGGCTCCGGTTCGGTTGGTGTGAGTTGGTGTGCGCAAAACGATCCCATCGTCAATCCGAGCAAAACGTTGCGTCCGTCGTTGTTGTGCTGCCTCTGGCTGATGCTAACAAGCGAACCACACGCACCTGTTTGGACTCTCGTTAGAGGGGATATAGATGGTGGGGATGACGATGCTGATTCAGATGATGCTGGAGGAGGAAGTGAGCGGACGTATTTTGGCGTCCGTGTTAAATATGGTTTAGACCTCCAAAATTGGACAGAGAAAACAAACAATGCGAGAAATATAATGGCCTTGTTGGTTCCACTATCTTCTGCTGGAACGTTTTTCGAGGGGACTGAACAGTCTTATCTTCATCAGTATGATGATAATTATCAATTATTTATGATTATTATTTATAGAGCTAGGTCGGTCAACTGGATGATTCTGAGGATACCGGGAGGCAAGGAGAGATTGCTAAATAATTGTTAGCTTGTTAGCGTTTGTTTTTTAGCAGAGATACCAACCATGGTTGAGGGTTGGGGAAAGCAGAACCCTGTTGCTTGCAGGTGATAATTATTTAGGTGATTTGAAAATGAGGTGTGCTCGTTACATCTGTTTCTTAAATGGTTTTCCATGATTTGAATGATTGCTTTTTATAAATTGTTTTTGAAACATTGAATAGGTTATTTGTTCTTCATTGTCTCGTAAAATACATCTTACTGAAAAAAATCTAGCTTCGATTAATTTGACGAGCATTCAGAGCAGCAACAATTTGTTCATCGACTAAATAGACAGGAGATTCATCAAACTATTTAGAAGTAAATTTACTAGTATATTTGAAATTTATTATTGTGAAATTGTTTAGGTTTTCTTTATTTCAACAGAATGAACTAAAACAAAATATTTATGATTTGATTTAAAACTTATAAACTGAATTCATGGATACTTCAAACAAATGCATCGCCAAAATTGACGTTCAATTTTAATTTAACGGAAACGGGTGCTTATGTTGGAAAACCAATGGAATCCCATTATCAACACTTTTTGTGCACTGAAAAGAATGATAAACAACGCACCTTTGGGGAAGAACGCTCATTTTGAAATTTAGCATAACGTTTGCATTAAAAAAATGGACAAAAATTGCCGATTTTTCATGGGTTTACCTTACCCCGCACTGACGAAACTACCCATGCAGCATCAACAATAGTAACCCATGAGTTACAGTTGAACTTGGAAACATTAATCTCCAAGACGGGGCTTTTACTAAAACCCCACTTGAAACCTTAAGTTTTTTAATGAAAACTCATTTTCCGGGCTCGGACTTATGTGAGGATTCTGATCATATCGGTTTGGAAGGATGTCCCTTGCAGACTTTACAAGAGTCTAAGAGACAGGAATGCACAATACAAGATATAGAGGATGAAATTCGTTCAACATCCAGGGTAGAACATGCAATTAGATCTTTTCAGCCATTTAAATCTGCAGGTGCAGACGGCATATTTCCAGCGTTGCTCCAAAAGGGTGAGGCCATGCTGGTTCCGTTCCTGATGAAGATTTTTAAGGCAAGCTTAAGGCTGAACTACATCCCATCAAAATGGAGGTCAGTAAGAGTAATCTTTATACCAAAAACTGGTAAGCGTGATAAGACGAATCCAAAATCCTTCAGACCTATTAGTCTTTCATCAAAGATGCTGAAGACAACGGAAAAGGTTTTGAAGGAAAATGCCGAGTCAACTTATATGCAATAATATTTTTTGTCAAAATTTCAGTTTGCTTATCAATCTGGTAAATCAATAGTTACAGCGCTTCATACGCTAGTGGAATAAGTCGAGAAATCTGTGTCAGTAAAAAATAGCATTCTTGGATATTGAAGGAGCGCCCCCAAGGAGGAGTACTCTCCCCACTTATGTGGTCCTTAGTTGTAGACGATCTTTTCAGAAGCTTAGAAGTAAAAGGTTTCGAGGTTGTAGGCTTTGCGGATGACATAGTCATCTTAGTAAGAGGGAAGTTTGACAATATAGTATCAGGTAGAATGCAACAGGCTTTAAAGGTTACCCAATCTTGGTGTATGAAGAAGGGTCTAAGCATTAATCTATCAAAAGTAGTAACTGTACCTTTCACAAGAAAGAGAAAGTTTTACTTTAAAGCACTCGAGATTGGAGGAGAACACATTCAATTTAGTGAACAGGTTAAATACCTAGGCGTAATTCTGGATGCTAAGTTGAATTGGAATGCACACCTTGATTATGCGATAAGCAAAGCTATTAGTGCTTTAAGGTTATGCTCCAAAACCATTGGCAGAAAATGGGGCTTAAGACCAAACATGATTATGTGGGTCTACACATCTGTTATACGTCCAAAAATAACGTACGCTTCGTTAGTGTGGTGGGCGAAAACAAAGGAAGCTACTGCAGAAGGAAAACTTGCAAAACTTCAACTTGCATGCATTGCTATAACTGGAGCTATGCGCAGCACACCATCGAAAGCGCTAGATGCAATTCTCAATCTGCTGCCGTTGCACAAATATGTGCAGTAAGAGGCGGAAAGAAGCGCTCGGATGCTGAAAAGGTCTAGAAATATAATGTTAGGTGATCTTACCGGTCATCTGAGTATTTTACAACATTTTAAAAGAGGACCGGTGATAAATATGAATGGAGACTGGATGAAACCGGAGGACAACTATGACGTTCCCTACAAGGTATGCGAAACATCGCGTACAGATTGGGAAGCCAGAGGGCCCACTGTTCGTCAAGGTTCAATCATTTTTTTCACAGATGGCTCAAAAATTGTAACGAACTGGAGCAGGAATCTATGGTCCTGGAATCAAAATGTCAGTGGCTATGGGACAGTTTTTCAAGCAGAAATTTTTGCAATACTAGAATGCGAGAATATTTGCCTGAAAAGAAAGTACAGATATACAAATATTTGTATTTTCTCAGACAGTCAGACAGCTTTACAATAATTATGCGCTTATAAATGTACATCAAACTGTACTATAAAAATGGATATTAAATGCTGGGAAGAACAAAAGGTGATCACCAATTGGTTGGGTGTCAGAAAGTGTCAGAAAGTCAAAAAGATTTATAAGTCCAAACGCAAATAAAACCAAAAAGCTCTTAGAGCTCTATAAGAGAGCTCTCTGTACATACACTGGCCTAGTAACAGGGCACTGTCCGAGCAGATATCATTTGAAGAACATTGGCCGGGTTCAGAATGATATATGCCGCTTCTGTAACCTAGAAAGCTGTAGTGCATTGTATAGGCGCAGATCAAAATTTCTTGGTAGTGGTTGTTTACAGCCCAATGAGATTTGGTCTACCAATCCTGGTATGGTGATTGGGATCGTAAACCAAATCATACCTGACTGGGAACGTGTTGTGTCAAGCAGCTGATCACCCAACAAATAGTGGTCAGCTTGCCCAATGCGTATACAGTAAACAGGGATATACTACAAAAGTTCGTATCAATGGAGGCAGTAGTGTTTAAATCCCCCAACAAAAAAAAATAAGTCTCACTGACAGCGGCAAACGATATTTCTTCTATCATAGTAGATAAATAAAAACACACTTTTGTTTAGGATCTTTTCCAACAAATCTGAAATTGTTGCAAATCTCGTGAATTAACTTTAATGTGACTCGTTGAAGTCACAATCAAGTTGCCATAATCAACCATGATCATTCAGACATCACTTCAATAAACTGCTAATCTTTAGATTTACGATAAAGTTGCTGAGCACAAAATATGCGAATCCTAGACTTGACAATACTTTCACACTTACAACACCACCTAGCGGCAAAAAACTGAAACCCTGTTTGTTACCCACACATATTGACGATTTTTCCCTTACAAAATTGAACTCAAGCTGGAAATGAATTAATCTTGACAACTTTAGCACAAATTTGAACCAATGGTTTAGAGTGGTATGTGGAAAAAGTGCCGCTGTGATTTACTCAAACATTTTCCAAAATTTAGACCACCCTAATGCACAGGAATCATGTACAAAAAAAAATTTGAATACGGCTGAATAATAGCCACGATTGACGGGAATTGGTCCGCTGTCAAAGTAGTGCTCCACCCTAGAAGACACAAAATCAAATTTTCAATCGACTCAGCCCCGACCGCTTCTCCCACCGTAATCCATTACATGACAGGTAGCGTTGAGTTAATTGCTGTTCTTCCAGACGGTGGCCACGACGAAACGGAAAATCATAGAAATTTTAAAGTGACATTTGACAACCTCAAGCACTGAATCCCGGCAGCGGACGGTTTGGGATTGATTGATGATGGTCGCCCCTTCTATCACTCACGTGTTGTTCCTATCACAACGAAGAGATATTATGCACCAGCGTCGTTGATGAATTATTCAGAGCATATATAGAGCTGCGGTGACGCGCGGAGTCTGAGTCCTTGATGCTCGAGGTGGAAAAAATGCTGCTCGAGACATATCAAATTATGCTTAGATATCTTTTGTTTTCTTGATGTTTTACAATTTTTCCTCCTGTTTTGTGCACCGAACCGAAAAGTGTATTGGTTCCAAATCAATGATGGGGTGTTTTTTTATCATCGAAAACAAGCATTTTATTATGTCAAACATTTCTCTTGTGCGCTTTTGCTACGGCGTCTGACTCTCGGAATTGACGTGCGAGGGACGACGACAACGACGACGAAGACGATTTGGAATGACGTCTATTTCTCGTCGTGGTTGTTTTTCTTGGCTCCCTTTGCTTGCGGGAGGATGAAAAAATAAAAAACAGTCTCGCGTGGATCCATAAAATCGAGTAGATTTCCACTGACAAGGAGTGCATCTCATTCTTCCCCCCCTTTCCCACCAACACAAACTGACTGACTTTGGGGACCAATCCGTTTCACTCTGTCGTCGTCGTCGTCAAGACCCAAGTCGATATTGATCTGCGTACATCATCAATTTGGTCCACTGGACGACGATGATTCAGTGGTGCGGTGCGGCTTTGGAGCATCTTATGTCTCTGTCGAAAAATAACAAAACGTCTCGCAAGAATTCACGACTGGCGCCTCATCCTCCATTTCGTAGCGGGACAAATCTTTAGCAAATGGAACCGAAGAGAATACATTTCAAAGAAAACACTGACTGGTGTATTGATCAAACCTTGTTCCTTTCACAATGCGCAAAAGATAGCGACAGGCGTAGACAGGGAGCACCAGAAGGAACACGTTGTACAAGAAATGCCATGTCCTCAGATCCCATTCGTTTTCCAAGTCATTATAGGAAGCACGGGTCGAAAGGATATGGTGCACATTTAAAGACAAGTTGCCGCGAAAAAAGAATAAACAATACGGCAGGATGATCCTCTGGTTGATTCAGAAGAGTGGAACGCAAGGAAACGTGCTTGTGCATTGAAATTTGTACTAACGCTGACAGGTCAACAAATGCAAACAGAAGATTCGTTTTGACTAGTTTTGGTGTCAAAGCGATTGGAGTGGCATTTTAAAATGTTCAAATTTCAAATCATTTGATTGCTTTCGATTTGTAATTATATGCTACATCAGTGTCAAATTAGTGCAGAATTGTCCATTTTGTATAAAACATAAAACAGGAATGATGATCTAAACGAAGAGAGTTTTTAAACTTAAGGTGTGTCCAGTACAATAAGCAAAAAACATTCACGAAATTAAATTGTTGTTTATGAGAAGTTAAGCCAAATCGATCTTTATTATGGAAAAATTTGTGATCAGTTTATTTTCAAACCAAATTGTATAGGTACTCAAACTCTATTATATATTCACAAAAGTAGGCACATGTTTTTTATTCTCATTTAAATTTTAATCCAATTTGTTTATTTTAAGACTCAACTGAATAAGCTATATGGGGCAGATAGTCAATTAATTTTATGTGTCGGAACACATGAACACATCTAGACCTCTCTACGTTGCAAACATCCAACAGAGCCATATTGATTGCAGTACCAGCGTGGAGCAGATTGATATCAACGTTCAACCACGTACTAAGATTATTTATTTATTTATTCGTTAAATGAGAACGAAAACAAACAACAATTGTTCTCAAGCTGGTACCGAATATGTCTGTATCTTTTTAACCGAGTGAGTAAAAATTCTGAAAATTTGTGCAAAACTGCTTCAATGTGTATTGATTACGTCTTTGAAGTTTCAAGCTTTTAAGAAGCATTTGACTGTCAAACGGAAGGAAGAAAGTGATGGCAGAAGTGGCCCAGTAGAATCCATGAGGACCAACCAGATCGTAGCAGAATTCAAGCGGTGACGATCCGCGATGGCGTTATAAAGGTGATGGTGTCGATTTGTTTTGTCCAGAAAATCATGAAATGGTCTGGATTTCATGGCTGCAATGTGCAGAAGGCCACAAACAGGAATGAAAAGCAAAATGTCGCGGCTAAAACCCGTGCCCAGATACTCTACACGCAATTGCTGTGATGAACGACAAAACCTACGTTAAGTCTATCAACTATCCGGGCAGGAATATTTTGTTGCCGTCCAATTTGACGTTCCGATGGATGTTCCCAAGAAAAAAATGTCAAAATTCCTAATCTGGCAGGTGAATTGTGGATAGGCGAAATGAGCGCTCCCTTCATCATTTCAGGAACTATAAATCTAGGGTTTTTTTTTCATTAGGGCGAATCTACAATTGAGAGACTTTCTCCGGGCTCGCTCTCTTTCATTCATTACAACGCCATTATAAAACTTTCGAGGGATTCTTTAGTACAGATCAAAACACAACAGTGCTGGCTAGCACACTCTACAAATAATAGAATGAAAAACGTAAAGATGATTGGTTTATGAATGAAAGAGAGCGAGCCCGGAGAGAATCTCTCAATTGTAGATTCGCCCTAATGAAAAAAAAAACCTAGAAATGGTGGAATATATATGCAAGAGTATTTCCAAAAGTGATTCTTGCCATTCCTGAAGAATCAGAAAGGTTCTTTTCTGTTTTGGCCTGATCTTGTCTCTTGCCACTACGTTAGGAATATATTGGAGTGGTACGAACCAATAATGTGTTTTCTGTGCCAAAAGAAATTAATTCTCCGAATTCACCGGAACTTCATTCGATTGAAAATTTTGGGCTATCGTGAAAACAGTAGTCCATAAGAATCCCAAAATAATCAGAAATGAGCTTGGACTGAAGAAAGTCTGGATGAAAGTGACCAAACAGTATTTCTGAGTGTTAATTGTGTGCTCGTGCATTGAGCATACTTGGATTAAATTGTAGCCTATAGAATTTAAGTCTAGAAGGGGTATCATGAGGTAATTTTATTTAGCTTAAGCTGCGACATATTAAGGTAGACTATTTGGACTTAATAATTAAAAAAAAAAAAAACAAGCAAAATAATTTGAATGTGCCATCTTAATGTGCACACACTGTGACTTCGGTGTCTACAGTCTTACTACTTTGACGTAATGTTCAACAAATTTATATTCCTACAAAATATATTGTATTTTAATCATTACCGCTAACATGTTGTTGGCTTAACATCAGCTTATACTAATTGAGAGTAAATGCTTACAAACCCGGCTATTTCAATCTCGTAAATAATAATTACGTAAGAACAGTTTTCGAGATCTACGATTCACTTCCACAACTACGAAGCGAGATTCTTTTTGCCATCTATGGATTATTTCTTTTATGTTATTCTACAAATGCAGCGATACTGTAATCGTGAAAAAGTCTAAAAAATTATCTGCATGAAAAAACCCCTCTTTAACAAGAATCATACCCACCATCTCTCATTTGGTATGAGCATGTTTTTACCGATTTGGCTCTCCGAAACCACTGAAAATGTTATTTATATAATTTCCGGGTAGCAGTTTGGGTTACTTGCTGTTCTCAGGTCAACTTTTATGGTAGAATAGTCCGATAAGGAGGTGGAGCGCATAGTAGAACATTAGGAAGTAGAATAAACGTGTTTTCAGAATTTCACACTCACTCAAAAATAGAAAAGATGGCTAAAAATGCACCACGCAAACATTTCAGTTTCTGCAATCATATCCTGGAAAAACTACACGATTCGGAGAAGGCTATTTCTACCATTCATTTATGAAATAAACGAAGGCAATTGTCTGCATGCTGCACAAATATTGCTCAAAAACATAGTAATCTGTTTAATCGCTGTAGGGCCTCGACAATCGAAGGTGATGTTTATTTCGCTGAGTGAAGAGAAGCCCATAGTATATAGCCATGACTTGAATCTTGTTGACAATTTTTTATTGTTTCTTTCGTTATATGATCTGAGTAGTGAAACTACTTTTAGTTCCAAAGATTTATAACGCACTCGCACACCAATACAAGCACAAACAACGTCACTTGACGTTTCAGTTGTTTCATTGACATGTCAAGTTTCAGTTTCCGGCACACACTTTATACTGTATGTTGTTACAGCAAAGATGTCGCGAATTCAATTGGAGTTCGGAAAGAAATCTTGCACACTTGGTGTTATGTGAGAGTTGTGACATTTAATCAAATTTCAAGCTTCAAGTGTAAGATCAATTATTGAGAAATTTAAAACGCACAATACGGTTTTCGATTATCCGAGATCTCAACGAAATCAAGGCGCCAGTGACCCCAAAATGGACAAATACGTTGTGGAATTGATCAATAAGAACAAATTGATTATAATCCGTGATTTCGAAAAAAAAAAAAAGGAATGATCAAACGAAACAAACGGCGATATGGCCTCAAAACATATAAAAAACAGAAAATCGCCAAACAAAGTTATAAACAGAAAAAACTGCCAGACAAAGATCGCGGAAGTTCTATGATCGAATTTTGGAGAACGAAGATCAGTGTATATTAATGGATGACGAAACATACGTTAAGGTAGATTCAAAAACTCTCCCTGGCCCGCAATATTACACGAAGGTCATTGGCAAAGATGTGTCTGACTCGGGGAAGTTACTTCAGGTTGAGAAGTTCAGAAAAAAGGTGCTTTTTTGGCAGACGATTTGCAGTTGCGGTTTACGTTCATCCAGTTTTTTCACGAAAGGGACTATCAACGCCAAAGTATACCGGAAAGAGTGCCTACAGAAGCGGCTTTTGCCGTTATATAAGCAGCACACAACTCCACCACTGTTCTGGCCGGATTTGGCATCTGCCCACAATGCTCGTTCGACGAATGAATGGTTCGAGGAAAACCATATCGATTAGGCGGAAAAGGACATCAACCCACCAAACTGTCCGCAGCTCCGCCGAATTGAGCGTTATTGGACAATTGTCAAGGAATCCTGCAAAACGATGGCAAGGTTGTTCAGAACATGGACTAGTTCAAAAGAATTTGGAAAAAGGCGACAGAGAAATGTAGTCAGAAATGTGCAGAAATTGATGAGTGGAGTAAAACGCAAAATTCCTTTGTACGTCAGGAATGAACTCTCTGTCTTCTCAATATGCACTTTTAACATCCCATACTGAAATAAAGCCCGCTTTTTGATTTGTTTAATCAACGTTTATACTTAATTTTACGTCAAAGCATATTTGAAACTACTTTTCGATTCACTCCTTTTTATCGGACTCTTATCTCACACTAAACAACTCACACACTTATTGATTTTTTTTTCCAAATCACGATCTATGTAACAAAATCATGCGAAATCGCAATACAATCTTGGTTTTTTATTACAAAATAAAAATTACAAAGATTGAAGGAAAAATCTACTGTATAAATTGTCCAAAGGTGTATGGATCTACTCTTTGTTTAAGCAAAAGACTACTCTCAATCGGTTGTTGTTATCATTTGAAACAGGGAATAATATGTCTTGTAATTGCCGGAAGCGTTTGAATCACTAACCAAAACAACACGCAATTACTAAAACACGGCACTTAAACCAGAAAAAAAAATCGAAACATTTTCGAAACCAGCATGTATCCTATCTGAGCACTTCAATTGCACCCTACACTCCCTGGTGAAACGCAAACATTGCCACCCAGTCTGTGATCATTAGAAACACAATCAGCTGGCCGTTCATCCCTCCTGGCAGTACATAACAGGATAAATTCATTAATAATAATACACACAGAATACGACAAAAAAAAAGAAATTTGAAAAGCCTGATACGGCCAAAGTTGCACACCTATCTCCTATCTTCCTTACTTTTATACGCCATAAAACAACATGCTATCTGGGCTGTGCGTAGTTTTCCATGTTATTATTTGTTGATAATGATGATGTAGCTCCCGTCTCAACGAGGGGCCCCTTTACCGGTGTGTTTGTTTTTCCTGTGCGTACGACCACTCTTAACTTCATTCTTTTCCTCTTCTCCTCAACCCAACCGATTCCAACTGAGGTCGTAAAAAATATGTTGTATAAGCTCTACGCAGAAATAATTGAAAAATAGACACAAAAAAATATCCTTCGGGGCCTGACCCGAGCCCTCTCCGCCTGGCGCTTGCGTCTTGCTCGGTACCACCAACAACGGTGAATAGAAGTTCTTCTACCATCCCGAAACACAGATCCGATCAGTTGGGTCGGTTTCGGTACCCAAAGGTGATCTCGTTTTGTGCTTGCCTATAGATGAGCAGCAGATGTATTAATTATGGCGCATGGGTTCTATTCATCCCATTTCGCTACGGGAATTAGCTCGCTTGTGTGTTTGAGAGGAGAACGTACGTAGGGATTGGTTTGTAGACAGATCTATTCAAGCGGGTTCATGATTTATTCTCCACTTTGAGCTTAATTCAAGCGTGAAACAGATCTAGAACTTGCGTGAAATCGATAGACATAGGAAGGTAGAGAGTCGAGATCATTTTCAAGTCTTTTGCTCCGGGATGATTTATTAGCTTTTGATTAGATTCAATTTTATTGCTAATTAATTGAATTTTTATTCTGGATACAAGTCGCAGGACTGATGAATATTCGAGACGGTGGAGGGAATTCTTTGTTGTCTCGGCGATGACGACGAAAGTGACGAGCCGCAAGGTGGTCGTGGTCACCTCTTTGTGGGGTGTCTTTTGCGTTATAGAAGGCGAAGCTACAAACTAAGAAACGAATGAAGTATTAATTATCATAAACAAATATATAAAAGTTCGTTTGCTCGGCGGGAGCGGCTTGTAGACTGATCGTTACGCGATTTCACCGGGAGGTCTTTTGGTTTTATATATATTTTCACTGTTTGTATTGCCGGTTGGCATTGATTAATGAATCAAATGGGTTGCTGAAAATGAGCTACTGACTTTTCATCAAAAGTGCTTAACCTAGAGAGAATCAAGCTTTTATTTTTTTATATAAATTCCAAATTTTGATTTGTGTTCTCTTCCAGATAATGTTGGTTAGTTGTCTTCAAAAAATGGGCTTAGTTTTAAAAAAAGCTAAAAGCCAGCGACATTCCTGAAAATGGTTTAAATATTCCAACGTGTAACACAACAAGCATTGCAAGCATAGCTTTCCATGTGATATTTTAAGTTATCTGAAGTGATATAATGCTATTTGGAACCAAAACTCATAAAATCCCTTCCAAAGCAGTTTTGTCACTTTAATATCTACCAAAACCTCAACGAAAACATACTCTGTTTAGTAGAGTAACACTGAAAATGGTTTTGAAAAGACATGGTTTCACAGTAATTTATGAAGAGAGCCTTGCTGATTACTCTAAAACCTTATTTAAACTAAGAGAAAGGTGATCTGGCATCAGCAAAAAGTAATTCTATACCTTTCATTTAAGGCCAATATGAAAAGGGACGCATGAATATTATAAAATCTTGACGAACTCATTCTGCTAAAAACTAAAAAAAAATTGCAATATTTTAGCAATTTTTATCTAGTTTCTCAAAGTTAAATTGAATTATTCATCAACTTCGTCAAATACTATAATCAAACACATAATAAAGTTTAAAGTGCCAAACTTATTTTAGTGTGAAAAGTGCCTAGGAAGATCAAAAAATAAGTACGCTTTTGGAAAACAATCAACTTAGTTTGGGGACAGTAATTATATTATTTAATTAATTTATGTGTCAAACGAAAGTATATCTTCAAGTGATTGATAAGAGTAAAAATTTCAAGAATAAAGTAATAGCCAAGGGTGGATAACGCGAAAACGGTGATTATTAAAAATCAATCGCATGATAAACCACAAAGTTTAAAAGCGGCATTTATGGTGGCAAATTTTCTAAGACGACAAATTTTGAATGCCTTTCGATTGTTTTTCTCCTACTCCAGGTGAATCAACAATTTGCATGATTTTAAGTGAAATATTCTCTGATTGGAAGCAAATTATAAAGAAACATGCGCTTACATCAATTTAATGGTTCCGGAGAAGTTTGCCGTCTCTTGGAAGATGGGATGATATATACATGTGCGATAATTTGTTTAAAAAAAATCGAACCATCAGGTCATTCTGGTTGGCAGGTATGGAAGGAAGTAATGATTAGACGTTGACTGAAAAGGTATTGAGAACTCACGTTAACTTCAAAGACATCCGGAGTTTGATTTTGTCTGTGTGGAATGTTGCGGACAGATTTAATTGGTGCGAGAGCACACATTTAACGGGTGACAAGTAAAATTTTGGAATTTTGAAGCTGTCAAAAAAAGACAAACATACTTGAAGAAAATCTGATTTATTTAAATTAAAGATACATTGTCCATTGTTGAAAAAGTTACTTTTGTACACTAAGGAGCTCAAAATCCCGAAGAAATCTTCGATTGGGCGACACTGAGGCAAATTTTTCGGGTCGTGGTTTTTGGATACAAAAGGGCTCGAATGGGTATTAAGGAACGATTGTGTTTTTTGGTGTAATGCGATGACGCTTTATCTGGCAAAACACGTATTGTCCATCTGCATGTCGTTTTTGTAGAAATGGGATCAACATTTTCTTCAAACATTCGTACTGTTACACACCTTGATTGATAGTCAAACCAGATGGCTTGAACCATGGCTTAGATATACCTCTCTCGAAAATGGCAATGCACAGCATCAATTTCTGTTCAAACTTATGTTTAAACTTATATGTTTTGCTCGGGGATGCAGTGGAACTCTCCATGGAAAATAGTATCGGTCGTTTCCGGGAATGTACGTCTTCGAAAACAGGAAATAACTTGCGTCGTCCAAAACAAAACATTTTCCGAAATATTTTTTATCAACCAACAGCATTGGGAAATTTGTTTCTCAGTTTATTCCAGGGCTGTTACCTTCTTTCGGCACATCATTCCGACTCTTTTCAATGCTTTGCAGATGCACTGATGAGAACTTTTTTGCGGCATCCCGTTGGCTCAGTGAATTCTTGTTGTTGAAGGCACAAGAAAGAGAACGAAGTCCTGTTGCGTCCATAATTTTGGATCGTCTTCCACTACCTTGCTTGCAAGTAGTTGTTGGGGATCTAAGATATGGTAAACAGTCGAAGCTGCAACATTTTCGGTTTTAAAATGTTTAACCGCATAGTTTTTGCCGAGTTGTCTGTGAAGTTCATAGATCGCGCTCGCGAAATGCTGTATGTTTCGACAGTATTTTGAGCAAACAAAACCAAAGCAAACAAAACTGAGCTCGTTTTTTGTTGAGCAAAGGGACCTAGAAAAAAATCAAAAAAATTAGTTGTCACCCGTTATGCGCATAAATGCATATATTATTTGAATCATTAGGAGGGACAGAGCTAACCCAAGCAACACAAAATTGTCAAAGTTGTTTGCAGCAACTTGTTTGTGTCTTAATTGAATCGCATTGAAATTACTTTGACTAGTTTCTAACAATGTGTAGCTACACTCAAAAAACTCAATAACGAAATTTTATCAGAAATGCCTTATAAAATCAACCACTTTCTTGGCACATTTATTTCAAATGAATCCCTATACATCTCATGCGTAGATCAATTCGGATGTTTTATCACTCAATTTAAAATAAAACACATTAGTTCACTCTGAATTTATGTGCATATAACATGATCGGTACTTCACGCCCGTTTCATTTTACTCAATTTTGGATTACAATTGTATACTATCTCTTTTTCTCTCACGGAAATGTTACTCAATTTTCGTTAAAAAGTGGAATCACTCAATTTATGAGTAGATCCATTTTTAACGAAAATTGAGTAATAGTTTTGACAGACCCGATTTCATTGCGGAATCATATGTGTGTATGTCATATCGCCCGTATCATTTTACCAGAAGGTAAACAGTGAGAATGTAAACATGGCGGATGAACGTGAGCGTCTGTTGTTGAACCCCGGATTTCCACTTAGATTCTTTGATCTTCTTAATGGCAATTGTGTAATTTTCATTTATTTAACCTAACTGAACACCCCTCTCGAAGATCATGGTTGTCACCTTGTCGTAGGTGAGAGGGCTAATCTCATGCAAAAGGCCAGCATGGGAGACCAAGAACATGATCAGCAGTGATAGTATCACACTATGCTCTCTTTAAATTGTCACGTCGTAGTACGTTTATTTTAAGGCTCTGAAAAAGGTGTGATACTGGCGGGTTTAACCGCAATTCACTCTTAGACGAAGCTAGGAACAATCTACAAATACTTGATATCAAATAATTGAGGGAAACGACAAAAAGTGCCCTTTTCATTTGCTTGACAGTTTTTTTCATTTTTGCTTATTCCCTAATTGTCATTCATTAAACTTCAAATATACCTATACAGTTGGTATCATTAATAATCTTATTGTTCGCTTCATTATTGAAAAGGGTGAGTGTTTTGATCATGATTGTGAGCAACTAATAATAAGTCCTGATGTTTCAGGTGCAGACAATTAAAATATAAATTATAATTTAAATGTGGGGTCTATACTACAGCCGTGATCAAAGCAATAACTCTAACAACATATTATTAAGCTAGGGATCAGACTTCTCGAACTGAACAAAGGTCATCGAAAAATGTTACTTAGGAGAGATGCTGACAAAGAATTAAAGTCTAAGGTTTTATGAAAAGAGTAGGATGCGGAGGGTCCGCTTAGGGAGTAGCCTTGAGGTCATAGAACAACTCTTCTCTATATCGGTTAGCTTTGCTTAAATAGTCTCTTGAATTAAAGGGATTCCTGTCGTGCTATAAACATGCATGCTAGATTGGGAGTTTGACCAGTAGTGAGATTATCAGGAGCTCTGATCATTTTTTTTTACTGCCACGTCGTGGAACGTTTGTATAAAGGCACTGACATAGGGTGTGATACTGGCGGGATATGCCGCAATTCACTCTTAGACTTCTTACCTTCAATCGGGGGGAGAAGACTTTAAGTACACTTTTCATTTTCGTGGCAATTTATGTTGTTGTTCATCCATTTGTTTTATGGAATGAATAATCAAAATATCTGGTTTACTAATTTTCTAATAACTGAATGTAATTGCACTATTTTCGAGGGAGGTGAATGTTATGATCAGGGTATCAGCCCGACGATGACAAGCATGTATATTTGAGATAGGATGCGGAGGGCCCGCTTAGGAACCACCATTAGAAGCTATAGAATAGGCCTATTCATGTGGCTTATATCTGTAGCAGTGTTAGATGAGTCATATACAATAGCATACGGTCGTTGTTTTCGTATCACCTCCTTGTTTATAAAGTTCAATGACGGCAAATCGGTTGTAATCGGTTGTAATGCGAGGCAACGAGAGTTTACCCTTCATATCACACTTTAAATTAATAGAAAGGATAAACAAATAAAAAATAAACCCACTAGATAGCAGCTATACAAATTAGCTCTTATATGAAATATATTTAAATTTGGGATAGCAACTAGATCACAAGCTGTAGGGTAGGCTGTAATTTAGGGTTTAGCCAAACATGTATTATATTTTTTTTTTCTTCATGGTTAGTCATTTTCAGTCAAAGAAACAAATAGTCGTTGTGAGAATATCACCTATAATCTCCACACACCAGATACTAAAATCGTCTTTTTCTTCACCTTTTCATGATAACCTTGGTCTGCATGCGGTTTTGCAATGATGGTTCCATGGACGCGAGCGGTTGTGGAATTCAAGCAGCTGTTCAGCCAGCGTCGCATGCGGCTTAGGTAGTAAGTATATGGCTGCACATCATACAGGTAAGCTCTCCAGAAACAATTATAGGGTTGCAAGGAGATGTCGAATACATGAGACTTGGTTATAAATAAATACAATTTAATCCAGGAATCAAATAGAAATACAGTATCTATCAAACATAATTACAGACTATAATCACGTGCACATTATTATGAATAGTATTATTCATATAAGACACAGAAATACACAGTACACTGACGAAAACTCAACATGGACAAGAACATACACAATACATGAGAGCGAATCAATTTTATTAAAACTATTTGAATCATCACGATAAAAACAGTGACCAAATGGGCACCATAGCCTAGGAACGTCTGTGTGTTGATTTAAAATAGAGGCTCATAGAAGCAAATTTTACCAATAAAAGGGTCCAGTGCAGATTAAAAGTAAGGGCCTGCTACCACTGACACCTAAAAAAAAAAAAAAAAAAATTTAACCTAACTGAACATAAAACTGTTTCTGTTAGTTGAATTTAACATTGGAATTGAGGAGCTATCGACCATAGACTCCACCAGATTGAACGGATCCGTTTGGGACTCGCAAAAAGTCTATGATTCCATAGTGGAGTGGCGCCAGAGAAATGTAAGTTTATATGTTTAATGTTTCATATTATTATTATGTTAGCGATTGTTTCCACAGCAAGTTGAACTTCAGCAACTTCTGGAATGCGAAAACAATCTGGTTTCCCTGGCACAGTAGATAGTACCAGATAGAAGAGTGAACGAACCTCATCAAAAGCTGTATCACAGCCCCACGGCAGAAGAAACTGCATTCGGGTCTACCCAACGTATTGACAGCCTGGAAGGAATTCAAAATTATACAGAAGACAGTTTAGCTGCGCTTATTGGATTTCATCGGAACTGGGTAAGGATATTGTCCGACGATCTGAAGTAGGACAGTTGTCGATCAGAAGAAAATACGAGTTGGTGGGAATAATCGCCGAATGACACTTGGTGAACAGAACAAAACTATTGCAAGAAGATGTTCAGGAATATGCTGTTACTGTAACATCAATGTTCTAATCGGAAAAGAAGGTAATAGCAACGTGTAAAGAACCTTCAAAGAAAATTATGCTTGAGGCCATCCATATACCACGTGGTCAGTTGAGGGGAGGGGAGAGGGTTGGCAAATGTCCACGGTGTATATACATTTTATAAAGTTATATGGACGATTTTCCACGCAGAAGGAAAGATGTGTAAAAAATTGGACAAGTTCTGTCCACGTAGTATATGGATAGCCTCATTTGAGACTTTGCAGTGCTTTCGATTCAGATAAGTATAAGTATTTTAAGCAAACCTTTAGTTAAATTTCATAGCAAACATACTACAACAACCTTTCGCTAACTGGGCTAAGTGCACAGCCTAGTTAGCGGATGCTGCTCGGTAACTGGGCTGACATTTCAAATGTAAATAAATTTCAAGGGGGCTTTCGATCAGATTTCGTTTGGGATATTTCATTGCCCAATACATTATTTCAATAATGTTTTTATGCTTTATACGTTATTGCGATGTAGCACCCAATTTTGCAAAATGTTTGACTCAGTTCGTATGGCATAACGACTCAATTTAATGCAATTTAACAATTTTTCACTCCTCCACGAACTTTATATGCTTTTTTCATGCCCCTTGCTGATTTTGACAACAAAATGTCAAATTCTGATTTCTGATTTCTGATGCTGAAGTCTATTTGCTTTTTAACAGGGCTATAGCTCAGTTAGCGAACGCCCAGTTAAAAAGCAGCCCAGTTAAACAGCACCCAGTTAGCGAATAGTTGCTGTATTTGGAAAAAAAGAGGTAGCCAAAGAAATCCAGGAGGGATTATTTACAACAAGATTTGTAATTTGAGAGCCAAATCCCGTAAACGTGACAAATCAGAGGCGGAGCATGCCTAGCGAATTCGTTATGAAATTGAATGGACGAAGAACAAAAAAGCATCTCCGGTGTCCATGAGCTGGTTGATGGTAAACAACGGACCATGGGCTACGATAAATGGAAGGAAGGTTTCGAATCACGTATCCAATTCTTTGGGAAGTCAACAGCAGAGGAAAAATTGCGAAAAAATCAGATCTGAAAGCACATTCAAAGTGAATTTGGATTTCAACTAGTGAGTATCATTCATTGAGCATGAAGTACGAATTTTACATTTTATTTTGATTTGATTCTCCGTATATAATAATTTTGGATAAACAAGAACTATCTGAGCCCCAGTATAACTTTTTTGTATGGCATTGCTGATACGTTCCTGCTTAAACTTTCAGATTGATGTCGATTTCGAACTAGACTATTCCTCATCCATGGATGGAATTCAAGTTTGGTACACATGATTGACTACTTAACCCACTACGTAAACGACGAGTTTTCGATAAGAACACGAACTACCGCATTCCGGGTTGAGAGAAGGTAATATTTGTAATATCATAAATAAGTTTGCGTACCAGCTATAGCCTTCAGGATCCATACGCGTGATAAAGGGACCTCGGATTGAAGGCAGCACCAAAGTTGATACTTGATCGTTCATTGTTTGTTACAGTGACTTTGTGTTATAAATTGTCTTCTTTGAAGCGTGTTGTTGACGTTTACATCAAATTGGCACTTGTCATTGTATTTACGGAACATGAGTTCCTGAGAAATACTCTAGTATTGAGAAATTGGTGATTTATCTCAATATCGTCCAGCATGTCTAAGTACATTGGTTGTTTTGTGGAAAAATGTAAAGTTACATTCGAATCAGCAGAGACGTATATATTACACTTAAACGATATTCATAGACTACCCAATAATCACAGGTGTGAACATAAGTGTGAACAGATATTTCAAAAGTACTATTCTTTCCAAAGGCATATTGCAAATCAAAAAATCATCTTATCACAACAACCCAGAGAAAACATACAGGAAAGGCATTATTCAAACACTGCAGAAGTCGTCTCTCATAACAGCTCCGAGCAACCCTTCGAAACACATCAGCCAGATCATTTGATGATTCAATCTTTGTCTAATATTGATAGAAATATTGTCAAATTTAGTTTAAGTTTACATAAGCGGCTAAACCTGACCAGAAACGATGTTAATGAAATTCAAAACGGAACACAAAACTTGTATATTGAGATAGCTAAGCAGATAGAATAGCTAGATATGGTTGACCAAATCCTAACGTGAATTACCAACTTCACCATTACTTGCAAAAACTTAACATACACAGAAACAAAAACGTTCACGAAAATGAAAATGGACTGTGAACTAGTTCACGTTTTCATGATTTTTACCCAAAATCGTGAAATAGATCCCGATTACGATTTGCATATTCTCGAATTCATGACTGCCGTTCACGGATACGGGCATGGATTTTTTTGTTCGTGTGCATTCGATAGTATTGATACAGATATTAAGCTTTTCAAACACCTGGATAATCTTTTTCGAAATCCACAGATTATAATTGTAGAGAAAGAAACAAATTCATTGGCTCTTACAACACAAGAAACTTCCATTAAATCTAGCTGTCTGGTTCTCATGCCGGTAGCATTTCAGGTTTAAACTTATTTTGAAATAGATAACGTTTTAGACGCAACATTAAAGTATATTGAAGACTTGGAAAAGACGAATCGTCTTAACAATTTTATTAATGGAGAGTATGGAAAAACATACGAAAGAAATATGGAGTAGAACTGCTGCTACCAATTTCATTTTACGCTGATGAGTTTGAAGTGAATGATTCACTTAGTTCACTCAATAAACGCCATTCTGTATGTGGGCTTTACTATAGCTTTCTGGTTATACCAAAGGAATTTTCGTCAAAACTTCGTAATATAGTCACTGCAGGAATGGTTAAGAAGGTTGATACTGACGAAGCTGGAATCAACACACCCATGCAAAAATTATTCGACACGTTTAAAGAAATAGAGAAAAATGGCGTCGTCATTAAATCCAACGGAAAACAAGTTACTGTTAAATTTCTCTTATCATGGTTTTTAGGAGACAACTTGGGTGTGCATTATTTTCTTCTTTTTTCCCGGAAGTTTAAATGCCACATATTATTGCAGGCTTTGCAAACAATCAATGGATTAGTTTCAAAAAGATTATTATTACATATAGATAGATTAAGAAATGAGGAAAACTACCGAGACCATGTGCAGTAAGGTAATCAGGCTCTTACTGGCATAAAAGAAATGTCTATTTTAACGTCATTCAATGTAGTAAAAATATCAGGGTAGACCCCAAGCACGATCTTTCGAGTACAGGGGTCTATAAATACGGACTTACGGAGGTACTAAGCTATTGTAGTTTCAAAAAGAATTTCGTATCCCTAAGTAAAGTGAACACATGAAGAAGAATGATGAGTTTTACAACTAGTGATGAAGCTTTATCCAGAATACCAGATTTGGAGGAATTATACATCATAACGACAGCATAAAGCCAGATCTGTGATTATCCGTACCACTGGAAATGAAATGGAGTCATTTTGGGTTTTTATAACATTCATATTAGGACCTTGTTTTCCCGATGACGGTCTTGTTTGAGAATTCTGTAAATTGTTGGTTAAACTGGTAGAATTTTCTATTCTTCCTTCATTTAGTGAGGCAGTTATAGAACAGTACAGAAAAGTTATTTCTAAGCATCAAAAATTATATATATAGAATTATTTGATGCAACATTAAAACCTAAGCAACTCTTGCTGCTTCATTATCGTCTGTGATTGAAGAATGTTGTCCAGTTCTCAACATGCTGTGTTTCAGATTTGAAGCAAAGCATAGAGAACATAAGCAATATCCAAACGTCACTAGGTGCAATATTTGGAATCCATTTTGTAGTTTTCTTACGATATTATTACATCGAGTTTTTTTAAATCTTCAGTTGAAGGTGATTTTACACCAACCAAGCTTTCATACAGGTCATATTACGCTAGTTTATTGTTTCCTATTCCATTGGATTTTGAACTTGAAATGCTAGTATCCTATTCATGCCGGTTTAAAGGAACTCTTAAGTCTGGTAATTTTTTAACTAGGACTAGACATCAAGACACTGAATTGTATGAAATATTGGTAACAATAACGATCGAACAAACATTGTTTATTGTAGGACAACTATGGCAATGTAATTTTCAGTGTAGTAAGATTTTACTTTACATCACATCACATCATGTTGCTACCATCAAGCTTATCATTAACGCATGCAAGTATGTTGATTATGAAGACAATTAACCTTCAACCGACTTACGTTACGAAAATCTCTTAATGTTCTCGAGCCAACGGAAACTGTTGACTGTTAACAACCACGCCGACAGTGCCTTACATTTTCTAAAATGATTTCCGCTCAGCCTTTCTTGGGTGGTTGAGATGGCAATTTAGCTCGTATAACAACAGGCCACCAACGTTGCCCAAAGCACCCAGCATCCTGCTAATCTTTCTAATTGTGCCTAACAAGCTTCTGGGACGAAACACCAGACTGTTGAAATCACATAGATTCATTAAACACTACGCACGACTGCATAGGATTGCGTGGTGTTCAGAAGTATGGGAAATTAGAGAGACAAGCAGTCAATACCGCACCGCACCGTGGTTTGTCTTACTGTGTCAAACGGAGCATGACCTCCAGCCGCTCTCCAAGCCGCAACTCGGGCTGGGTGGAACACTCGTACCATGACGAATCTGTCAATCAACAGCAAAAGGCCGGGATTACGCGGGTTGTTAACATCGAATTAATTTAGACAACAGTTGACAACGTTGACGACTGGCGGGCTCAATCTGAGGGCGAGGTCAACTCTCTGCCTTATCAACTGTGGTTTACTGCTTCTGCTGCCATGCAATGATGTTGACATGCTACTCTGATGGAAGAATTTAAAGCTACAGACCTTCTACGTTCCGGATGAAGTTCAAGTGCGGAATCCGATACCATTTTATTGGTCGGTCACCTCCGACGCCGCCCCTGATTCGTCCGATTCCATTCAGCAGAGCATGATTTCAATTGTTCGAGGCTAAACCGATCGAATAAAAATGATTAAACATTTCTGCGCTCTCTGGTCACCATCCCTTCCCTGCTTATAGCATTCATTGCGATATTTGTATTGTTGTGGATGGCGTTGTTTTTTTTTTGTCTCGATTCGATGTTTCCCTTGTCCGGCCAGAACCAAAAAGTCGTTGTATACAATGGGATTGTCTCGCCATTTCTTTTCGTACGATACCGCTCCAGTAGTGCAATGGACGTTGCGGGGGAAAAAAATCATAATAAAAATTCTGGAAGCGTTGTTGGCGGTGGTCGTTGGAGGTGAGAGGGAATGTAAAATCAGCTAATGGTCAAGCATGAAAGCCAGCCCCGTCGTCGTCGTCGTCGTCGTCGAGAGCGAAAGCTAGTGAGAACGAGAGCGGGATAAGGGAAGAAGCCGCACATCAAGGCTGTCCTGGTCGTCTAAGTTCCCATCGTTACTGCCACTCTGGCCGCCGGTGCCATCATCGGTCGTCTGTACTCATTCGGTTGGTCATTTGTGACTCTCTGCGAGTACACGTGTGGGGAACGGTCTGAGCTGTTCATCTCGGTTTGTCGGTTGGCTCCGCGTGGATTCGATGTAGGTGTGATCGAAACACAGCATGCACCGGCGACGGCAAAACCGGGTTCCACTGAATATGGACACATCGTTTACATAGGATGGTGCATTTGTATTTTTATGACTATTTACGAGAGTTCTCCGTGGTAATCAGCAGATTAGCAACAAGGAAACTGCCGTTGATTCGTGGTGGCACATCATTACGAATTTTTACGGCCCAAGAGGATAAGAAGACATAACCGGTGCTCTATTCGCGTTGATCAGTCTTGTCGGTGTGTTGGTGCTCAGTTGGTCGTTCCATTCGATTTTCATGTCTTTTTTTCATTCCGAAACGATGAGGGTGCACTGCTTCCCGAGCGCTGCAATTCGTTGGCAAGGTTTAGCGCGATGGTGTAATTTAATATCTTATCATACTTGGCTTGCTCGAACAGTGGCGACGAGACGCCGATGTCGACGAAACGAAAGCGAGAAGCGGACATGAAAAATTCAATGACTTCAAACTGGACTGTCCGTCGGTTTAATTTGCCGAGCTGACTGGGCTGAACAGGGACTTGCTCCGCCTTATAAGGTGTGGCAGGCGCGCAAGACAAGAACCTGATTCTTGAGTTTCTTACCGGGCACCACATCTATAACGATCAGGAAGGGGTAAAAAGTGCAACCATTAATATAGTGCGATCCTTTTCAAGCATTCCTGGCTTCTACCAACCCAACGTGATACGCAAGCCATCAGTAAAAAGCAGTGGTAGAAGTGAGTAAGTGTAAATTAATTCAAAAGCAATTGTCGCCTGCAACGAGAGCTAAGCCCTCTTTGGCCGGCAAGGCACTCTTCCATAGCTGTTGCATTGATGTGTGCAATTGAATTTAGATAATGCACACGTTTCGCACACCCCGTTTTCGGCACCTACCATGTGTATCATACATACCTATGTACACGAATGTATGCGTAAAGGCATTATGAAAAAGGACTTGCATGGACGACAAGCAGAAGGGGTGGGTAAGGAAGACCATCAAAAAACTCTCACTCTCATTCAATCGCTGTTCACGGCTTTCCCCTTTTCGCCTTCTCTCACTGGCCGATGTAAGGCACACCAGTTCTCGCGGTTTGACGCGCGAAGCGACGACATTTTTAATTACGCGCGTGCAACACCTCCTACTCACCTCCTCATGCACGCCGAACGAACACATATGCACATACGGGTTTATGTGTGCAATGTGTGATGTAGGTTATTGATTTTGTGGTTCTCTTGTTATCATTATGAGTTTGAAGTGTGTACACATTTTTCACACATGCATGCTTACGCTCATGCTGTCCCACTCTGACGTTGTATAGTGAGAGGTGTTGATATTTTCATCCTCTAAAGTGCAGACGCCGTGCATGATGGCGGTAGCAGTGATAGGTAATTGAAAAATAAAAATAGGCTTGAACTTGTCTTGTGTGTGGTTTCGGTGATTTGCTTGTGTGGATAGATGTGACCGGTAAGAGCCCGAATGGAATGAGATGACAAAGGGCAAACTGTTGGATTAGAAGAACGAAAGTTTGGATACTCTTCGCGATGAGGAATGTTAACATCATGAAGGGCCCTTCTAAAAAATGGCACAGACGGAATTTAGAAAGAGGTGTCCTATCTGTCCTGAGCTGCCTTAGTTGAGCCTTTTTGCAAATCATGAATATTACGAGTGAAGTAATCCTTGTTGCCCGTAAATACTTTGAGACTAAGAGAAAAATATAACTCCAATTATGTTTTAATTCTATATCGTTAAACCCTATATTTTTAAGCTCAACTTATGCAGTGACATACGGTTACACAACCTTACACACGAAATTTATTTGATTATAATATTTATTAATCTAAACAAGTTGCTGTTCGCGTTATACACGTTTAAGAAAAAGTTACAGTTAAAGTTCTATTCCTGTTTCAAAGATGTACTCGGGCTTCAAATGGTGAGTCAACTTCGAAGGAGGGTCGACCGACCTCTGGTCCTCACAAGTTCCTACCTCACGCCTCCAGGAGTCATATAATCACAAAAGACTGCCAGCTGAAACATGGAGACGCTGGTTGGCGTAGCCTGTTGTCATTTTGACAATAGCGAAGTGAGGGGATGCGACTGAAGATCGTGCACATACCTATAAATCAAGTTGTATATCCATACCTGTTATTCATTCTCACAATTAATAATTTCAGCACGCATTGGAATCATCTTTGCATTCCAAAACCATTTAAGAGCCTGGAACAACATGACAAGCATCAAAGGCTCGATTTCTTGTTCAGGATTTCAGCATAACATTTAATTTAATTTGCACTTCCGAACTTCAACTATTATACTCATAAATGACTGGCATGTTCATATAAGCAGTGTAGGATTATATTTCAATATTGTGTTTAGTGTTATTATGGTAAGATAAGCCAGAAATCATTATGCCGGGCTCTTCGATCACATTAAATGCTATCTTTGAAATGTAACTAGAACGATATAAAGAAGAATTTTAACAACATGTCTTATAAAATAATATCTTTTATTGAGATGTTATCTGAGATATTTGGAATGATCTATTCTGTGTTCAGCTTTCCCAGGACTAGTAGGATATTAGTACATGTCTAATTTTTTTTTCAGTACCAATCCAGTGGATGTCAGGTGTATTTTGTATATACGCATATTATGTTCTCGTATTGACTTACTGTAGCCGCTTTTGTGCACAAATTATACTAAATATTAAATAACAACGGGAAAGGTTGGGACCATCAGGGCACCCAAGTGAAACGATTTGGATAGGGAGCATGGGACTGTCTCCTCCCTATTGTTAACATTTCGCGGAACGAAGGCGGGCTCTTCGACCCCATCTATTGGGTTTATTCTGTCAATCGAGGGCTCGATTATAGTGCTGTGAGTGTGAACTTCTCTTCCCTATATTCGCGGGTTTCGTGTAAGTGTATCTGCTTACGGGCCTGCCCAAACGTTTTTGGCCCTTCATACAGGAGCTTGATGATCACAAACAGCAATAGGATCCCGATCAAAACGTTTTTCAGATTATTCCACTGCTATAGAAAGTTACCTTGCTACAATAGATGGTAGTATTACATAAATCATCATCATCATCATCATATTCCTGTTTCAAAGATGTACTCAACAACACCTTTCTCAAATTGTGTCACGTCAAACATGACGTTCAACTGTCAAAAGCGTCCGAAGCCAATTTTAGTGCTGGTTAAAAGAATACTTACATAAATTTCAATCCTAAGATTAATTTTTACTATAACTCATTAGAACAGAACCTTTTTAAAATAGTTTTTAAGTCATGCTTTTGAAAAGTTCTATCTCCTGTCCATTCGTATCAAGCGTACCACAAAGTTAGAAACATTCAAATATTTTTAAACTGCAATGTCTTCTACACTGTTATGTAATATAATTCAACTAAACCGTGTATTGCCTGCCCTGCATTTGGTCAAAGTTTGTGTGCTTGATCGGGTACAGCCTTTCAAAATAGCCCTCCACTCAATTTCAACTGCTTCTATTAAATTTTCACAGCCTGTCGTACTCTAACGAAACTATCAATACTTTCTATTCTTATCTTTTTGTTCTAGCAGAAACTGTTGTCCACTCCTAGCGTTCCATGTTGATGAGAAGATGTTTCTTTCAAAACATTATTTAGTGTTGCTTCTATGTCAACGTTGTCGGAATTTTAACTAACATTTGGCAAGAACAAGAATCTAAATTAAATATAATTTAAGATAATCTGAATAAGAGTTTCCTGCTTGCAGTCAAGTTGAATATAATTCATAAAAATATATCGATGGAAACTAATACTGGAAAAACAATTTTCCACACAAAGTCAAACGTCCCGAAAATTTCAGAGCTAAAGTTAAATCTTTCACCATGAGATTTGATTTGCATATACATTTGGAACTGGAACCACCAGTTACAGTAGTTAGCTTGTTCCACTGTAAAAAAAAGTAGTATGGTAAAAGTTACACATAACATTATTTGAAGTTTTTATAATATAGATTATTAGAATCATTTTTGATTTATTATAATAAAGAATTAAAATAATTACTATACGTATTGTTGCTGTATGTTTTTTTGAAATGTTGTTTTTTTTTTAACTTAGATATACAAACCAAGTGTTCTAGTCCTATGCGGCCACGAAACATGGACATTACTCGTGGAGGACCAACGCGCTTTTTGTGTCTTTGAACGGAAGGTGTTGCGAACTTTCTACGGTGGAGTGCGGAGGGAAAACGGAACGTGTTGATGGCTTTGAAAAAGTTCTGTGACATTCTTCTTTATGTTGGTAACACTGCCATAAAGCGCTCTTAGAACCATTTGATTTTAAATAAGAGCACATACTCTTGAGAAAGAACATTATGTGAAAAGTAAACAAACTGTCACAACAGACGCCCATAGGTGGAAAAAAAAAATAAAAACTAGTGGACCGTTTAACCGGAAATTCAATAAAAACTACGATAGTGCACTACTATAGAAAAATATTATGTTAATGTTAAATTCTCCCGAGTCGTGCATTTCAGTTCCCAACAGGCTACACAATATTTATACTCGTCGCATGTTAAAACTGTTTTATCATCTGACCGAAAATTGATTTTTCTCATGATCTATACGTTAAATTTAAAGTCGGAAGTGGTGCGCTGGAATCGCACAGTGATACACTATACTGCGCACTTCTTCCAACGTTAGGTATGGCGTATAGATCAAGAAAAAAACTCATTTTTCGATCAACTAATGTTTCAGCCGTCGACGCAATATTATTAACTGTTATTCTTCCCAAAACCATTGGTAGCATATTCAAGTTTAATTTTTTGTCTTTTTTTATTCTTAGTGACTTACGCTGGTGAGTAAAAACAATGAATTATAAGCTGAAATTATCACTAAGAACAACAATTATGCATAGGCACTTTGGATTTGAACGTTCACATTATCTTTGTTCATGAGGTGCCTGATTTTATGGCTATCTGCCACACTGATTTTATGGCTATCTTACAAAAGACTTGTTTACTTTGAGCATTTCAAACAAGTTTTATTCAAGCGATAAATAAACGATAAACTTATCGCGCTCCTCAAAAAATCTGGTTTGTCTTGCGAAAGAAATATTAGTTTTATTTGCGCTTTATGGTAGTTTCAGATAAAACCATTGAAAAAATTGCGAGCGTGGCTATTCTGGCTTCCGCAATGGTAGCCATTTACATATGTATGCAACGAAACTCTCATATTTGCAATGCTACGAACAGTTTTTGCTGTTTAAAATACATTTTAAAACCTATGGATTGTAGACACAATTTATTCAAGATCTAGAAATTTATCAGCCTTGTCACCTTATTGTTGAATTTTCAACTATTTTTTTATTTTTTTAAACAAATCAATGTTCTAGCAATAATTCCGTGGCGCATTAAAATTTTCGAACTTTAATGTTATAAGCACCAATAAACTGAAGGTAAGATCAATTTAAAAATTAATTTACATAAGTATCCACTTTGAAAAAGAAACATCGTATGTATATCGAAATTTTTTTTCTTTAATAGCTTCCACTCAACTATAAACCAAAAAAATTCCCATTCAGCAGAACGAATCAAAAAATGGAATCTTCGAAACATATTTGTGATGGACTGGACGTGTTCTTAAAGAGTAAAATCATAAAACTTTTAAAAATGTGTGGTAGTTTTATCATAGTTCTAAGCATGTCTTTAATGTCATTGGGAAATAGTCTTGAGAAGCTCTTGTACAGTATGTCCCATAAAAAAAAATGCGAAAATCCATAACTCAGTTTAAATTAGTTTTTTTCATAGAAAATTATAATTTTATTTGGGGAATCGTTTATTAAGCCTTTCATGATTACATTACTCAATATGTCCACCATTTTTCTCGGTCACCTTCTCCAAACGGGAACGGAATCGCGTTGCGTCCAATGGCTGGAAAATGCCTCCAGTATTTATCAAAGCTGGATTAGAAGTTAATACCGCGGTTTGCATGAACATTTTGAAGGACCACGTTCTGCCATGGATGAAAGCCAACTTTGGAGCACACCAACACCTCATTTTCCAACAGGACGGAGCACCGTGTCATACCTAAAAAAGAACTCAAGCGTGGCTGAAGGAAAACATGGAATTTTGGCCAAAGGACATTTGGCCTCCCAGCAGCCCGGACTTGAATCCTTTGGATTACTCAATATGGGCATATGTTCAGGCTAAGGCTTGTGAACGTTCTCACCCCAGTGTTGGCGCTCTGAAAGCTTCCATTACCAAGGCATGGAACTCGATGACTGACTCATACATTGAGAAGGTATGCGTCCCCGTTTTGAGAAGGTGATCGAGAAAAATGGTGGACATATTGAGTAATGTAATCATGAAAGGCTTAATAAACGATTTCCTAAATAAAATTATGATTTTTTTTATCATTTTCTGTGAAAAAAACTTTTTTGAAACATACTGTATGGTCTGATTACTACTGGTTTTCAGCAGACATGAAAAGTTTAGTGAAACAACTGACCTGTTCAATGACAGATTTAGCATTCGAGACGAGACACCACTGTCATTGTCTTCATGCTTAGTTCAATTCAATTTGAAAAAAAAAACTTGTTATGAGCATTCCATTATGAACAGTGATTACAATTCGTCATTCTGAAAACCTAATTTTATTTAATTAATCCCTTTGGTTAAGTGGAATCTTGAAGATTCCAGTTGTTTTTTAAGTAAGCCGTGTTTGAAAATGCTAAATGAATTTGCGTTTCACATGAAATGATGTTGAATATTCTCCATAACGAGATCCGATGGATTTGCTTCAACAAAATCGATTTTATGAATTCGCTGGAGTGCTTGCTAATCCTCCTCGAGCATTGTCGACGGTTTGTGCCCGTAAAGAACAACCTGTCTTATCACCATCTTGTACATGGTACACATAGCATGGGAGTGAAGTTTACCAGACCTTAGGGTCTTCCTGAATACACCGTAAGCACAACTTCCGGCTATTATGTGTCTCCGAATTTCTCTGCTGCAGTTGTTATTCGACGTCTCCAATGATCCGAGGTACACATACTCATCTACCACCTCGAACTCATATCCGTTGATAATCACATTTCTGCCTTTGCGAGCACAATATACCTGCTCGGTTACTCCTGACAGCAAATACTTAGTCTTCGACATATTCACTCTTAATCCAACCTTTTCTGCTGCACGTTTCAGCCTGGTGTACTGCTCAGTAACCGCCTGGAACTTTCTTTCGACAATGGTCACGCCGGAACAAAGCAAATTAATTGACTGGATTTATTAAAAACAGTGCCCCGCATGTTGAAACCCGCACGTTAAATAACACCTTCTAAACCAATGTTGAGACAGGAACGACCACAGCATCACAACACCATCCATCATTGCCTTGATCAGTCTAGTCAGTTCGCCGGAAAAACCGTTCTCGTCCATAATCTTCCATCTTCCATATCTTCACAATCAATAGTATCGTATGTGGCCTTGAAATCAATGAATAGGTGGTGCGTTGAAATTGGATTTTCGCAACACTTTTGGAAGATCTGTCGCAAAGTAAAGATTTCGGTCTGTTGTCGATCAACTGTCCACAAAACCAGCGGGATAACTTCCCACAAATCAGTTTGCTCGCGGCAATAAATGGCGAAAGATGATCGATGAGAATAGTGATCGCATTCGAACTTATCACACTTTTTGTATATTTGACATAATACTCTCTCTTTCCACTCCGCCGGTAGCTGTCCTGCATCCCAGATCCTGACTTTTTGTCGGTGCAGAGATTTTTCAAACTCATTCTGGCCCATTTTTATAAATTCCACTTCGATACTTTACTTCCCAGCTGACTTGTTGTCCTTAAGCTGTTTGATGGTATCCTTAACTTCGTTTATCATGGGATTTGGCAAATCTCCCTCGTCCACCGTTCCTATGAAGTCGTCTTTATTGCTGTGTTGGTGTTCCGCGTCTGCGCCATTCGAGTTTTTTTTATCGTTGTGCTGATGATGTTTGGGACTAACATACATCTTCAATGTGTAAGAATAGGTGATCTCAATGTTATTATAGGCAATGCCTTCGCCGGCTGCGTCCGAATGCGGGTCAAGTAGGTAATGGGTAGGAATATGTTAACGTAGTACTCGCTTTGAAGGAAGCCGCGAAGTCCACTGCAGTTCCACGAGCAATCACTGGGATTTTGGATAAAATGGTTGGGTTTGTATCAGGATCCGTTTTGGTAAACGGTGTGACGAATTCAACTGACGTACTCAGCGAACGAGATATTTTACTATGCTCCCGGTTTATTCTCTGTACAGAGATGTGCAGTAAAACTATTAAATTTTGGCACCGATTTAAACCAACCGTAAGGATGCTGTTGGGGCCACCTTCAATTGTTGGTGGTTTATTTCAACAGAATACAAAAATACGTAAAAACATCGAGTTTCCAGTCGTTCCGTCAAGGGATAGGAATTAGCCAAGGAACACTTAGTGGAGTCTATTTTACACCAGCAGACATAGGAAATACCAATGGTTTGCAATGTCGCGGTTTGTTTTTAGCGATAGCTCAAGAACGCAACAACTTATCAACCTAATTCGAATCACATTTTTCGTTTGGGGAAAAAAGTAATCATATGGCAGTTTTTCAAAAAAAAAAAATTTATGTAAATACATAAAATTTTATAAATTGTACTTTGACCACTGCATGAAACCTGCATTCAAACAAAATCGAAGCAATTTAAAAATTTTAAGCATGTCAATTGATCAACCCTATTTAGTCTTTTTTTACGCGGTTTCATAGTAAAATTGGAACGTATCCCCCTTAGTGTATATGAGACAATAATTAACTAAGTAATGGTTAATGATGTACGTATAAGAGAAATGTGCCACTTAGTTGGTTTGTTATTCACTTGAATATTCCCATAAAGAAAATGAATAGTTTATTCTTATATCACGTAGAAGATTGAATATTATAATATTTAACTAGTAGACAGAAAACATTTTCAATTATTAACTGACATGATTGATAATTTTAGTTTGTATGAATAAATCAACGTGAAATTTTTCTCCTAGGGAAGTGGAAATCTGAATTGATTTTAAAAGCACTTAAACATAAAAAAAAACAAGCACTCATTACTTCTAATGATTATCTCCCACCCTTCGCCGTCTAACTTTCAACCATTAATTTAAATAGTGCAACAAGTGCCAAAAACTCAAACTGCAATTACTTCAACCATGGCATAAAGCAAGAGCAGAGACTTTCCCATACCTGGCCTTCAATTGGAACTGCCAATTCGTGACCCGAAAAGTAAACTCACCTGAAATTGAAGCATTACCAACGGCACCGCCGAGTAACACCATTTGCCCGTTGATTGCATTTCATTACCGCTAACAATTTGAACACCTTGCTTACAACTAGATCCTTACCCTTCCATTCTTCCACCACCAAGTCATCAGCCAAAAAAATAACAACCAAGCCAAACAATCTAGCGTGACGTTATTTTGGAATTAGTCATAAAGAAAAAGAAAAAGCTCGACTGGTTCTTTCTTCGAAAGGCAAATACTCTAAATGAAACCGAAAAAAATAATAGAAACGTTAATTAAGAATAATAAATGTCTTACAAACAACTGAAACATTCCGCATCATGGATGACCCTCCCGCTTTTTGAAGTAGCAAACTTATTCGAATTCTGAAGGGGGGGGCGGAGGGCGAATAAAATGCTCCAAAGCGGATGTACGAACATATTTTCTAAGCAACCGGAAAAGCTTCTCTGATCTGTCTTGAACTCTTACTACTGAGGTGGTGCGTTTAACGCTATTTCCCTCAACCTGTTGGGGTGTCAAACCTGTTGATGAATAACTGGAGCTGTGAAAACCATAAAACAATGGTACAAAACTTCACGGCTTACACAATGACATCGGCGAATCCGGAAACTTATGATGGGGATGAAGTGCGGCCATAGTCAGTACAGAAATGAACGGAAATCAAGATAGAGCGCGCGCGTTGATGGCGCAAAACGGTCGTCCAGATCTAGGCTTGGAAGAATGCTCCCGTGCCTATCTTCGTACGGGAACAGAGGTCGGAAGGCAGAAAAAAATGCGGATCTATTTGTAAATTATGTATGAGCTTGCCACTGCTTATTAATTATCGTGATCTGGAGCGAGCTGGGCTTTGAAACTATTGGACTGTCAGGTGAACAGCGATGATCATAAATAACGTTGCTAATTATAAGAATTTGAAAAATCATCCGACAACTTGTTTGTTTTTCTTCTTCTGTTGGCAATGGTTGCAGCAGGTGTAGTTTTATGTTAACATTGTCTTTTTGAGAATGAAAATATTTTCTAAATGAAGAATGCTGATGAGTTTAGTAATGAACGGATGAATCAGTCAGGAATGCACTCTGGACGTTGAATGTTCGCCTGTTGCATTCCAAAAGGAACTGATTCTGATTATTCTTGTTTTCTCAAATCATATTTTCTTAATTAATGTTTAGTCTATTATCAAGAGAAACTAATTTTCTGGACAGAAATTCATGGCTGAGCTATATATGACAAAAAATAGCGATGTAAACGGTATAAAAGCAAAGAAAATCTAACTGACTAGTATTCTTTGATATACCAACATTTCATTAATATTCACGTTAACAAAATGACAAAGTACATTATCACTACTGAGGTTTTTGATAAAAAAATACGCAATTATTCTTCTTCTTCTTCTTTAGAATTTTAAGCTTATTGCTTTCACAAGTAGCTTATTGCTTGCTCTCAATTAAGTGTTCTAAATGCACTTCCACAGTTGTTAATTGAAAGCTTTCGATGCCAAGTACCATTTTTGCATTAGTATGATTGTGTGGCAAGTACAATCATACGCTATGCTCAGGGAGTCAAGAAATTTTCCTTAACGAAAAATTCCTAGACCAGACCGGGAATCGAACCCAGCCACCTCCAGCATGGTATTGCTTTGTAGCTGCGCCTTTACCGACTGAGCTAAGGGAAGACGCAATTATTATAAGGTCATGCAATTGCCGGAGCTAAAACTTTTGATCCAGAATTGTTATCTTTTATTTTTTGTCAAATCTCTTAACGATCTTCATTCAGATCTAAACGATTTTGGGAGATTGGATCCATATATAGGTAAAGTTTTGAATCCGCTTCCTTTTTCCCTAGAATATCTCAAATTGTAACAAAATTATTCATGGTTATTACCTCCGTTCGAATGTTTGAGAAGAATCGAATATGAATCGTATCGTTGGTAGCAAACAAGTTACTAATTTTTAGAAGACCAAAACCCGTCTGACCACTTAACTGTTAGGTACAGTACTGGACAAAATAAATCATACACTTGACCTGAAAACGCATAAGTTGTTTCTTTTTATTTTGACAGATGCATCCGTGGTATATATGCGGCAGTTTTACTATTTTGTGTGGTACAAAGACAAGATGAAATAATCAGAAGTAATTTTTTTGTAATATCAGTTTTTATCTAATGATCTATATTTTTTCTTGGACAAAATAAATCAAACACATACAAAATCGGATGCCTCGATGATATTTTTAAAGCCTGTTTTAATATTTTGGCAGCATCACATTCTTTGACAGTTGTAATCACAACGCAGATGTGGTATTTTCACGCAAAAGTTAGTTTCGTATCTATAGACTGTTTCAGAAATTAGAAGCACACTTTCAAAATATTAAAAATGTGTTAGATTTCAATAATTTTATTTGGAAAATTATATCAGCACTGGTGTTTTACACAACCTTTAACTTTTCTTAAATCAAAATCTTTAATTCTAACTGAGACATCGCACTTTTCCTCGAACATGACCTATAAACTTCTGCACAGTTGCACTTGCCACCATTTTCACCACTTTTGCCCAATCTTTTTTAAATTTTTCAATGTCATCCGCAGGTTTTACGAATTTCCGTGGCTTTGCATTGGTCAAAGCCCAGAATGTCTCGATTTGGCGGATTCGTGTCTTTCGGCATGAAACATACATTTTGGCTTTTGTACCACCATAGTGTGTTCTTGGCGTAATGACATGAAGCCATTCAGGCCAAAATATGACTGAACCATCATGCTGCTTGATCATCGGTAATAAACACTTCTGGAGGCATTCCTTAATGTTCTTCTGGGTATTCATTGTCTCCGATGTTCCGTTTGGGCTAGATATTTTGCCGCATTCGCATTTAGCCTGCCACACCATCACCTTCTTACCAAATTTTTCGGTGAACATTGCCTTCTCCGTTTCGAAGATATCCTTGTCCTTGCGTACAGTGAACAATTGTGGTCCTGAAAGGGTTTTATAATCCAATTTCACATAATATTCATCGTCCATGATTATATACCCAGAATTTCTACACACAATTGTATCATATAATTTCCGGGCTTTCGTTATCACAGGCGCGGCCTGATTTGAGTTCCTTTTGGGTTCCTTTTGCTTCCGGTGTGTTTTGAGTCCAAGTCGCTCTTTTTAAACTCACGTTAGACGTCAAGGTCCTTATCATTCATGGGTTCATGTCCTTGCGTACGAAATTGACCCCTGTGGCTTCGTACCACTCCAGGACAACATTTGAATAGTGGCACGAAGCTAGATCCAGCCTAACGATCGTAGGGCCCTCGTGATGCTTCAACAGATGAAGCAGACGCTTCTGTAGACACTCCTTGAATCTCCCCGTTCAGTCCCGGTAGTCACAAACGGCGCATTTCGTTTGCCACATGAGAAGTTCGCTTGCCAAATCATGTATTTCTTGGCAAATTTTGAAAATTTCTGCTTCCTTACTTCCTCCGGAACATCTAACTTATGCTGGACGGTGAAGAACAGTAGCCCCGGAAGCTGCCGGAAGTCCGCTTTGACGTAAGTCTCATCATCCATGATGATACTTCGTCAGCATCTGGGTATACAGTTTCAGAGCCCATGACTTTCCCACCGTATTTTGCCGTTTGTCACGATTTGGAGCCTTCTGCACTTTGAACGTATGCATTCCCTCCCGGTCTCTCTGGCTCTCTGAACGAAAGACTTGGACAGGTTCAACCTTTTTTGTATGCATGTAGTTAAAAAAAGTAGAGCGCCATTCTCAGCAACCATTGCATTGCTCTGAATTGGACAAATCAAATGCCAAATGATACATATTGTAGTACCATTGAACGCTACTGAAAGTTTTTGGAACTTGCTGCGGAGATACCACAGGAGCACGCTCGGTGGATTGTTAGTCTATAACAGCCACAGTTGCACAGAACTCGTCAAGCGACATCTCAAATTATACGATAATTCAAAACCAAGTTGATTTGTGGTCGAATCGAGTTTCACAATGGAAGCCTCAGGATATGTTATGCTTATTTAAAGGGAAGTGACCAGTTTCTGAAATGAACCAGAACCTGTCATGTGACCCCAACAATCACATGCGTATTCAATCTTGAATTCATAGGCGAACAATGTCGACAAGTTATCGAAGCCTTTGGATTAAAACAGATAAAAAAATATGTAAACACAAATTTCATGAAACTATAGATGGGCCAGATTTTCGTTTCACAGCGGTAAATGCTTTCTAATATGGTTTGAAATAACTGCCATCTGTCAAAGAAATAAATAATCTTAGCAATTAATTTCGTAGCAAATCTGCTTTGCCCTTGATGATACTGACGTGCGCATGCAAAACCCCCACTGCATAACCGCTGCCACGGATTTAATGCCATTTTCACCTAGGTACCAGCGCATCAAACCCCTAAATCAAATTTTCCGGGAAACACTTTGCTTCCCTCGACAACATGAATACAACTGATTTGCCTCACTCTTCACACACGCACGTATCAACCCAGAAAGTATCAATTACCAAAACCCAAGGCTTTGTCTATATCCTCTCAGTGGCACTAAATAAATCATACCCGGAATATCTGATTCACACTGAGGCCGGCAAGCAGAATTTCTGTAGGTATCTTCCTACTCATAATAACTTCAAGCTTGGGATCAGGCTCAGTGATCTCTCCAGGGAGAACATTTAATACGCCTTTCGCGAGTACGGTGCGATTCGTCCGATATGATCTGCTTAGAAAAGTTGCTCGCTCTACTGAATGTCGAGGTTGATTTTTTGCGTCCCTCTCAGGTTTTCGGCGAGGATTCCAGCTGCTCGCCATGCAGGGTTCCTTTTTGCTATCTGAAATGGGATATTGTTTCATCGGCTTCAGCTAAATCGGGTTCATAGATAGGTTTACCTCTCTCGGTACCAGTTACCGTGATGAAACGAAGAGCTGCTTTCAATTGCTGCTAATCCTCTCAAATTAGGAAAAGTGTTTATGAAACCACCCGATCAGGGAGACGAGATAAGGCCAACAGCCAAAGTGAGGCAAAATAACGTTGGTTCGTGGTGGCGGTGGTGTTGGCGGGGACACCGTCAGCGAGAAAGTGACACAAAAAGGGGTACATTTTTTCTTTTTCTAAATATATGAAGCGAAACCAAATCTGTGGTGCGGATGGTTTTGAGACACCTAATTGGCCTGGTCGCGGAGTGTCGGCAACGGTCGGCAAGTTGTGCCATTAGTGTTGGTATCGTTTGATTTTAATCGGTTTCTGCTTGGGTGAACTCGGCGCATTTCAGAGCTTACTCAGGAATGGAAGTGTTGGACGGATGATGGTTTTTCAACCTCAACGATGACGTATTTGTATTTTGGTGTTGTTTTACTACACAATTTCTAGCCTTTAGAATCATAAGGGCCAGTCAGCAATGATCGATTTTCTCTTTTGGCAATAATATGGTTGGATCAAACTTTAGATAATTAAGACAATTCAGGCTTAAAGTATGGATTTGAATACAATTTTACTATAATTTTTGGTTGGTTACGCTTCTCTATTACCAATTCTCTGAAATAGAAACTCGATTGTTTGAGCGGCAAATGTGAATCTGACATAGATCCATATTTATTTATTACTAGTCTTACATAAAAATACAGAAACTGTAATTTGTAGTCAATTATGAAACAAACAAAAAACATGATTGACTAGTTTTGTTAACGTTTTCCAGTGTAAGAAAATGTTTGTTTCTGGAAATACGGAACATTTTTTTTTGTAAACGAACATTTTGCAGCAGAAAATTATTAAACACATGTATGATCATTTATTCAGGCTATTCATTAAATTGTCAAATCACACTGTTATAGATCTATAGCACGACACGTGAAATATATACCTCTCATGAAGATGTTTTCGATGCTCCTTGGAACTTCTCCACCAATCAAAACAAAAGGTGACAACCCTTTTAGAACTCGATCAATTTTTATGTTGAGCTTTTCTATGAATATAATCTAATGAATAATATTATAATATAATGATATAATAAATATATAATGCCTGTTATTTTATGTCCATTCTGAGGCTTTATATATATGATAGTACAATTTCCAAACGAAAAAGAAATGTAAATTTGTAATCGCTTTCATAAATAGGAATTTGAACGTTTTTTTTTTTTGTTATAAGATCTCAGCAATTTATATTTACGATTTTTTATTAGGGCCTAACTGACGATTATTCATTAGTGCCTAACTGACAAACGTAAGCAATGGCTTTGTCCGCGAATTTCTCGTCATTGAAAACTCGCCTAATAAATCCACCACCACGGTCCTTTCGAAGAGGAAGAGTTCACCTATTCGATAGGTTTTGTATTCGATATTAGGAATTCGATATAGCATGGGTAGCCTTTGTGCCACGAGAAATTTACGGAAGAGGCCATTGTTTGCGTTTGTGAGTCAGGCCCTTTGTCGATTTCTGATTATTTCGACATTTTTCCTCATTATTTTTTAAAATGGGCACGCATATTTTACAGTCACGATCATCAAACATGTTGTAATAGGGTGTTCCTAAATTGTCCATTTGAAGGAGTGTTCTACATATGTTATGTTTTGCACAAAGTTTATCAACATAATACATGTTATCCCAAATAACAAATTCAATTTTAAGGTACACTTGAAGAAGTTCTTAAGACTCATTTGATAAAACCACGCATAAAACATTCTACATAACATCGATAAAACAGCCATAAAACCCTCATAAGTTCAAAAAGGCCCATACTACAGGAGGTTCTCAAGACTATTTCCCAGGATTCGCTTAAAACTTGATAGTTTTATCGGTACATACTTATAATGACATGCAGGACATGCTTAAAACTATGATAAAACTTCCACAAGTTTTGGTAGTTTTATGATTTTCCTCTTTAAGAACACTTCCAGTCCGTCACAAATATGTTTCGAAGATTCCATTTTTGGATTCGTTCTGCTGAATGGGGACTTTTTTAAGAGAAAAAAAAAACATCGTTTCTTTTCCAAAGTGGATACGTATGTAAATTTATTGTAAAATTAACCATAAATGTATGAGTTTTTTGCCAGCAATTGATAAATTTTTCATGCGACGTTCAGTTTATTGGTGTTTTATAACATAAAAGTTCGAACATTTTAATGCGCCACGGAATCATTGCTAGAACATTGATTTATTTGAAAAATAAAAAATACTTGATAATTCAACAATAAGTGATAAATTGTTAGATCTTGAATAAATTGTTTCTACAATCCTTTTTAAGTTTCAAAATGTATTTTAAACAGCAGAAATTGTTCGTAGCATTGGAAAAACGAGAGTTTTGTTGCATATATATGAAAATGGCTACCATTCGGAGGGAATCCAGAATAGCCACGCTCGCCATTTTTTCAATGGTTTTATCTAAAACTACCAAAAACGCATATAAAACTAATATTTCTTGCACAACACTAACAAGATTTTTTAAGGAGCGCGATAAGTTCATCTTTACTTGTTCTATTCTTGAAAAAGAGGAGTAACGCTTGAATAAAACTTGTTTGAATTGCTCAAGGTAAACAAGTCTTTCGTAAGATAGCCATAAAATCAGTGTGGAGAAGGCACATCATAAACAAAGAAAATGTAAACGTTCAAAACAAAAGTGCCTATGCATAATTGTTGTTCATCATTACAGCTTATAATTTATTGTTTTTAATCACCAGCGTAAGGCGATTAAAACATTTAAAAAAACTCTAACTTGAATATGCTAACAATGGATTTGGGAAGCAGAACAGATAATAATATTGCGTCGATGGCTGAAACATCAGTTGAGTCAAAGATGATTTTTCTCTTGATCTGTACGCTGAACCTAGCGTTGGAAGAAGTGCACTGTGTAGTGGATCACTGAGCGATTCCAGCGCACTACTTCCGACTTTGGATTAAACGTGCGGATCATGGGAAAAATCGATTTTCGCTCAGATGATATACCAAGTTTTACTTGCAACGAGTATAAATATTCTGTAGCCTTTTGGGAACTGAAATGCACGACTCGGGAGAATTCAACATTAACATAACATTTTACAATCGAAGTGCACATTAAACCTTACGTCAAAAGTACTGCGCTGTATTTCCACGGTGGTGCGCCATATAACGCACTACCTGAGACGTTAGGTTTAACTTGCATAACTGGCATAAAATTAAATATCATGAGTTAGGTATTTCGGTTTTCAACTGGCGGCACATTGCACCATTTTATTTTATTCGTTTTACGCATAACGCATACACCCTTTTGATAAGTTAGTCTCAGTAAGCTGCATTTCGGTTTTCAACTGGCGACACATTGCACCATTTTATTTTATTCGTTTTACGCATAACGCATAGACCCTTTTGATAAGTTAGTCTCAGTAGGCTGAATTAGAGTTAGAGTTAATCCAATGGAATGGTCAAAAAAATTGTCGTTGGTGGCTGAGATGAAGGAGTGTTCAATATATTGAATAGGTTTTTATTGAATTTCCGCTTGAACGGTCCGCTGGTTTTTAATTTCTTCCACCTGTGGGCGTCCATTGTGACAGTTTGTTTATTTTTCACATAATGTTCTTTCTTAAGAATACGTGCTCTTATTTAAAATCAAATGGTTCTAAGAGAGTTTTATGGCAGCATTTCCAAGATACATTCATCTTATAGAAGAATGTCATAAAACTTTGACAAAACTTTTATCAGGTTTTATGCAAGTTGCGAAACGATGTCTTGAGAGGGGGATCAAGTATCTTATACAACTACTGATAAGGTGAATTACACTTATAAATGATGTAGTTTTATGGAGGTTTTTTCAAGTGTTTTTTAATCACTCTTGAGAACTGTTAATGAATTAAAACCACCTTAACTTGGAAAATGCCCCGATAAAACCGGATGAACTCCATAATGCTCTGATAAAACTACCATAAAACATGAATAAAACCAATTTGCATTTGATTTGCTACTTGAGATGTCTTTTTAAAGACTTCTGTTAATAATAAACGAATAATATTGATTTGAGATTCTGGTATTTTCTATGGTTTCAACATTTGTTTAAAATTATGAGCATTTTTGTTAATAATTTCTTGATCTATGGTATTTGTGTCACAATTTCAAGGATCTTTCTCATGTATTCATAATCTGTTGATATGTTTGAAACTATAGAATAATAAAACTAACCGTGCACGTACGTAGTTCTCATCAGGGCCATGCATTTTCGAAGCTCTAAACTGAATGCGGTTATTTCGCTATTTCACGCACAATGTACTATACAACGCATCATTTCGATAACGCAACAGTGGGCGAATTTGAAAATTAAAGACAGTTTGAATGAACAGCACACCTTTGTCCCTCCTTTAAATGTAAACGCTTTCGATGCTCGAGTTGAAGCATTCTCAGTAAACCCTTTCAATGACGATCACTGACACCGTCAGCTACCCTTTCAATTTGATTTATTTTCATTTTGTTCCTTTTTCGATATATTTTTCTACAATAATTATGCAATTCAATGAATACTTAAACAAAAACCGTTTAATATTTACGTGTTTTCATATGAAAAAATTGTTAAAATAAATATTTTCTGTTTTAATAAATGAATAAGTGAATATTCTATCATCAGTAAGATGAAAATTAAAATGATCATGGCAACCACACGTTCGTTCGTCCACATCGATAAGACTCGATAAGGACACGAACGAAGCGATGGTATGCTCATCAAACACATGCAGTGTGGAGCTCTGTATGTGACGTTGATTCTGTTGCTAGTTTTATGCGAGGCAACTTGATGTAGGTAGAACATTGAAAGTCAATTGTTTCGCCGTCGAAAGTGAAACAACTTCTATCTATGATTTCTCGAGTACTTTTTCAAAAGGACGTAAGCCACAAAATGTAAACAAACGCGTTGTTCATGGCATGTTGTTAAAAAATCATGTATATATGCCCTTGTTTGATGACGTTTCTGATGGATTATTCTTGGAAGGTTTAACTAACTTTTTTCAAAACGGTGTAAAATCACTTTTGCACTTTTTGGGAATAATCGTAGATACGTCGCTTGTGTTGAAAAGTAACTGCGAAACATTATTATATCATTTGGATACCCCTTAACGCCTTTTAGTAAAAGTCTTTATACCACAAGGTTAAAAATTTAGATTTTTTTCAGTAAAAATTGTTTTTTTTAGCAAAAATATTTTTACAAGGTTTTGTTGTAGAAAAAAAAGTCATTTTAAAAAGTTCGACGTATCTCTGTGAAATATGACAACTTGACGTAACATTTCGACGTAAAGACATTGTCATTCGCAGAATGGCGTATCATTTTGACGCAAGTAACATGCCATCAATCATACTAACTTATTAAAATGACGTATTATCTTTTTGGATTGCAGACCGTTGTAAGAAACATTTTTCTAAATGTAGCTTGAATTTTCACTTCTAGTGTAGTTTTTAAGCACAGTGATGCAATATCTTTTACCAATGTGTCATTTAGTGGAATTTAATTGGGATAAACATTTCAGGTTTTCAAATAGGAATAAAAATAAACTCAAAAAAGTTCAATGCTGATTTTCTCATCTTCGTCCAAATGTTACTTACGTCTATTTGAACAAGTACTCGAGATTTGTTCATACTGCCTGCTCCATCCGGGCCTAAAAAAGTCAGCCATCGTGGCCTACTTCGTATCGGCTGGATACGATCCCGGAAACATCTACAAGATTCTGGCACTTCTGGATAAGGGAGAATTCATCGAGTGGAAGTCTGGTTCCGGCCGTCCGACCAATTTAAGCGACCGTAGGATTCAACAGAAGCTTAAACGGAAGACGGAAGGCTAGGTGGCCACTTATTTCCGTGCGTTGGGCCGGGAGGTCGGAACGACCGGCAAAACTGTTAAGAAGTGTTTGGTCAAAATGGATATCCACATGCGGAAGCGTCAGTCCAAGACAGCAGTGTCGGAGAACCAAGCGGAAACCCAGACATTACGGCTGAAGATTCTGGTCAAAGAAGTCTTCCCGGCAAAACTGTTAAGAAGTGTTTGGTCAAAATGGATGCGGAAGCGTCAGTCCAAGACAGCAGTGTCGGAGAACCAAGTGGAAACCCAGACATTACGGCTGAAGATTCTGGTCAAAGAAGTCTTCCCGGCGAAGCGGAACGTGCGGAAGCATGCCAAAAAGTTCTGGGCCAATTTGTGGAGGAGAGTATATTCAAATAATTTCGTGACCAAAACGACGGATGATTTGATCAAAAAGGCGACCAAGGATCTGAAGAATATACCTACAAGCTTCTCTCTATCCGCTGATATATTCAATTTGAAAGAATTGTATTCAACTTCCGATAAATTAGCAGACAAAGTGTTTGTTTACAAAAGCAGATTCGCCCTAATCAAATGTTGGCGCTGAAATAATAATGGTCACTACCATACAAGTTGAAGCTTCTAAAAATTACATAATGAGAACCATTACCCGTTTTCATTGTGAAGCCTATTCAATAACAACAACCTCTAGAGATCAACATTTTGCTTTTCTAATCAGATGCATTGACTATTTCTTTACTGAGGCAATATCGCTAAGCTTTTGATCGGTAGTTTGCATTTCATTCGGATAGAATTCAATCATCATCACTGTTCAGGTAATGTGTAATTGAACGTTACCAGAACGGAACATAATATTTCGTCATTATGTTCCGTTCTCATTATGTTGCCGATGTGCCTTTAATAACGTTGGTTATTCTTTTTATAAATGAGACAAAGGCGCAACGGTTTATGAACATTTGTGCAATATTATGTCTGAGAAAGTAATTTTCACTTCTATTTTTGGTTGCAAACACGTAGCATATTAAAAACATGAACAACAGTGTATCTTATTTGTAGTGTTAGGGTATGTAAGGGAACATCCATTAATTATGTCACGCAGAAAGTGACTTTTTATAAACCCCTCCACCCCCCTTGTCACGTTTTTTGTATGGACCTTATAATTTTATGTATTGTCACGTTTTCCAAATCCCCCTCCCCCCCCCGGGGGGGAAATATTTATGGGTTTTTCCTAGGGGGGGGTTTTTTTTAAAATTTTTTTTGATTTTTTGGGGGGGTTTTTTCTTTTTTTTTTGGGACTACTGTGGTGGGGGGGGGGTGTAAAAAAAAAAAAACAAAAAATTCTACAAAAAAAAATAAAAGTTTTTTTAATAAATTTATGCACTTTGATTGTTGTTTTGATGTATTCTCCTAATGCGCGGAGTAACGATATCTAATGATGAAATTTGTCAGAAGCAGATAATTTCCCATCAACATGAGAGGCTCTAGGAGTGGACAGAAATTTAATGCTAGAACTAAGAGAATTGAAGAGAAAGCATTGATAGTTCCGTTTAGAGTAACGGCAGGTTATGAAAATTGAAAGATACAAGTTGAAAACGAGCGGAGGGCATATGAAGGTATACTCCTTCATATGCCCTCCGCTCGTTTTCAACTTGTATCTTTCAATTTTCATAACCTGCCGTTAGGACTATCAATGCTTTCTCTTCAATTCTCTTAGTTCTAGCTATAAATTACTGTCCGCTCCTAAAGCCTCTCATGTTGATGCGAAATTATCTGCTTCTGACAAATTTCATCATAAGAATTATATGGTTATTATAATATGATATATTCCAATGAATGCATCAATATTTTTTATTAGAATCTAAGGGAGCATATGCAATAAGTTTGTTTGAAAAAGTTTTGGGATAAGAAATTTATTTAATTTTGGGTATTTTTTTTTAAATATGGAGGGCGAGAAAAAAAAAAAAAAAACAAACCGTCCTTTTTTATTAATATTTTTTGGTGGTGGGTGTTTTTTTTTTTTTTCGTTTGTGGAATTTTATTTATATTTTGGCGTTATATTAACTTAAATTTTTTTTTTTTTTTTTTTTAATTTTTATTTTTTCTTTTCAATTGAAAAACAACACCAATAAAAAAAAAACTATATTTTCTTCTTTACCTTGGCGGTGTGGGGGTGGGTGTGTTTATATTAATTACTGATATAACAATGACCCGTGCATCAATAATCAAAATTAAGATCCTCAAATTCGAGCATCCTTTATGGAAATCAAAAAGTGGTCTTATTGTTTTGTCGTATGCGGTGTCCGTAACTTTTAAAGTGGTGAATGAAAAATGATGGATTTAATGCAGATGAGAATTTAGGCTACTTCTGGACCACAGCCAAAATTTCAGCTCAATTGGTTTTCGAGAAAATGAAAGACAAGCCCCCTAACATGATCATTTTGTATGAAAATCAGGCTTTGGTCTTATTGTATTGTCCGTCACTGTGGTTACCCATTGCTACCATAGCGCAAAACTATTAGGTTATTTTCAAAACTATTTCCGGTCTAATTATGATCTCGTAACTCAGGAAAAATAATAATTAGTTTAGCAAACATATTTTATAAACAGTATATACCTCAAATTTGTCTTAGTACTTCTTGATAATGTGCTGGTGCAGACACGTAAACTTTGTTGTATGATAAAATCACGTATGCTATATTTGTGTAAATAATACGGCTTTGGAGAACAGAAGGAAACTTTATCCTTACTATGAGGATCTAAAAATTCAATTTGTGATGGTAGAAGCAAGATAGTCAAGTCGTGAATTTATAAGTATGATTTTGCTGGTGATTTATTTTAAAGGGTGATACGGTCAAAATTTGGTCAAGGGAAAACGCGTGTAAATCGGTGAAATCGTTTATTTAAAAAATCAAATTAAATTTCTTTTTCAAGTTCAATTAGTATAAAATTCAGGAAAAATATTCAGTTAGGCTTCCGCTTTTCCAAATCCGAATTGCCGGGCCTTACGCTTGACCCCTGCCATCAGATTTTGTACAGCCACCTTGTCCACCTTCTTCGCCGCAGAAAGCCAGTTTGCCTTGAACTGCTGCTCGTCCTTAGCAGTTTTTTTGGTCTTCTTTAGGTTCCGCTTGACAATAGCCCAGTATTTCTCAATTGGGCGGAGCTCTGGCGTGTTGGGAGGGTTCTTGTCCTTGGGAACCACCTGCACGTTGTTGGCGTCGTACCACTCCATGGCCTTTTTACCGTAATGGCAAGATGCCAAATCCGGCCAAAACAGTACGGAACAACCGTGTTTCTTCAGGAAAGGCAGCAGACGTTTATTCAAACACTCTTTCACGTAAATTTCTTGGTTGACAGTCCCGGAAGCTATGAAAATGCTGCTTTTCAAGCCACAGGTACAGATGGCTTGCCAAATCAGATATTTCTTTGCGAACTTTGACAGTTTCGTGTGCTTGAAAATATCTGCTACCTTTCCCCTTCCTTTTGCCGTATAAAACTCCTGTCCCGAAAGCTGCTTGTAGTCGGCTTTGACGTAGGTTTCGTCGTCCATTACCACGCAGTCAAACTCCGTCAGCATCGTTGTGTACATCGCGGGATCGCGCTTTGGCCGTCGTATTTTGTTTATCATCGCGATTTGGAGTCACTACCTTCTTGTATGTCGATAGTCCGGCTCGTTTTTTGGCTCGATGCACGGTTGTATGTAGACGATACACCCAGCTTATTTGCGGCATCTCGGAGAGATAGGTTAGGGTTTCGCTTGAAACTACCGGCAACTCTCTTTGTCGTCTCAGCGGCTTCCGGTTTTCGATTTCCCCCGATCCAGACTTCCTGGCTGTTGACAAACGTTCCTCAAACACTTTAATTACATTTGTAACGGTTGATTTGGCAACTTTTAGCGATTTTGCCAACTTTGCGTGCGAGTAGCTCGGATTTTCGCGATGCGCGAGCAAAATTTTGATACGCTGCTCTTCTTGCTTGGACGGCATTTTGACAACTGAAGAGTGAATTCCAAAATCAAAATAGGAGCAACATTCTACACACACACACCTTCAAAATGAGGGGTGTTCAGGTTTTTTAAATGCAAAATTGAAAGAAATACGTCAAGTTGATATTGACCAAATTTTGACCGTATCGCCCTTTAAAGATAGAAATGTCCACAAATTGAGCTGTTACACCCTTTCTAATATAAAAATCACGGTGCGAACAAACATAACCATTTATTCGTAAATCCGAACAACAAATTTTACTATATTCTTGGGAAGGACAGACCGACTGTAGACCGAGGACCCTACCGAGTTTACAGTACCAGGTTTAAAAGTAAGCTTGACGACTGTTTCCAATTTTGCTTTCACTTTTCCTTTTGGTAGTCGCTTGCTGACCATGCCCAAACTTATGCAAACAAAATTCTACAACTTTGCTGAATGTATACCTATCTACATATTTCATTGGCGGAATTGTTCTAAGGAAGAACATGCATAAGCCTCGTTTAAACACATGTACGGTTCTCAAGTTTCCACATGCCTAGGTGGGAATCGACGCCCGACACCGCTGCCGTCGCCACAGTTCATAATCCAATGGTGGTGGTTTTCCACAAACACCCCTGAGCGGGGGACGAGCAAGCGGCAGTGTGGAAGGCAGTAGTGGCTGACACGCCTTTTAGCACCTACAAGTACACAAGCAGGAATTGCAGTAACGTGCCAGACTATAGTGAAGCTTCATTGCGCCCTTGTACTTTCTGTATGCTTGATATGTTTTTTTCTTCTCTTCTTTCGTTTATATCTCACGGCTTTTCACTATAAAACCGCATGTGGTACTTATCGTATTCGGCCACGCTATCATCACAACATTTTTTAAAGTTCACTTCGTAGTGTCAGTTGTGCTTCCTTCAACACCCCCTCATTTGGATCATACGTGCAGGAGGGGTGATGACGAGGCTTCATTAACAATTACTCTGCCACTCGGTAGGGATGTGCTTGTAGCGAACTTTTGCGATCATAGCATGGATTCGACGGTTTCATAACAAAGTGCAATTGAATTTCAACCAGCTCTTCCAAGCAACACCTAAAGTTTCTGTTAACCACTATAGAAGCAATCTATTTTTGTGATGATAAGTAGTGTAAAAGTGTTATTTTTGTCAGTACGGTAAGGGGTAGTAATACTTCATTTACTTCTCAATTCCTCTAATCGCTCCCGTAGCAAATCGAGTTTGAATGTCATGCAAGCTGCAACAAGATTCTTTGGGATTGCGCTTCAATATTGCGTTCAGAAAACATACATCATCATGCACTTTCATTCCGAATTTCATTAGTAGTGAACTGCAAACAAAGCAATGTGTTACGATGCAACTTTTTTTTTTCATAATCAAATCTTCATTCCCTAAAAATTTGCTACTTATTAACATGCGCTTCATTGAGGGTTAATGCTGCGATGCACACACGCATACATGAGCACTATTGCATTAATAATGACTCAAACATGGCGCTTCTATGCCTGCAATCATAAAAAGAATCTCTAAACATATGTGCATGTCGCACTCCGACACTTCTTCCCTTTGGAACACCCCACAAACCGTTTTCCATAGTAAACGCGTGTGTGTGTGTAATTTCATCCCGCATTCAAAAGGGTGTAAATCATGTCCTTTTCGGAGGACACACAATACACACTCTATGCTATTACCAACACGACGACAAATGCTGTAGAAAATTCTCATTCGTTAGGCTGCAGACCATGAGTGAAATTTACGGACATAACGAACCCGGGATGCAATTATATGCAAATGTGTGAATTATTTATGGATGGCAATGTAGATGATGATAATAACGACGGTTTTCATTGAGGACGAAGATGATGATGTTAATGACGATTATGACACCAGGAGGAAGAACCGGAACCAAGGATTTTATGTTCTATTCATACGTGATGAATGCTTTTTCAGTTTTCTTGTCTTCGAATGAAAAGAAGTTGCACTGAGCTTTAATGTAATTTAATATTATGTCCAATTTCCCTTCTGCCTGGGACAGCAGAGCATATGACGAAAGAAGAAGGGAAAACAGCGAACTAGGATTTCCACGTTTCATCCAACGACACATTTCGAACATTCTTGAACGTGGAACCATCCGTCCATAGCTAGCAAGAATGATTCAGTATTAAATTCCTGAGCCAGTGGCGGAATTCTTTATATTTGTGACTCGCACTTTAGGTGTGTATTATGCAATGTTTATGGGTTGAAACATATTCTCTTATTTATTTACTTTTCAAGAGAAAAACGCATTCCAGCGAATCGTAAAGCAATGCGATATCTTCCAGGGATGAAAATTCAAATTATTATTTTTATAATTAATTTTTCTCCCCCAAATTTAATTTTTTTCTTTTTATCTAAAAAAAAAAAAAAAAAAAAAAAAAAAAAATCATTGGGAAACTAGGAGAACTTTAAATTAACACTTCATATTATCACTTTAACAAAATAATAATAAAATATTGAAGCACTTTTTCAAAATTATCAGTGTCGAGTGCTCGACACTGAAGAAGTCTGTAAGTCGCAGACGAAATAGGCCTATCTGTCAAAAGAGAAGCTTCCTCTAGTGGAATTTAAAGGAATTTGCTCGCGTTTACTAGTGATAATTTTGAAAAAGTGCTTCAATATTTTATTTTTATTTCGTTAAAGTGATCATATGAAGTGTTAATTTTAAATTCTTCTAGTTTCCCAATCACAATAGTTCTACTAATACGCTCAAAAAGTTTTTTTTTTTTAAATAGTGTTTTAAAAAAAGTGAAAGTGACAAAAATCATTGTTGGGTTACAGGTTTTTTCCATACATTTCTATGAAAAAAAGGCCCAAAAAAAAAGGATTGTTTTTTTTTTTTTTTTTTTTTTTTTTAATTTTGTTTTAAATGATTATTACCCCAAATATTTATTATTTGATCTTTCAGCTGGGGAAAACGGTGAAGAAGAAAGAGGATGGTGGAAATAGAGGTGTAATAAGAAGAGACTATATTCTTGGAAAAAATGTTAATATTTTTATGTGGGGGGGGGGCGCGCGCCGCGGGGGGTGCGAAAATATATATGTTTCTCTTTTTTTAAATTCAAAAAATAATAAACTAAATAATATATTTTATGTGACGTTGTATAAATAGAAAGAAGAAAAAAAAAAAATATTATATTAAAATTTTGTTTTTTTAATAAAAAAATTTTTTTTTAATCACAAGTATCTAGTTTTAGTTACCGTCAGAAAAATTCAAGATGCGGCAAAACCAAAAGTCGTTGGCCTTCGTCAAAAAAATTTAAGGAGGATGCTAGAAGTTGCCACCATGTTCAGATTAATAATATTATAATCAAATCAACTCCGTGTGTTACGTTACGTCACTGAAAAGCCAGCCACATTTCGTATTGTTTTTCATTATATTTCTTTCAAGTGTGCACTATTAATTTTCGAGCATTACATTTACGAGCAGTGAAATTCGATCTATTATGCATATCGTGCAACGTTAAACAATCGTTTTGTAACCTATTACGAAAGATAATGAATTAGAACTTATAACTTATCGTGGCACGTGGAACTGACTGCGTTAAAATAGTTCTGATGCTGTTATGACACCAAAGACAATTGAAGGATCGCAAGTTCGACATCGTAGTGCTGCAGGAGGTTTGCTGGAAAGGATCCACGGTGCGTACGTTTCGGGATGGTCAATACTCACGAGTTGGGAACAGCTTTTATCGTGATGGGTGAGATGCAGAAGCGAGTGATAGGGAGGCGGCCAATCACCAGCCGAATGTGCAAGTTGAAGATCAAGGGCCGGTTCTTCAACATCAGCATCATTAACGTGCGTAGACCTCTCCTCGGAAGTACTGATAATGACAAGTACGACCGCGGCCCAAGCCAGGACATCAAGATCATCATTGGGGATTTCAATGCGCAGTTTGACCAGAAGTAGGAATATAAACCAGTGATCGGGCATTTCAGCGTACACCAGCTGACCAAAGACAACAGACTTCGACGTATTGACTTCGCCGCCTCTAAAAACATGGCCGTACACTTGGAGGTCATCCAACCAAAGGGAATCACGAATCGAACACGTTTTGATAGATGGTCGGCACTTCTCAAACATCATCGATATCAAAACCCATCAAGGCGCCAACATCGATTCAGACCACTACCTATCATCTATAGTGAACAACTTTTGGTACCGATGCCCGCCACTGTACAATCTTGCGCGACTGAAGCAACCTGATGTCACCACAGGCTACGCGCAATCGCTCGAAACTTCTTGAAACTGCACCGGAATAGGATGAGCTCGACTAAGCTCTTCTCGAGAACTGTTAGAACGTGAAAACAGCTATCAGCAGGGTAGCGGAGAACGTCTTTGGTTGCGGGGAACGGAGCCGACAGAACGAGCGGTTCGATGATGAATGTCAGCAGGTGTTTGAAGAGAAGAACGCAGCGCGGGCACTATCCTGCGTCAAGCTACCCTTTAGAATGTGGAACGGTAAAGACAGAAGCGAAGGCAGCAAACCCAACTCTTCCGGGAGAAAAAACGCCACCAGGAGGAAGAGGAGTGTGAGGATCTAGAACAGCTGCACCGCTCACATGAAACGCAAAAGTTCTACCAGAAACTCAACACATCATGCAAGGGCTGATTTGTGTCTGAATAAGGATGGGAGCATTCTGACAAACGATTGTGAGGTGACCGAAAGGTTAAGGCAGCACTTCGATGAACATCTGAATGGAGTACAAGAAGAGGACCAAGACAGCGAAGGAAGTGCCGTCGGCGATGCAGCAAGTGACGAGGATGTGCCACTCTCGACGATAGGTGAAGTTAAGGATGCCATCAAGCAGCTAAAGAATCACAAATCGGGTGGAAGAGATAGTATCGGAGCAGAACTTATCAAGATAGGCTCGGATAAGTTGGACAATTGCCTAGGATACTGGACCAAACCTTCACTTTGCAGCAGATCCTCCAAAAGTACTGTGAATATAGAGTCCCCACGGATCATCTATTTATCGATTTCAAAGTCGCATATGATACAGGATACCGCAATGAGCTATGGTAGATCATGGACGAGAACGGCTTTCCAAGAAAGCTGACTGAACTAATCAAGGCTAAGGTGGATGGAACCCAGTGCTGTGTGAAGATATCGGGTGAATTATCGGGTTCATTCGAATTCCGCAGGGAACTTCGTCGAGGTGAGATTCCACTTAAGAGACGAAGTGTATCCTGGGGTAAACTTTTATAAAAATCTGTTGTTTTTTATGTATCTTTTGTGGGGGGGGGGGGGGGAGGGGGGGGGGGGGGGGGGGGGGAAAGGGGGGGGGGCTCGGAGAAAAAATGTTTGGAGGGGGGGCGGGGGGGGGACCGCGGGGGTGTGGGGGAGAAATTAAGGGTGGGTGGGGAGGGGGAAAAGGGGGGGGGGGGGGCGCAGGGGGGGGGGAGGGGGGGGAGAGGGGGGGAGAGGGGAGGGGGGGGGCTGTGAGGAGTTTGGGGGGTGTTTTGTGTTATGTAATATTTAATATGTTGTTTAATAAAAAAAAAAAAAAAAAAAAAAATTTATATAATATAAAAAAAAAATTTTTTGTTTTTACCCAAGTAACAATTCAAATGCAAATTGGTTTTATTCGTGTTTTATGGTAGTTTTATCAAAGCATTATGGAGATCATTTGGTTTTATCAGGACATTTTCCAAGTTGAGGTTTGGTTTTAATTGATTAACAGTTCTTAAGAGTGATTAAAGAACACTTAAAGAAAGCTCCATAAAACTACATCATTTATAAGTGTAATTCACCTTATAAGTAGTTTTATATGCTACTTGATTCCCCTCTCAAGACATCGTTTCGCAACTTTCATAAAACCTGATAAAAGTTTTGAAAAAGTTTTATGACATTCTTCTTTAAGATGAATGTATCTTGAAAATGCTGCCATAAAACGCTCTTAGAACCATTTGATTTTGAATAAGAGCACATACTCTTGAGAAAGAACATTATGTGAAAAATAAACAAACTGTCACAATGGACGCCCATAGGTGGAAGAAATTATAAAATAGTCGATCGTTCAAGCGGAAATTCAATAAAAACCTATGCAATATATTGAATACTCTTTCATCTCATCCACCAACGACAAATGTTTTTTTTTTTTTTTGGTCATCGCAGGATTCCATTGGAATTGCAGCTTACTGAGACTAACTTATCAGAAGGGTCTATACGTTATACGTCCGTCATTTTTTTGTAACGAATCAAATTAAGTGGTGCAATGTGTCACCAGTTGAAAACCGAAATGCATAACTCATGATATTTGATGTTATGCCAGTTGTGCAAGTTGAACCTAACGTCCCAGGTAGTGCGTTATATGGCGCACCACCGTGGAAATACAGCGCAGTACTTTCGACGTAAGTTTTAACGTGCACTACGATAGTAAAATGTTATGTTAATGTTAAATTCTTCCGAGTCGTGCATTTCAGTTCCCAATAGGCTACACAATAATTATACTCGTTGCAAGTAAAAATTGATATATCATCTGAGCGAAAATCGATTTTACTCATGATCTATACGTTAAATCTAAAGTCGGAAGTAGTGCACTGAAATCGCTCAGTGATCCACTGCACATCGCACTTCTTCCGACGTTAGGTTTAGCGTATAGAACAAGAGAAATATATTTTTTCGCTCAACTGATGACTCAGCCGTCGACGCAATATTATTATCTGTTATTCATCCCAAAACCATTGGTAGCATATTCAAGTTAGAGATTTTTTTTATTGTTCTTATCGACTTACGCTGGTGAGTAAAAACAATAAATTATAAGCTGTAATTATGACTAAGAACAACAATTATGCATAGGCACTTTTGATTTAGACGTTCACATTTTCTTTGTTTATGATGTGCCTTCTCTACACTGGTTTTATGGCTATCTTACGAAAGACTTGTTTACCTTGAGCAATTCAAACAAGTTTTATTCAAGCGTAACTCATCTTTTTCAAGAATAGAACAAATAAAGATGAACTTATCGCGCTCCTCATAAAATCTTGTTAGTCTTGTTCAAGAAATATTAGTTTTATTTGCGTTTTATGGTAGTTTTAGATAAAACCATTGAAAAAATGGCGAGCGTGGCTATTCTGGATTCCCTCAGAATGGTAGCCATTTACATATGTATGCAACAAAACTCTAGTTTTTCCAATGCTACGAACAAACAATGCTGTTTAAAATACATTTTGAAACTTAAAATGGATTGTAGACACAATTTATTCAAGATCTAACAAATTTTTAGCCTTCTCACCTAATTGTTGAATTTTAAATTTATTTTTTATTTTTAAATAAATCAATGTTCTAGCCATAATTCAGTGGCGCATTAAAATTTTCGAACTTTTATGTTATAAAACACCAATAAACTGAATGTCGCATGAAAAATGTATCAATTGCAGGCAAAAAACACATGCATTTATGGTCAATTTTACAATTAATTTACATGCGTATCCACTTTGGAAACGAAATACCATATGCATATCGATATTTTTTTCTTTAATAACTTCCACTCAACTATAACCAAAAAAAAGTCCCCATTCAGCAGAACGAATCGAAAAATGGAATCTTCGAAACACATTTGTGACGGACTGGAAGTGTTCTTAAAGAGGAAAATCATAAAACTATCAAAACTTGTGGTAGTTTTATCATAGTTTTAAGCATGTCTTGAATGTCATTACAAGTATGTACCGATAAAACTATCAAGTTTTAAGCGAACCTTGGGAAATAGTCTTGAGAACCTCCTGTAGTATGGGCCTTTTTGAACTTATGAGGGTTTTATGGCTGTTTTATCAATGTTATGTAGAATATCTAGTTTTATGCGTGGTTTTATCAAATGAGTCTTGAAAACTTCTTCAAGTGTACCTTAAAATTGAATTTGTTACTTGGGTATCTTTTCTTCCGGAAAACCGATCCAAACGTTACATGGATTAAAGCTGAAAATGCCATATCTTTTATCATGCCATAAGAACATTGCTAAAGTAGCATTGTTGCATTGGTAACTCATAATTATATTCTTAAAGCTAATCTAACGCTTCATTACATGACAACCCGAGCAGGAGACAACAACATATGAATACCTAATTTTGATCTTGATAGCTGGCCTGGGTATTAAAGAGCTCAGATTAAGAGGTAAAATACCTAAGCAAAATACCTAAGAATTGCAAGCAAAATACCTCTCGAATAACAAAACTTGTTATTTCGGATACCTGGGAATACCTGAGAGGTACTATTTTGGTATTGTCTTACCTCAATTTGGTATTCTCATAACATTGTGGGAACAATTTTATGGTATTATCCTCAGGTATTTTACCTCTTAATCTGAGCTCTTAAATACCAAGGCTAGTTATCAAGTTATTCGGTCCTGCTCGAGAACTGGTGAATTGTTGCGATCCCGCATGAGAGATGTTGATCATGCGGTTAAATAAGTCCAATAATATAATGCTTGTGGTTACTTGAGTAGGTCTTTGGAAAATCTATTACTTTAATTGTTATATTGGAATAATTCATGAAGACTGACCTGTAAAACAGTCGAGCAAAGGGTACATAAAATAACGCATCAAAGCTTTTTCCAATTGCATTATCAAAATAAAGATTTTTCTACAAAATGTTCTTCTCAAGGTCGCACCTATGCACAGTGTTACTGATATTCTCCTCATTCGGTTCGAATGTGTTTGTCATCACCGAACACTTCCGAAATAAGGGAAGTTAAGCAAGCTTTCACGAACGAAAGGAGTGCTGTCGTTGATGGGTGGCTTTGTGACTGACTCGTGTGAGAGGAAGTTTTGTGCAATTCGCGCTATGTTACATTCCCTCTCATTCGTTCATCGTCGTTCTTCACTGTTTGCTATTCGAACGCGAGTAACTTCGTCGACGAATGTTGTTTTAGATTCGCCGCGAGTAAATTTAGTAAAAAAAAAGTGGAAAACTCGAATTCGTTTTTGGTCTCTTGACGCTGTGCCGAAGAATGGTATTTTCGATTCGCCTCGAGTAAAGTGTGATGAAAAAACGTTTTGGCTTATCATTTTGGTTCCTTCTTTTTGAATACGCTGATTATTAGTTGCTTTGGTCATCATCTGAGGAGTGATCCTATTAGTCCGGCTGGAAGTGATTTACACCCCGCTCACATTACAACTTATATCACGGGATATAGACTATATTGATATCAGCATCCATGCATCTAGTTTTCACAAGAAATTATGTGCATAGCATTTGAAATCAAGATTCTCTATATCACCACGGAAAAAAATACAGTCCCGGTTGAAACAACAAACTTGTTTGTTGATATCTAAACTAAAAAAATCTAGTTGTTTCAGAAGTTTTGTTGTTTTAAACCACCGATTTTGTTTTGAAACAAACAGGCAGGTTGGTTGTTTCTACCTAAGTATATTACCACAATACTACAGAAATTATGGTTGTTCTAAACTAATATTGTTGTTGTTTCCACCTTGAAAGGGGATAATTATTAAGAAAATACAGGTGGCGTTGACTGAGGGGAACAAATTAAAATTTTAAATAGATTCAACCAAAGCGGCGAACACTGTTGCCAAAGGCGTAAAAACGTGATCGAAATTGTTTTGACCCCGAGAACAACGTTTTTTTGCTATAGTTTCTTCTGCAAAGTTTTTTCATAAATTATTTTCCATCTTTTGGTGATAAAAATTTGGTGATTTATCTCCCTAGTAGTGAGAAAAAAAAATTGTTTTTATATTATTGCAAATAAAAATAAAATTTATTCGGCAAAGTTATAGTCAATTTAATACAAAACAACTTTGCTGAAGCTCACATATGCCTATCTATTGGTTTTAATGTGAATTTGGGGAGTTTTCTATTGAACATCCCTTCAATTCAGTTTTTTTAATATAACATCTCGTGGCGATTTTCTATAAATTTTTAATATTCAACACTTTTGTTTATCATACAAAAACACACAAATTTGCTCAAGATAGTATATTTTTATCTCATATGGTTTTCGAGATAATTAGGATTTTATTTTAAAAAAATGCACTTTTTCAGTGTCAAAAATCATAGTAATCTGCAAATTTCCGCAGGCGAGACTATTTGCATATGAACGTATGAATCAGTCATTCGGTCATCCAGATACAACCGCTCGTCTCTCGCTGTCCCTTGGGGGCCAAATCCAATGTTCTTAGAGCGACTACATGACTTTACTAGGAACGACCAGGTTAAATTCTCTTAACATATTCGATAGCATTACGTTTCAAGAGATAGGCAATTGTGGTATAACACATATAATTTGTGTAAAATAATTTGAGCGTGATAAAACTTTAAATAAAGAACTTTTTTTTCTTATTTTGCTGTTTTAACGGTTTTTTTTATCGCGGTGGTCATTTGTCCCGGATAATAAAGAGCAGGCGCATAAAATTCGATTCCATTGGTTGCTATGGCAACGCAGTGCAATCACGCATGGTATAAATAAAAGCTGCTTGCATTTGATGAGACATTCTTTCGACGTATTTCGGAAACAGTGGACGAGTTATAAGCAGTAGTGAACGTACCAGGAGCAACAGTTGAGGCAGCAGATAGGAGTAGTATTGTATCAGTTTCTTGTAGTTTCACTGTAGCTCGAAGCTACCGTACAAAGAATTTTGAAGAAAAGCTGTGTTTAAAACATTACCGAACCATGGCATCTTCAATTGAAGGTAAGTTTCCATGTTCAAATCATTGCAGCAATATCAAATCTCAGATATGATATGTTTTCATAATTCAGGTGAATTGAAGAACTGCGATTTATTTCTGGTGTGGAGATCAGTTCATGGTGATCTAAAGTTGAAGGCTGATTTAATCACACAAGAAATAATGGTTCATTATGCTCTTGACGATATCGAAACACACGATCAGAAATCGAAAAATGTGCGTATAATCTTAGCAAATATTTCAGTAAGCTCTGGGAAAAATATCACCGGAAGGAGAAAAGTGTTTTGAAGCATGAGTACTTCAGTAAGGTTTTTGTTTTACCACAATCTGTAGTTATCAAGCTTCCGTCGACGAGCAGTCAGGAGAGAGGAAAAAAAAAGCTCCCGTTTAGTGAGAGTTCAGATTGCGTAAAAAGACGTAAAACTGCACAGCTACGAACAGAACATAGCGCAGATGAATTGACATTTGCGTCTGTGATGAAGCTTCGTGAAGAAGGCAAAAGGGCTGAAGCTTCAATAATAAAAATTGCCACTCAATCGACACCTACTCGAGCAACACGGATGTTGAAATCTGTGAGAAGTACACCTCCAGCTACTTGTGTTTCGTATTCTTCAGAGGAAGCATTGGCTTTGATTTGCGATACTCAGCTCACCGTAACACAGTATACGAAGTTGCGTCTGGAAGCCAAAAGTCGTAATGCCAATTTGTATCCCGCATACAAGAAAATTTTGGAGGCTAAACGTAGTTGCTATCCTGAAAAGAACTCAATTACGATTACTGAAACCAACATGGAAATCAAACTACAAGCACTTCTTGACCATACTGTAGAGCGAATCATTCTTACCAAAGAAAATATAACAACTTTTCAGATGAAGACTTGCAGAATCTACTCTTCACAGTAAAATACGGATATGACGGCAGTGGTGACCACGCAGAATATAAGCAAATATTTTCAAATGACGATGGTACCGCATCTGATTGCCACATTTTTGCGACATCTATTGTACCAATCAACATTGTGGTTGGTGGAAAAATTCTGTTCGAGAATCCCCGGCCTTCGTCTACAAGATTTTGCAGGCCATTACGCTTACAGTTTGCCAAAGAGACCGCACTTCTTATTGCCGCGGAAAAGGCTAGTTTAGATAGTCAGATAGCTGAACTTCAACCTGTGACGGTGGAGTGTTTTGGTCGATCCGCACTGGTAAAATTTAAGATGCTCATGACGATGGTAGATGGCAAAGTGTGTAATGCTGTCACATCAACGTCGTCCCAACGATGCTATATTTGTGGAGCAACACCCTCACAAATGAATAATTTGAACACAGTGCGAAAAAGAGAAGAAAACGTGGAAGTATTTCAGTTTGGATTATCGATACTTCATGCTTATATTTGGTTTTTCGAATATCTGTTGCACTTATCATACCGCCTTGATATGAAGAAGTGGCAAATAAGGACAGCGGAACACAAGCAAATCATGTTAGATAAGAAGAAATACATCCAATCTAGATTCAAAACAGAAATCGGTCTAATCGTTAATAAGCCTCGTTCGGGTGGATGTGGCAACAGCAATGACGGAAACACTGCCAGACGATTTTTTCAAAATTGGGAGCAGTCAGCGCAGATCACAGGAATCAATCGTCAAGCTATATACCGTTGCAAAATCATTCTTGAAACATTAGTATCTGGTAATGAGAAAACAATATAGTTTAAGTTCCATTATTAACATTGTAATGCATTATTTTCAGGATGTGAAATAGACTGCAAGAAATTCGAAGAATATGCATTGGAAACTGCCCATCTGCTCGTTAATTTGTATGATTGGTATCCAATGCCAGCATCGGTGCATAAAATACTTATCCACGGCGCCAAAGTGATATCTTCATTTCTTGTTCCAATTGGTCAATTGTCGGAAGAGGCTCAGGAGTCCCGAAACAAAGACATCCGCAGATACCGAGAGGATCATACCAGGAAATTTTCAAGGATAGAAACTAACACGGATCTTTTACACCGATTGTTAGAGACATCTGATCCATTGATTTCGAGCATTAGAGGGTTTGGAAAGAAAAAGGAAACACCGTTGTCAAGGGATGCGAAAAATCTTTTGGTCGAATCCGATGACAACACCAATGATGAAAGCGATAGTAGTGATAATGATCAACAGTGAAATACTTCAATTATGTTTAAATGCTTTGAGAAAAACTGAATATCACAAAATAAAGGCTGAACCATTTGTTTTGTACTATGTTGGCAATGCTGGGAATCTTTTTCGATGGGAAATAGCTTCAAAAATGAAAAAAAAAGCTTAGATAAAGTCATGTAGTTGTTCTGAGAACATTGGATGTGGCCCCCAAGGGACAGCGAGAGACGAGCGGTTGTATCTGGATGACCGAATGACTGATTCATACGTTCATATGCAAATAGTTTCGCCTGCGGAAATTTGCAGATTACTATGATTTTTGACACTGAAAAAGTGCATTTTTTTAAAATAAAATCCTAATTATCTCGAAAACCATATGAGATAAAAATATACTATCTTGAGCAAATTTGTGTGTTTTTGTATGATAAACAAAAGTGTTGAATATTAAAAATTTGTAGAAAATCGCCACGAGATGTTATATTAAAAAAACTGAATTGAAGGGATGTTCAATAGAAAACTCCCCAAATTCACATTAAAACCAATAGATAGGCATATGTGAGCTTCAGCAAAGTTGTTTTGTATTAAATTGGCTATAACTTTGCCGAATAAATTTTATTTTTATTTGCAATAATTAAAAAACAATTTTTTTTCTCAATACTAGGGAGATAAATCACCAAATTTTTATCACCATAAGATGGAGAATAATTTATGAAAAAACTTTGCAGAAGAAACTATAGCAAAAAAACGTTGTTCTCGGGGTCAAAACAATTTCGATCACGTTTTTACGCCTTTGGCAACAGTGTGCGGCGGTTAAACCAAACTGATATTTTGTTGGGCGAAAATATAACTAAAAATTTAGTTTGAAACAAACTATTTTGTTGGTTTATTTCATTTTCCGTCATCCGGTCCCACTGCATGCTCTGGCGCTGTCACTCAACAACGGGTGAAAATTTAATATTTTATTTAAAAAACCTGAAAATAATAGAAAGCATTATCATTTGTAGATTTCTCTTCGACTAAAAGAAGTCTATAAATGTAAATGTGCACTTTTCTTATGTTTGTTAGCATTAATTTCAAATAATTGAAATAACAAAAGAATTTTAGTTGATTGAAAACGGAAATTTTTGTTGTTTCAACCGTTTTCGTTTGTTTGTTTCAAACAGCAATTCAGTTTATATCATAACAAAATTTGTTTGAAAAAAATCATAAGCGTTGGTAGAATCAACCAACAAATCTGTTTGTTTTCATAGCTGTCATAGTGAAACAACCATCATAACAACCATCATTCAAACGGACGACAGTTGAACTTAACTGCTAAATTCCCGAAACAATTACTCAGAATTTTAGTTTGTTTTATATATATATATATGTGTGTATCTAATATATATATATATATATATATATATATATATATATATATATATATATATATATATATATATATATATATATATATATATATATATATATATATGTTTATATGTTATATATATATATATATATATATATATATATATATATATATATATATATATATATATATATATATATATATATATATATATATATATATATATTTACCACCTTAAATAATGAAATTCAAATAATGTGAGTAAGATCAAAATGTTACTCATCACCATTTTACTAATCTGAACTTTGCCAACCACCAAGCGTAACGGCTTGGACACTTGAACAATATTGCTGAAGGTAACAATGTCCTTAGTGTTGAGATATCCTAGGTTGAAACAAACAAGCTCAAATCCCAAAGTGCTATACCACCCATTTGGAGTAACATGAAATTCAGCGCCTCTAGCGGTACAGTTCCAATGACACACATATTGGTTTTACCCAGTACAACAACTTTGCCGAAAACATTAGATGTTTATGAATTGTAAAACAGCACAGATAATTAACAACTCTCTCCAATTAGTCAAAATTCCATATACTGCGGGTCTCATTATTTGCGGTTTGCTCGCAAACAACGCGTACAGCTGATAACGAATCTGTAAACAACTGTAACCGACTATACTTTAAACAGAGTATTGGGAAAGCTATCGGAATTATTATCAATGTCATTTACAATTAAAAGAGAGAGCTCCTATCGCTGAATAATATTGGTATATCCCATAAACAGTCCCAGTCTAATCGTAATCAAAAAGGAATATGCTATCTCTGTAAAATAAAAAATAAGTGCTTGCATATGGCACAATTTTAAGTAATGCATAAGTTGCTTATAAAGTCCAATTCAGAACATTAAGCATTTGAGTAGGATCCTTCAGTTACTCACTCTTAAACACGGTCTAGAATACCGGTCCAGCTGTCCTCCGATGGTTGAATACCGAGCCTAGACATAGTTTGAAGCATCAGCGTGGCCTAATTCGTCACGAGCATGTGTCGTCTTTAGTCCATTTCAATTCAAAAATTCTGCACCGAACAAACAGCGTTTTCAACATTTCTTGAAACTAAAAGGATCACTCAGACAAATTGAAACTAAACATGCAAAAAGAATAATTATTAAACTTGTCAAATACTCTTCTAAATTGTTCTCAAATTGATGCTGGAGTCTCGTAAATGCGTTTAAATTAACCGTCATCAGCATCGTTCTGCTTACAAACGCGCGCCAAATGGGAATGCTATACGATTCGATCAAGTGTGCTGTGCGCGATATGCACGGGTCCAAAATGTTTAGCACAGTGGAGTGAAATGGGTGGTTTTTTAAGATGCCAATTGAAGACCTAACATCGTGTGCTTATAATGAAATTGTACGAAAACTAAAAGAGATAGATGGTTGGTGTCAAAGTACGAATCATAGAACATGAGAAGAGGCTCAGTTTTGTCAGAAAAAATAATCGAGTTTATCATGCATTTATTGGAAAAAATCTGCAAAATTGTCCGAAAAATTTCCAATTTCAAACTTTGTTACTCTTAAAATGTAGCTTGTATCATTCAACAGCACAATTTTGTGATAAGGATTTAAAGCAAATTTTCTTAGCTTTCAAATGAACGTCTGTGATTTACTCGCAATAGTATAATCTTTACGTTAGTGGAAGTTAAGTGCAAACATACCACCGAAATAAAAAAGTTCAATAACTCTGTAATAGTAGAGATTTGACCATATGCGTAGAATGATTTTTTTCATCAAATATGATCTTCTTTCAGCCCCTGAAAGATTCTTAATAAGGAACCAAACACCCTGTATATATATATATATATATATATATATATATATATATATATATATATATATATATATATATATATATATATATATATATATATATATATATATATATATATATATATATATATATATATATATATATATATATATATATATATATATATATATATATATATATATATATATATATATATATATATATATATATATATATATATATATACTAAATAAATGAAAAATCACTTTTTTTCTATTTCAATATATTTTATAAACTATATTCTGTTTAAATCTAAATTTTAAATACTGTAATGGGGGTACTGGTTTTATATTTAATCACTTTAAAATATAATACTTAACTATATAAAAATGGTCAAAGTATCTATGTGTGCATTCAAACCATGTTCAAGAATTTTCAACACACAGTGTGGAAATATAGAGTGTAATTAAGGATTGAATACGTAGAAAACATCAACAAATTGTTTAATAGGCAAGCTTGATGAAGAGAATTTCTCAATGTTACTTTGGACCTAATGTGGTTCAGCTTGATATGTATAAATCAATAATGCATTTGTGTAAACAAACACACACTCACAATATGGATAATTTGCAGGGCCTGCTTCTCATCCATCCGCTGCTTTTCTTTACTTTTCTTTTTTCTAATAAAACGATTCGTTTGCTTCGTTCAGAAGACTTCACTGCGAATATTCGGAATAAATGTTCGCGCAGAAGAGAAGAATTGGTGAGTGTTGATTGGTTGGTTGTTCATGGTGATAACTCAGTGAACGAAAGTAGGCACAAGAAGAAACGGTAAACAACAGTTTTCGTGTACGGTGAGAGTAGTTTTTTTCTGTGGCAGCAGGAAAACTGTGGTGAGTAGTAGAAAGAGCGAGACACCATGCGTTGTGATAATCAGCAATAGGACAGGACACTTGTTTTGACTGCTTGCAGATGTAACCGTCGAAGAAAAACACAATCAGCCTTTGCCTTCACCCGTCGGTGATCAAGCAGAGGCACACTACGGTTTACGCTCGAACTCGAGTTTTACGCCTGATGTTTAAACTCGAGTTTCACACTTGAGCTCGAATCTGAGTACAAACACGTCGCATTTATCCGCTGCTCCAATGTCTGATGTGCTCGTTAAACATAAACACGAGAAGGAGAGCACGTTTTTAATCATCTGATTGAACCGGGAGGTACGGGACCAATTCTCGTCACCAAACAAATGCCAACCAAATGACTTCAAATTCTGTTCCTGAATAGTTTCACAAAGACACTAGTCATGTAAAAAAATCAAATCATTCGGTTTCAATACGGCTGAGCAATAACGATTGGCGACAGGAATTAGCCCACTGCCGAGTAAAACAAATAATGAAAACTGTAAAGAAACCGACTACTTTATGCATTATCATTTATCTGAACCAATGACACGGGACATACTTCAAAAGATCGAATTACTGATCGCAGATTTTTGTGTGTCAAGAACAAAGGAAAAATAGAGAATTCAAGTAAATTCGGTGAAAAATGGCATTTGAAGAACTGTTGCTTTGAGTTCTGTTGCTTCCACTACGATGCCAAGATTAAAAACAGTGATATTCAATTTGCAATGATTTTTTTAAACACCTAAAAGATTACAATAAAGACAGCAGTAGCAAAACCTTAAGGCCGAATATATGTTTGAAAATCAACCCGCATAATCACAAACCATTCCTGAATTGTTTCGACATTTACCCTTTTTGCTGTACTCTATGCCAAAAAGTTCGTATATAATCCAGATCAAGTGTAGACAATAAAAAACGTTTCAATGAAAATATGGCATACATTAACAATATGTGTTGATGTAGAGGTTATATGGTGAAAACGAGATTAAACTATTTAACAATAACATAACATGTGATAATATATCTTACCTTCGAAATATAGTTTTGACTACATAGCAAAATTTTTCGTTATGCGGAAAGTTCACCTACAGCAAGTTAAGTGTTGTGATTGAAGCTGATTTCGGTACGTACACACTTAGAAAATTTTACAGTATTCGGTAATTTTTTACCGAACTTTCAACAGCTGAATGTTCGGTAATCCGATTTAACGGATTTCGATAAAATTTAAGTTCCGGTAATTTTTAACCGGAATACTGTAAAATTTCACCGAAATCCGGTAAATCGGATTACCGAACATTCAGCTGTTGAAAGTTCGGTAAAAAATTGCCGAATACTGTAAGATTTTCTGAGTGTGTATAGAGATATTGAGGGCATAATGTGCATTTTTTGTTTGTAACGTATGTACCAAACATATTATTTCTCAATTACTTGGCTGAAATTGGTTTTCTGTTACCAGAAAATTTTGGAAAATTCAAAAATATGCTGACAGATTTGACAAAATTTAACGAAATAAGCGAAATGTATCGCTGTATGTTATCTAGAAATATTTGGAGTTCAATAATCCACAATTATGTAGAGTGCTCATTGTTATCCGATCGTTCCCCGCCAACCCACTTTACTAGTACATTTTCAATTTAAATTTTTCATCCCCAAATTGGTTTTTTATCAATCCAAACCAATGGAGAATTTGGGGCTATGGATAAATAATCGAATTAATTGAATGTTTTATATGATGTGCTTATGAGGTGTATTCGCTTAAGGTGCCATTGTGCCCCGAAAACCCCTAATTGTTTGTTGCGTGTGAAAAAGTAAATGCAGGGTTTCATTGGTGCTCGATAGCTCCCGCGATTAATGTGTTGAGATGGTTCAAATGTGGATAATTAAGGCATAAGAGCATGGATTGAAAAAA